>CM061747.1:204525520-205065519 GCA_030979885.1 Lolium multiflorum
TTCGGCTCGTTTGACTGAAAAAGAAGCAGTCGAGCTGGCGGTGGTGGGTCTCGCATCACCAATCAAGGATATGGCTTCCCAAGCAGATTACGCTTCACTGGCGCATATGGTTCAGAAACTGTCATTATATGAACAGCGCCACCCAGAGTTGTACCAGGACAAGTTCAAGCGTGCGGTAGTCCTGGTCGAGACAGAGGAAGGTGAAGGCTCTGCAGGAGATCAAGAGGTAGCAGTGGCTGAATGGACTCGGGGGGCAAGCCCCGTCTCCTGCAAGTGGGTTAAGCCACAAGGTCCTCCAAGAGGGTTTGACTTCGACGTGACCAAGGCTGAGCAAATTTTCGACCTCTTGCTCAAGGAGAAGCAGCTAAAGTTACCCGAAGGCCACAAATTCCCTACGGTGCAAGAGCTCAACGGCAAGCCATATTGCAAGTGGCATAACACGTTAACCCATACCACCAACGACTGCAGGGTGTGGCGTCAGCAGATCCAAATGGCGATAGAACAAGGGCGTCTAATTTTCAGCCAGTACGCCATGAAAGTTGACACACACCCCTTTCCCGCCATTAACATGGTGGAGTACGCTTACCCCGGGAGGTGCCAGACAGGTTTTTCGTTCAGCATTAACATGGTAGGACCTGCGCACCACCCTGGTAAGGACAGAGACGAGGGCAGTCGCTCTCGTGGTAAGGACAAGGAGGAAGCCGTTCCACGCGATTGGCTCCGAAACGATGGCAAGGGCTACATCACAGAGGGAGAAGTGAAGAATGTGCGATATCAACGACCTCTCTCTGATCACCTCCTCAACAAATATGTGAGTCAGTACGACCAACGCCGACGATACAACGACAAAGACGAAAGAGATCGTCTGGCTAGCAGGGACGCCAGGAGACATCGTCGGCATGATCGAGACGAGGAAAGACATGAGCGCCATGCCAAGGAAAAGTCAAGAGAGCAGGACGACATGGACATGCACTGGGACTGTCCCTTCTTCAAACACTGCTGGGATTCAGGAATGAGCCGATTGCCCACAATCGGCAACTGCCCAATGTAGACAGAAGAAGGGCACAGGGAGACGTGTCAGTGTTCAAGTCTAGGACCTCTCCCATCTCGGAACAAGCAAGCTGAGTCCTCTCGGGTGGAAGATCTCGAGGAATTAGAAGACGAAGAAGAAGAGGAAGAAGATAAATACCACCGTCCAAGGTGGTGCCCTGATGGACTCAGCCATTCCCAAAAGCGTAGAGTTCAGCGGCTACGTGGCTTGGAGGAAGCCGAACGGTTATACCTGCATAAGTTGAGGAAAGCGCGGCCTGATCTCGCGCGAAAATTCAGCGAACTTGGACGAGGAGGGTCGACCACAGAAGAAAGAGTGGCGCCCCAAACAGAAGAAAGCCGATGATGAGACATCGGCTGGCACAAACATGGTGTTCATCCTTCCAGCAGAGTTTTGTGCTCCTGGAACCGAAGAGGCACCTGTGGCACAACTTGACTGCGGCCCAAGGCTGGTTATCTTTGAGAAGCCACGAGAAAGAAGTTACAGACACCTGAAGGCCCTGTACTTACGAGGTTATATAAATGGGCAACCAGTCAACAAGATGCTGGTCGACACCGGAGCGGCAGTCAACATCATGCCATACTCCATGCTACGTCGTCTGGGACGCTCTAGCTCGGATCTGATCAAGACCAATGTCACATTGAGCGATTTCAACGGCCAAGCATCAGAGGCACAAGGTGTTCTGAACGTGGATCTGACCGTAGGGAGGAAGACCATCCCTACGACATTCTTCATTGTCGATAGCAAGAGCACCTACGCTGTCCTGCTAGGGAGAGATTGGATCCACGCCAACTGCTGCATTCCATCCACGATGCATCAATGCTTAATACAGTGGGATGGAGATGAAGTAGAAATCGTCCACGCAGATGACTCAGCCGAGATCTCAACGGCTGGCATGAATGTTTGGAAGACGGCAGGCCAAGAGCCACTCTCCGGCATCACTTTGGACGACTGTGAGCGCATCGACATGACAAAAAATGGGGTGAGGCTGGTCTTATCCACCGGCCTGACCGTGTAACAAGAGCAAAGGCTATGGACGTACGTGGCAAGGCCGATCCTTGTGATCGGCCCCAAAAAATAAAAAGTGATGATCTTGTCTCAAGCATGCCACGTAGTCGTAGTGACGCACGAACAAGATGTAAACCTTCATTGAGCAATGCAATCAAAATGGGGGCCGATTCCAGCAATCGGCCCATATTATCCTTGCCATACGTTTTGCCTGTGTTCAGCATCGATCTAACAGGTGACGGAAAGCTAGGGTATGGGTTTACATCGGCTGATGAGCTAGAAGAAGTCGACATTGGTCCTGGGGATAAGCCACGACCAACTTTTATCAGCAAGAAGTTAGATCCACATCTCAGGAGCCAGATGATAGCTCTGTTAAAAGAATACCCAGATTGCT
Source organism: Lolium multiflorum (assembly GCA_030979885.1). NCBI lineage: Eukaryota > Viridiplantae > Streptophyta > Magnoliopsida > Poales > Poaceae > Lolium > Lolium multiflorum. The sequence continues at coordinate 204,527,974 of CM061747.1, forward strand.
TTGCGTGGGATTACACAGAGATGCCTGGGTTAGACAGGAGCATCATTGAGCATCGGCTCCCTCTCAAGAAAGGATTTTGGCCATTCCAACAACGAGCACGTCAGATGAAGGCCGAAATTCTCGAAGAGAAGGAGATCGAGAAAATGTTAGCCGCCGGGTTCATCAGGCCATGCAGGTACGCTGAATGGATCTCCAGTATCGTACCTGTAGAGAAAAAGGACGGCCGATGGCGTGTGGCCATAGATTTCCGAGACCTCAACAGAGCCACTCCAAAGGATGAATATCCAATGCCTGTGGCAGAAACATTGATCAATGCAGCTGCTGGCCACAAGGTGTTAAGCTTCATGGATGGCAATGCCGGCTACAACCAAATCTTCATGGCTCCAGAAGATATACACAAGACTGCATTCAGAGTACCAGGATCGGTAGGCTTGTTTGAATATGTGGTCATGACTTTTGGGCTAAAGAATGCCGGTGCAACATACCAACGAGCCATGAATTACATTTTTCATGATCTGATCGGCAAGTTGGTGGAAATTTACATCGACGACGTGGTGGTTAAGTCTGTCTCCATGGAAGGACACTTGGATGATTTGCGACGCATCCTAGACCGAACTCGAAAATTCGGGCTGAGAATGAATCCAAAGAAGTGTGCCTTTGGTGTGACGGCCGGTCAGTTCCTAGGTTTTTTGGTTCATGAACGAGGAATTGAGATCGGCCTGAAAAGTCAGGAGGCAGTACGTACCATGCAGCCACCTACCACGAAGAAGGAACTCCAACGTCTTATCGGCAAGATCAACTTCATCCGGCGGTTCATCTCTAATCTGTCAGGACGAATTGAGCCATTCATGGCGTTGGTGAAGATCAAATCTGATGACGAGTTTCACTGGGGGGCAGAACAGCAGCGAGCGTTCGACGAGATTAAGCGGTATCTAACAACGCCGCCGGTGCTAGTTCCACCTCAGCAAGACAGGCCATTCTATATCTACTTATCAGTAGCTGACACGTCCATTGCGTCAGTGGTGGTGCAACTCTATGAGGGTGTTGAAAAGGTCGTGTTCTACCTCAGCAGAAGGATGTTGGACGCAGAGACAAGGTATCCTGAGGTCGAGAAGCTATGCCTCTGCCTATTCTTCACCTGCACCAAGCTTCATCATATCCTTTTGACGGCAGAAATCATCATCATATGCAAGTCAGACGTTGTCAAGCACATGCTGTCGGCCCCTGTTTTGAAAGGCCGACTTGGTAAGTGGATGTTTGCGTTATCGGAATTCGATCTCCGGTATCAGCCTGCGAAAGCAGTCAAGGGACAAGCGTTGGCCGATCTCATAGCTGAACGGATCAATACTAATATAGCAGCACTATCTGTACGTGCATGGGCTATGTTCTTCGATGGATCGGCTTGTGACGATGGTTGTGGCATCGGCATTCTGCTCGTGTCGCCTCGGGGGGCAACATATTCCTTCTCCATCAGGCTATCTACACCTTGCACCAACAATGTCGCTGAGTATGAGGCGATACGCAAGGGAATGGAGTTGCTTTTGGAAGCCGGGGCAGAAGCGGTGGAACTTTTTGGAGACTCGAAGTTGGTGATCTCCCAGCTCACGGATGAATACAAGTGCGAGAGTGAGTCACTCTTCCCATATTGGATGGAATGCCGCGAGCTGATGGCAAAATTTCGGTACATCAACTTCAATTGGGTCCCAAGATCTCAAAATACCGAGGCCAACAATCTCGCACAGATGGCGTCAGGCTACAAGGACATACCAGACGGGTCAGAAGTTCAGGTGCAGTTCCTGGAACAGGATGATTGGAGAGCCGATATCTTCAATTACTTGAAGGATTCGGCTCGGGGGGCACCTAAACGGATAAGGTACAAGGCCATGAAATATGTCCTTATAGGAGATGACATGTTCTACAGGACGTTGGAAGGGTTATTACTCAAATGCCTGGGACCAACTGAGTCTAATCGGCTCTTACATGAGGTGCATGAAGGCGCCTGTGGAACTCACCAATCGGCTCATAAGATGAAGTGGCTGATTAGGCGATCAGGGTTTTACTGGCCCACCATGCTTGAGGACTGCTTCAACTACTACAAAGGGTGCCAAGCGTGTCAGATGTTTGGGAAGATTCAGATGGTACCCGCATCAGCAATGAATCCCATCATCAAGCCTTGGCCATTTCGAGGTTGGGGCATGGATATGATCGGCAAAATCCATCCTGCGTCGAGCAAAGGCCACGAGTGGATTCTGGCCATTACAGATTACTTCACCAAATGGGTGGAGGCCGTCCCTATGAAGAAGGTAAAATCGGAAGATGTTATCAAATTTGTGAAAGAACACGTCATTCATAGGTTCGGGATTCCCCAAACCATCACGACCGATGGAGGTTCGGTCTTCATTTCTAAAGAATTCAGAAAATTCTGCGATGAAATGGGAATTAAGCTGATCCGATCATCTCCATACTATGCTCAAGCCAACGGGCAAGCTGAAGCGTCCAATCAGAGCCTGATCAAGCTGATTAAGAGGAAGATTGACGAGAACCCTAGGGTTTGGCATGAAACATTGTCAGAAGCTTTGTGGGCCTATCGCATGTCATGCCATGGAGCTATAAAAACTTCGCCATACCAGCTCGTCTATGGGCAGGAAGCCGTATTGCCTTGGGAAATTACGGCTGGATCGAGACGTGTCACGTTTCAGAATGATTTAACAGCTGAAGAATATGCAGCCCTGATGAGTGATACTATTGAGGATGCAACGGAACTTAGACTTTGGTCCTTGGAGAAGATTAAAGAGAACAAAGCCAGGGTGGCTCGCGCATACAATAAGAAGGTGAGACCAAAGGAGTTTCAAGTTGGTGATCTAGTATGGGAAGCCGTGTTGCCATTAGGAACCAAGGATAAAGCATATGGCAAATGGTCTCCTAATTGGCACGGTCCGTACAAAGTCGATCAGGTATTGAAGGGCAATGCATACATGCTCGAGTAGCTGAACGGTGTTAAATTCCCAGTAGCCATCAATGGTCAACACCTCAAGAAATATTTCCCAAGCATGTGGGACGATGGACAGTGAAATATGGGGGCCGATGTATAAAATTGGCTAGTAAAAAAAAAATGCATAGCCATCGACTCTAGAGGAACAAGCTCAATTGAGCAGTTTAACAGATCGGTTTCAGGCCAGAAGATCATGTCATCTGAGATGATTCTCTCATTGGATTTGCTGAGGAGTTGAATCTGCGCGTTTGAGATTGGAGGATGGCGTGGACACGGATTGGATCTGTTTGACCGTGTGAATAGGCAACTTGTTTGGCCTTAAAGCGTGTTTATGGTACAAGCCGATGCCCTGCCATCGGCTCTTTGTGCATTGACCTCGTTCGGCAATCGGCAAAATTGACGAGAAAGCAAAATTAATAGAGGAATATTTTCTTCATTAATAAAGGAGATTTCTTACAAAGAAAGAGCCGATTGCTCAAGGGAGGAAGAACAAAAGAAAGGTCTATTGACCAATCTGCTACTACTACTAGACCTATACTAGTAGATCCTACTCTACGGGCCGTCGCTGCCCTTGTCGTCGCCATCGGAGCTCTCATCGGCGTTGCTGCCGGCGGGCTCCTCGTCGCTGCTCCAGTGGCCCTCATTGGGGGCCTCCTCCTCTTCATCATCATCGTCGTCGTCATCATCTGACCCGGCGTGGAAGTGCTTCACCGGCGGGTAGTCCTCGAGGGAGTCGTCGTCGTCTTCTTCCTTCTCTTCCTCGGAGGAAGTATAGTCGTCCCAGGAGAATGAGTCATCCTCGCTCTCCGATTCCAGTTCCCCATCGGCGAGGAACTGGAGTTCTTCGTCTCCGCTGGTCAAGTACTTGTCGTCCTCGGACCAGACGGAGGAGGCGTGGTCCTCCTGGTCCCACTCCTCTGGGGCGCGCTCGTCGTACGCCACCATTGGATCCCACTCCGGCGTGGGTTCGCCGGAGGAGGAGGAGGAGGAGGAGAAGGATTGGGAGGAGAGATCCGACGAGGCGGAGGAGGAAGAGGAGGAAGACATTGCTACTGAGATGGGGGTTTCTTGGTGCCGATGGCTAGAGCAGAGCAAGGGGATGAAGTGGCGAACTGCTCGGAGCGGTTAAATATAAGGGGATATAGTGGAAATTCAATGCCATAGCAGTTTCCGAGGAAGTGGTGCCCAAAAAGAAAAAAAAAACAACTGTCAAATCACGCGGAGAAGTTGAGAAGGCAAGGCATCATGATGAAGGATACTGCGGTGGTTTTGCCCTGCCACGACATGACCCAACGAAGAAAAGGCAGAGTGGTTTTGGAATTATCATTTCCAAAACCAGGGGGGCATGTGTTATCACCAGAGTTCGACCGGATCAGAGGTGGGCCATGATTAAAGATGGGCTTGAAGAATATACATGGAAGATATACATGAATCGGCCTTGTACAAGAAGTTTGGGCTAGTGTGCCTGTGTATTTGTAAATATAGTAGGATACGTGTCGGTTAGGTAGAATCGTGCACGGTTGGGATTATTCCCACGTTAGAAAGTCTACGGACTATAAATATGTATCTAGGGTTATTGAGAAAAACAACAATCACGTTCACAACAAACCAATCTAGGCGCATCGCCAACCCCTTGTTTCGAGGGTTTCTTCCGGGTAAGCATCATGCTGCCTAGATCGCATCTTGCGATCTAGGCAGTACGTTTATTCGTTCATGCGTTGCTCGTGCTGAAGCCTTGTTGATGGCGAGCAACGTAGTTATCGTAGATGTGTTAGGGTTAGCATTGCTTTACCACGATATATGCTTTGCTCCATGCTATCCCTAGATGTCTAGCCGCCTTTACACCTATCTTAGGTGTAAGGGCGGCACCTTGCTTGATTCGTGTTTAGTAGATCCGATCTGTTATGATTGCTCCTTGTTCTTCAAGGATTAGTTTAATATCTGCATAGTTAGGCCTTGCAAACGGGTTGAAGGATCCAGTAGCGCGTAGGGTGTAGGTCAGGTGGCACGCCCTTGCACCAGCATCGGGACGTGCGTGCCGGAGCTTTGCGGGCCGTCGCTCGAGGGACCAGGGCCAGCCGCAGTTCTGGGAGCCTCCCGGCTCTACGTGTTGCCCGTCGCTACTCGCCGGTGGGTTTCGGACGCCAACACCATATTACACGAATAGTTGATCTATTGATCAACGAACAAACACAAGTTCATAGCGGAAGCGTAATATACAAGGACTCTCTAGTCCACAGGCCAACGCTTGACGTCAGAAGACTCCTAGTTGTCGTAGGCGTCCTGCTGGTCATCTCCTTGTTCATCTTCATACTCTGGCCATTTGAATAGCCAGGGACAAAGCCGTGAGTACTTTGTACTCAAACTAATACTAATGTAAGTGCTAGACAATTCTAGTAAGGTTTGCTAAGCTCTAGTTTATTTGCATAAAGCCAATTTTAGTTCATAAGTATTTGAGAAAAAGCTTATTCAAGTGCTAACTAACTCAAGTGGGAACATTAGTGTCATTCCCACCATTCAAGTGGTGATTTCAATTCAATTCACCACTTCACAATTCATTTCACCATCATTTTCAAGAATTTGACATCGGAAATTGTAAGGCCTTTCCAACCGTCCGTAACCGTGGACGCGGCTATTCGAATAAGTTTACACTCTGCAGAGGTTGCACACTTGTGCCACAACATTTGATTTCATCCGTCGGGATTACCCCGAATCATCGTAACACAGTACGCGGATCATCAACCATAACTTTTCACTTACAAATCCTAGTATGAACACCTCTTCCCATGAGCTTGGCCTCCCAGTGAAGACCAACTGTCAACCTGGGAATTGCACAGGGCTTGGCCGTACAATTCACCTTAATTCACATCATTTCTCAACAATGGAGGCAGCCTCAAGCATAACCCCTATGATGTGTGTTCAGAGGGAACCCATACTAAGATGCATAAACTTCCAGTTAAGCCCTACCCATAATCAGGTATTGTGGGGGTACTCAATGTTGGAAAGGTATCGCATTCAAACCAATACCAGTTTTATCAAAAATCACCATCTTCTCTTTGTCATATTCACCTTCAAAAATCATTCAATGGAATGCTTCATCATTCCAAGGTTTCAAAATTCAATTCAAGTCACATTGTTCCCATCTAGAGTAGTCAAGTTGTAATTCATTAGCACTAGCTCTAAATCATGAGGGGTGCTATCTTGCTTGGCTAGATTGAAACCAACTTTACTACTCTAGTAACTTCTTTCATTTTGACCAAAGTTAACTATAAAAGTAACTCTTGGAAAACAACAAGTAAAACTTGTATGGTAAAAACTTGGGATAGGCTTATGGTAAGAAAAGGTAAGACTAATGGTGCCTTGCCCAAAGGGGCTTTGCACTTTGCAAGAATATTAGCTTGCCTTGGTAGTTCTCAAAGTTCTCCTCCTCCTCCTCTTGGTAGCAACCTTCTTCCTCCGGGTATTCTCCGGTGCTAGCGTCTAAATTTAAATACGAGTATAATCACTCAACTAATTCAATGGCTATTCCATATATCACATATATTCACACAAACTATTCTAAGCACACAATTAATCTAATTATGGTGCATTGGTTGTGTTGCTTGAGGAGAAATAATTTCCTTTTATTTAATATGTAAATGATAGTTTCCATAGGGTTCTTGAGAAATAATTTCCTCTCATTGAAATCTTCTTAAGATTTAATTTCTCAAACAATCATACATGAACTTATATTGACCCAAGTCAAACATTCATTATCATCATTTGAGAAAATGATTTAAATGAGGTAAACCACCTCATACCATTTAATAATGCTACATATGATTTAAATCTCCAAGTAATTCATATAAGAGAGTTTGGCCAGGGGTCCAAACATCACATGAATTCATTTGAGACCAGATTTAAATGAAGTATAATACTTCATATGATTTGTATAATAGTTTTGGACAATATCACTTAGATAAACTAGCCATATTGTCCATTAATTAAACTAGGGCATGATCATGCAAAGTGACCACACCATTTTCTTGCATAAACAATTAGTGTAAGTCAAATGTGAGCTATTGGAGTTGGAATTAACTTAATATCTATTTTGGTTGATTTTTAATAATTATTTGAATAGGGAAAAGTCTCTGCCTTCATCTTTTTATCAGATTATTTCTACAACTAATTTTGAGATGGGACCAGTGGCACATTGTAGATCTTTTTAGTAGCTTTCGAACAATATAAAATTTGTTAAATTTGGCATAGCCAAACAGATTCTATTGAATTTCAAAGTTGGAGCCAGTATTGAAATTGTTTGAATTAATTTAAACGAGATTTAAATAAAAGGGCCGGCGGGAAACTCTAACGGGCCAGGTTTTCAAATTAACGGCCTGCTCAGCCCAACAGCGCATCCAGTGCGAGTGGGCCGTGATGACCCACAAGTATAGGGGGTGTATCGTAGTATCTTCGATAAGTAAGAATGTCGATCCCAACGAGGAGCAGAAGGTGTTGACAAGCAGTTTCGATGAAGGATTCACTGTAAATGCTCACAGACAAGTATTCAGGGGTTTTGATGTAACAGTTGAATAAAGTACGAGTATGTAAAGTGCGAGAGTAACAATTGCAGCGAGTGGCCCAATCCTTTTTAGCACAAAGGACAAGCCGGTTTGTTTACTTATAATGACCAAACGTTCTCGAGGACACACGGGATTTTAGTCTAGTGCTTTCGCTACATACGGCTAAATAATCTTCATTGTTATGATAAGTGTTGTGTGGGTGAACCTATGCTAATGTACCGCCCTTCCTAGGACTAATACATACTTGTGATTATACCCCTTGCAAGCATCCGCAACTACAAGAAAGTAATTAAGAATAAATCTAACCACAGCCTTAAACTCTGAGATCCTGCGATCCCTCCTGCATTGATATACCAACGGGGGTTTAGGTTTCTGTCACTCCGGCAACCCCGCAATTAGCAAACGAATACAAGATGCATTCCCCTAGGCCCATAAATGGTGAAGTGTCATGTAGTCGACGTTCACATGACACCACTAGAAGAATAACACCACAACTTAAATATCACACCATTGAATATTACTCAACCATAGTTCACTACTAACATTTAGACTTCACCCATGTCCTCAAGAACTAAACGAACTACTCACAAGACATCATACGGAACATGATCAGAGGTGATATGATGATGAATAACAATCTGAACATAAACTTGGTTCAATGGTTTCACTCAATAGCATCAACAACAAGTAGAGATCGATACCGGGAGAGTTTCCCCTATCAAACAATCAAGATCAAACCCAAATTGCTACGGCGGTGACGGTGTCCAGCGGTGATGACGGCGGTGATGATGGTGGAGATGATGATGATGGTGATGGCGATGATGTCCAGCTCGATGACGGTGACGATGGCGTCGATTTCCCCTCCGAGGGAATTTCCCCGGATTCCTGCCCGCCGGAGAGCTCTTCTCTCGGTGTTCTCCGCCCCGCAGGCGGCTGTAACTCTTCGAGGTACCCTCTGTGGCTTAGGTTTTCGGGACGAAGGATTTCGCGAAGAAAAGGAGGCGAAAGGGGTTGTGGGCCCCGCACCACATGGCGGCGCGCCAGGGCCTGGGCCGCGCCGCCAGGGTGTGGGCCCACCCTGGGTCCTCCTGGCCTCCTCCTTCGGCTTCCTTCGTCATCTTGAAAAATAGGATTTTTGGTATAATTTCCTCCCACAGTTGATCTTCCGAAATATTGCGTTCTGACGGTGCTTTTTCCAGCAGAATCCTGGCTCCGGTGCTTGATCCTCCAATAATGATGAAACATGCAAAATAGATGAAATAACATAAGTATTGTGTCCCAATATGAAATATATCAATGAACAACAGCAAATTATGATATAAAATAGTGATGCAAATTGGACGTATCAACTCCCCCCAAGACTTCGCTTGTCCCCAAGCGAAACTGAGCTCGATAAACGACCACATGTTTATGGAGTGAAGAGTCGATAAATAAAATACGGACAAGAAGCATCATATTCATTCACACAGGACATTATAGTAAACAACCTCTTATAACTCATATTGAAACAAGTATAAGGTAATCACAAGTAAAGGTGCATGAGAAATCATGATTGGTGATGGCAAACTTCGTTCTTGGTCAGAGAACAATTAACAGATTATATTTATCTCATTGAGCAGCGCTCTCATGTTAAAGTTTATAAGGCACAACTTGCATACTCAATCATAATGGTCTTCTCATGATCATTGATAACTTGCAAAGCTATATTCATTCAGATAAAATTTGTACTAAACAAGGAAGAATAAAATACATGATGAAACAAATCACAATATAATGGTTTGATCACAACTACTCAAATGCTTGCTTGAGATGGAGGGAAATAGGTTTACTGACTCAACATAAAGTAAAAGACAGGCCCTTCGCAGAGGGAAGCAGGGATTAAATCATGTGCTAGAGCTTTTTCAATTTTGAAATCATATAGAGATAATAAAAGTAACATTTTGAGAGGTGTTTGTTGTTGTCAACGACTGGTAGCGGGTACTCTAACCCCCTTGCCAGACAACCTCCTAAGAGCGGCTCCCATATTATTTTCATTTTGCGTGGCACTCCTTCCAACCTTTCTTTCACAAACCATGGCTAACCGAATCCTCGGGTGCCTGCCAACAATCTCATACCATGAAGGAGTGCCTTTTTATTTTAGTTTTATTATGATGATGACACTCCCCCCACCTTTGCTTACACAAGCCATGGCTAACCGAATCCTTCGGGTGCCATCCATCAATCACATACCATGGAGGAGTGTCTATTTAGTTTAATTAATTTGGGACTGGGAATCCCATTGCCAGCTCTTTTTGCAAAATTATTGGATAAGCGGGTGAAGCCACTAGTCCATTGGTGGAAGTTGCCCAACAAGATTGAAAGATAAAACACCACATACTTCCTCATGAGCTATGAAACATTAACACAAATAAGAGATACTAAGTTTTGAATTGTTTAAAGGTAGCACATGAAGTATTTACTTGGAATGGCAGAAAATACCATATAATAGGTAGATATGGTGGACACAAATGACATAGGTTTGGGTTGAGGTTTGGATGCACGAGAAGTAATCCCTCTCAGTACAGGTCTTTGGCTAGCAAGGTTAATTAGCAAGCATAAGAGTCGAGGGAAACAAACAAACATACATATGATAGAAACAATCATGCATCTTCCTTGTAAGCACAAACAATTTTAACTTCAGAATAGTAAGCTATGAGCTAACAAGAAAGACAATGAAACATCTACATGTATTTCTCTTTTCTATTTAAACCTCAAAGTGTTGTTGCTATTGACCAATGCTAAGTTTGCCAAAACCAAATAGATTTATTCAATGCTCCCAAAGTGATACCAATACTAACAACAAGGTGAATCATATAGTAGAGATTGCAAACTAAAATAAGATGTGCAATATGTAAATGATAAGACTTCTCATTAATATTCCATAACGATAACTCACACCAAGGGATACATAGATAACCAACTAAAGGAGAGATACTTCCAAACGCAACCCATCTTATATAATAACTTCCCTACTCATGATATGACACTACTTGACAATAAAAGTAAAAGGTAGTGATAATGTGATACCGCGGCACTCCCCAAGCTTGGAACAAACCAAGGGGATGCCAATACCGATGATGAATTACTCCTTCGGCGATGGTGGTGATGAATTCCTCCCGAGCTTCTTAATAAGCTCCTTCGTCTTCAGTTTCTCAGCTTGACAATTCTGCACTAAGATTCGAAGAGATTCATTGTTATCCGAAGTTGGCGATGACGACCTTGTGACGCGAATCGAGTGGTATTCAATCATTCTTCGGAGACGGCAATTCTCCTCCTGGAGTATCTCCACTTCTCTTCTTAGAGCCCGATATTGATCACAAAACTCATCGGTAATCCGTAGAACTTCTTCCATCATGGGGAAGGAGTCGAGGCTAAGAGCGGGTGGTAAAGGTCCCTGCAAGTTATGAGAAAAAGAACGTTGAGTGTCAACAGATCCCACCAAGATTTGCTTGCTCCCTCCGGCTTGCTGCTCTTGTCTTGATGGCACCTCCTTCACTTCTTCCTCCGAAAGCCCCTTGCCCTTGTTGTTGGAGGCCATGGTGCTTCTAGACTGAAAACAGATCCTGGCAGAAACAGCTCGAAACAAAACACGTCGAAAACACGATATACGGACCTCCAGGGGTCCGGGGGATTATATAGCAAAAATTTCGCGACATAAGGAAAGTACCAGATCGAACCAGAGTCGGAAAGGGGCGACGAGGTGGCCAGACCATAGGTCGGCGCGGGCCCAGGCTTGGCCGCGCCGGCCTATGGTGGTGCCCCCTCGTGCGTCCTTTCCACTCCGTTTCGAACTCGTAATTTCTCATATTTTCCAAAAACAGCGAAAATATTGTTCGGAAAGTAAATTGCGTACTTTTCATTACCAGTACTGTTACCTATTCAAAGTCGAGTTCTGGCGGACTGTCAATTTGCCCTTTGATGAAAGCTTCCGGTGTTTCCACTTCAATAATATCAACATCAACATTATAGGAATCACCCGAGATATAATGCTTGAGTCTTTGTCCATTCACCACTTGCGTAGCATTGCCTTGGAGAGAGCTAATTTTGATTGCTCCTGAACGATACACCTCCTCGACAACATATGGTCCTTCCCATTTCGAGAGTAATTTCCCTGCAAAGAATCTGAGACGAGACCGATACAATAGGACTTTATCCCCAATATTAAATTCTCTTTTGATAATCCTCCTATCATGCCATTTTTTAACCTTCTCTTTAAAGAGTTTAGCATTTTCATAAGCTTCACTTCTCCATTCATCTAGAGAACTCAATTGCAACAACCTCTTATCACCGGCAAGTTTAGGATCTTTATTTAATTCTCTAACAGCCCAATAAGCTTTGTGCTCTAGTTCTAAAGGTAAATGACAAGCTTTCCCATAAACCATTTTATAAGGTGACATTCCCATGGGATTTTTATAAGCAGTTCTATAAGCCCAAAGTGCATCCTTCAATTTACTAGCCCAATTCTTTCTAGTTTTATTAACAGTCTTTCCCAAAATAGATTTAATCTCTCTATTTGATAATTCTACTTGACCACTAGTTTGAGGATGATAAGCGGAAGCAATTCTATGATTAATACCATACCTAGCAAGAGTTTTTCTAAAACCTCCATGAATAAAATGAGAACCTCCATCAGTCATAATATATCTAGGTACTCCAAATCTAGGAAAAATAATATCTAAAAGCATTCTTAAAGAGGTCTCACCATCAGCACTTTTTGTAGGTATAGCTTCCACCCATTTAGTAACATAATCAACAGCAACAAGTATATGAGTGTTACCTTCTGAAGACGGAAAAGGTCCCATGAAGTCAAATCCCCAACAATCAAACGGTTCAATAACAAGAGTATAATTCATGGGCATTTCATTGCGTCTGGAGATATTACCAACCCTTTGGCATTCATCACAAGATAAAATAAACTTTCTCGCATCCTTGAAGAGAGTTGGCCAATAAAAACCTGATTGTAGAACCTTTTGCGCGGTTCTTTCTCCGGCGTGATGTCCTCCATAAGCACTACCATGACATTTACTCAATATCTCTTGTTGTTCATATTCGGGAACACATCTTCGCATAATACCATCCACTCCTTCTTTATATAAGTGTGGGTCATCCCAAAAATAATGCCTCAAATCATAAAAGAATTTCCTCCTTTGCTGAGCTGAAAAGGTTGGAGGCAAGTACTTGGAAACAATAAAGTTAGCATAATCAGCATACCAAGGACTGTCTCGCGAGCTCACCTTTATTACAGCCAATTGTTCATTTGGAAAACTATCATTAACATGAACAGGATCATAAGCAATATTTTCCAATCTAGACAAATTATCAGCAACAGGATTATCAGCACCTTTCCTATCTACAATATGTAAATCAAATTCTTGCAAAAGAAGTACCCACCTAATAAGCCTCGGCTTAGCATCTTTCTTTGTCATAAGGTATCTAATTGCAGCATGATCAGTATGAATAGTAACTTTTGAATCAACAATATAAGATCTAAATTTATCACAAGCAAAAACTACAGCTAATAATTCCTTTTCAGTTGTAGCATAATTTCTTTGAGCAGCATCAAGAGTTTTACTAGCATAATGAATAACATTCAGTTTTTTATCTACTCGCTGTCCAAGAACAGCGCCTACAGCAAAATCACTAGCATCACACATAATCTCAAAGGGTAAGTTCCAATCAGGAGGTTCAACTATAGGAGCAGTTGTTAAGGCTTTCTTAAGAGTTTCAAAAGCTTCCTTACAATCATCATCAAAAACAAATGGTACATCTTTTTGAAGAAGATTAGTAAGAGGCTTTGAAATCTTGGAGAAATCTTTAATAAATCTCCTATAAAACCCAGCATGACCAAGAACACTACGAATACCTTTAACGTCCCTCGGATAGGGCATCTTCTCAATTGCTTCAACTTTAGCTCTATCAACTTCAATACCTCTCTCAGAAATTTTATGTCCCAATACAATTCCTTCATTAACCATAAAGTGGCATTTCTCCCAATTAAGAACAAGGTTAGTTTCTTCACATCTCTGCAAAACTTTATCAAGGTTTCGCAAGCAACTATCAAAAGAATTCCCATAGACGGAAAAATCATCCATGAATACTTCTACAATACTTTCACAAAAACCATGAAAAATAGCAGACATGCATCTTTGAAAAGTAGCAGGAGCATTACATAAACCAAAAGGCATGCGTCTATAAGCATAAGTTCCATAAGGACAAGTAAAAGTGGTTTTCTCTTGATCTTTAGCTTTAACAGCAATTTGTGAAAACCCAGAATAACCATCAAGAAAGCAAAAATGAGTATTTTTAGACAATCTTTCTAGCATTTGATCAATAAATGGTAAAGGGTAATGATCTTTCTTAGTAACTTTGTTAACTTTTCGAAAATCAATGCACATTCTATACCCTACAACTACTCTTTGAGGGATGAGCTCATCATTATCATTAGGCACAACAGTCATTCCTCCTTTCTTGGGAACGCAATGCACAGGACTAACCCATCTACTATCAGCAATAGGATATATAATACCAGCTTCAAGAAGTCGTAATACCTCATTCCTTACCACTTCCTTCATCTTTGGAATTAGACGACGCTGATGTTCAACAACAGGCTTTGCATCATCTTCCATATTAAGAGCATGTTGGCAAATAGAAGGAGAAATCCCTTTCAAATCATCAAGAGTGTAGCCAATAGCGCCTCGGTGTTTCTTCAATATTTCCAATAACCTTTCTTCCTCAATCTCTGAAAGCTTAGAACTAATAATAACAGGATATATTTTCTTATCATCAATATGAGCATATTTAAGATTATCAGGTAAAGGCTTTAAATCAAAAACAGGATCTTCCTTTGGTGGCGGTGTTGTACCCAAATCTTCCACCGGTAAATCATGCTTGAGAATAGGTTGGCGAAGAAAAATTTCCTCAAGCTCATCTCTTTCTTTCCGCTATCCTCCAAATGTTGCTGCAAAGGATTATTAGGAACAAGAACAATAGATGCACATTGCTCCATTTTAAAATCATTACTAGGCAAATCAGCTTTATAAGGAGTTTTAGTAAATTTAGAGAAGTTAAACTCATAAGATTCACCAGCAAATTTAGTCAAAATTTTCTCTTTCTTGCAATCTATAATAGCTCCACAAGTATTTAGAAAAGGTCTACCAAAAATAATAGGACAATAATCACTAGCAGCAGAACCAAGTACCAAAAAGTCAGCAGGATATTTAATCTTACCGCATAAAACTTCCACATCTCGAACAATACCAATTGGAGAAATAGTTTCTCTATTAGCCATCTGAATAACCACATCAATATCTTCAAGTTCACAAGAATCAATTTCGTGCATAATCTCCGTGTAAAGCTCATACGGAATAGCACTAACACTTGCACCAATATCACATAATCCATAATAGCAATGATCACCAATTCTAACAGATAGCATAGGAACACTAGCTTGTTTGGGTTTATTAGGATGTGAAACAATATTAGAAGCATCTTCACAGAAAATAATATGACCATCCTCCACATTTTCAGTCACAAGATCTTTAACTATTGCAACAGCAGGTTCAACTTTTATTTGTTCTTCAGGTTCTATAGGTTTCTTTTCACTTTTATGAACCGCACTATTTATAATAGAGTACTCTTTCATTTTAGCAGGGAAAGGAGTTTTTTCAATATAAACTTCAGGAATAACATGATCAGCAGTTTCAACTACAACGCATTTATTAATAGATGAATCAATTTTATCTTTATACGGTTCATGATACTTATCAAAATTCTTCTTTGGCAATTCATAATGAGAGGCAAAAGCTTTATAAAGATTTACAACTTGAGAATCAAGACCATATGTAGCACTCATATTACGAAATTTATCAGTATCCATAAAGGCTTCAATGCATTTATAATCATAAATTATACCTGATTCTCTATCCTTGTCGTTCTCCCATCCTTCGGTATTTTCTTGGATCCGATCAAGAAGGTCCCTTTTAAACTCTTCTTTGTTGCGTGTAAATGATCCAGAACAAGAAGTATCCAACAAGGTCTTGTCTTGAAAAGAAAGTCTTGCATAGAAATTATCAATAATAACATTACCAGGAAGCTCATGAATGGGACATTTGAGCATTAAAGACTTCAATCTCCCCCAAGCTTGGGCAATACTCTCTCCATCATGAGGCCAAAAATTATATATGCGATTCCAATCCTTATGAATTTCACTTGGAGGATAGAACTTAGAATAAAACCGGGGCACAATATCATTCCATTCAAGAGAATCCCCATTATCCAATAATTTATACCAATGCGCCGCTTTACCAGACAGCGATAAAGAGAATAATTTCTTCCTCACTTCATCCATAGCAATACCTGCACATTTGAATAACCCGCATAATTCATGCAAAAACAGTAAATGATCACCAGGATGGACAGTTCCATCCCCTTCATAGCGGTTATCCATAACACGTTCAATAATTTTCATAGGTATTTTATATGGTATTACTTCCTCACCTGGCGCCTCATCCACTACCGTTGCAGTAGTAGTAGATTTCCCAAATAGAAATTGAAGAGAAGATCTCTCCATAATGACTTATAGCAGCAGGCAGAAATAAAATCAGCACAAACAGTAAAGGTTTTCCTTACCAATTCCACTTACCAATAGCGCTTCACTCCCCGGCAACGGCGCCAGAAAATAGTCTTGATGACCCACAAGTATAGGGGTGTATCGTAGTATCTTCGATAAGTAAGAATGTCGATCCCAACGAGGAGCAGAAGGTGTTGACAAGCGCTTCGATGAAGGATTCACTGTAAATGCTCACAGACAAGTATTCAGGGGTTTTGATGTAACAGTTGAATAAAGTACGAGTATGTAAAGTGCGAGAGTAACAATTGCAGCGAGTGGCCCAATCCTTTTTAGCACAAAGGACAAGCCGGTTTGTTTACTTATAATGACCAAACGTTCTCGAGGACACACGGGATTTTAGTCTAGTGCTTTCGCTACATACGGCTAAATAATCTTCATTGTTATGATAAGTGTTGTGTGGGTGAACCTATGCTAATGTACCGCCCTTCCTAGGACTAATACATACTTGTGATTATACCCCTTGCAAGCATCCGCAACTACAAGAAAGTAATTAAGAATAAATCTAACCACAGCCTTAAACTCTGAGATCCTGCGATCCCTCCTGCATCGATATACCAACGGGGGTTTAGGTTTCTGTCACTCCGGCAACCCCGCGATTAGCAAACGAATACAAGATGCATTCCCCTAGGCCCATAAATGGTGAAGTGTCATGTAGTCGACGTTCACATGACACCACTAGAAGAATAACACCACAACTTAAATATCACACCATTGAATATTACTCAACCATAGTTCACTACTAACATTTAGACTTCACCCATGTCCTCAAGAACTAAACGAACTACTCACAAGACATCATACGGAACATGATCAGAGGTGATATGATGATGAATAACAATCTGAACATAAACTTGGTTCAATGGTTTCACTCAATAGCATCAACAACAAGTAGAGATCGATACCGGGAGAGTTTCCCCTATCAAAAAATCAAGATCAAACCCAAATTGCTACGGCGGTGACGGTGTCCAGCGGTGACGACGGCGGTGATGATGGTGGAGATGATGATGATGGTGATGGCGATGATGTCCAGCTCGATGACGGTGACGATGGCGTCGATTTCCCCCTCCGGGAGGGAATTTCCCCGGCGGATTCCTGCCCGCCGGAGAGCTCTTTCTCTCTGGTGTTCTCCGCCGCAGAGGCGGCTGTAACTCTTCGCGAGGTACCCTCTGTGGCTTAGGTTTCGGACGAAGGATTTCGCGAAGAAAAGGAGGCGAAAGGGGTTGTGGGCCCCCCAGACCACATGGCGGCGTGGCCAGGGCCTGGCCGCGCGCCCTAGGGTGTGGGCCCACCCTGGGTCCTCCTGGCCCCTCCTTCTGGCTTCCTTCGTCATCTTGAAAAATAGGATTTTTGGTATAATTTCCTCCCACAGTTGATCTTCCGAAATATTGCGTTCTGACGGTGCTTTTTCCAGCAGAATCCTGGCTCCGGTGCTTGATCCTCCAATAATGATGAAACATGCAAAATAGATGAAATAACATAAGTATTGTGTCCCAATATGAAATATATCAATGAATAACAGCAAATTATGATATAAAATAGTGATGCAAATTGGACGTATCAGGCCGCCTGACAGCGAGGGTCCCGCATGTTAGTGGCTCTTAAAACCCGAATCGGTATGTTTTAAAGTGGAGCGTTGGATTAGATTCAAATCGGACGATCGAGGTTCATCGTCTTCTCCGACGAGAACCCGATGCTCTGGCGGCAGACCTAGGGGGTCGGAGGGCTAACCAGAGCTCCAGCCAGGGTTGGCAGTGTGCTCGAGGTAGATGTGGACGACGGCGAAGCAGCTGGTAGCAGTGGCGGAGCTCGAGGTGGCCTGGATCAACGGCGATTGCTCCAGGGCTTCCGCGGCTCCGATCTTGCAATTGGCCTTGCTCCGACGACGATCGAGGTGGCTAAGGGTTGAGGTGAGGCAGTGGAGGATGGGGAACGAGATGGTGTGCTCCGTTGCTTCCAGGGAACGCTCTATTTATAGAGGCGAGCAGGTGGTGCGGGGCAGTGGGGTGGTCGACATGGGCGCGGCGATTCCGGCGAGGTGTTGGGCTAGGCAACGGTGCGGCTGCGTTCTCCTCGTCCAGGCGAAGCTGTAGGTAGCAACGGCACGGTCGGGCGGCGTCTGTGGGCGACGCATTGCTTCCGTGTCGTCGAGCGGCGCTCACGGGATTTTCTTCTCCGTTCTGGCAGCGGCGGTCCAGGGTCTGGTCGTGGCATGTCTGGCGGCGTCATGGTGGCACGGCGATGCTCAACGTCTAGCAAGCGGGGCCAGGGCGAGTGCGAGGTGGTGGCGGCGCGTGGCCAGTGGCGTCCACACGCGCGCGAGCGGCATCCAGGGGTGATCTTGGCGCGCGATCGTGGTCGGCTTTGGCTTAGGGTGGTGTAGGAGCGCGGTGGCGACGTTGGACACCAGGGCCAGGGGTGGCGATGAAGGAGAAGAGGGGAGGGTTGTCGGGGTGGCGACATGGCCGGCATGGCCATGTCCTAGCCTTGCTCTCCTCTCTCCTTAGGGTTTCTATTTGTCATTAAGGGTGAGAGGGGGCAGGGGAACCATTTAGAGTAGGTTGGGGTAGATTAGGGTTGAGGTAGATCACTATTTCAAATAGTGTCAAATAGTTCCATAGTTGGAAATTTGCAAATTTGTCCAAATTTGATTTAATTCAAATGATTGCCCAATTTGAAATGTGTGTGTTTGGTTGAGTTGTATTTGACCAGAGATGATGAGAGGTGGTGGTGGAATTGTTTAATTCAAAGATTTGCAATTTTGGCTAAGTGTGAGAATGTTCCACTTAATAAAAAGTGTCAACTTTGGATGAGCATAGCATTTGATCTAGAAAGAATTTGGCATGGTGATCTTTACAAAAAGTGTTCACCTTGATGTTGTCTTGGATGTGGTGCAAAGAGTTAGCAAGGTTTAGTTTGAAAAATTTGAATTGCAGGGGCTCAAAGTAGTGATCAGACTAAAATTGGCAGATTTGACCATTATCATATGTGAGCCCAATTTGAATTTGAAAATCATTTGATTTGTGTTTCTTTGATTCCAAAAGTTGTAATAAGTGTTTAGTAACATTATTCAACTAATGGTGAAGACCAAAATGGTCTAGGGTTAAAATTTATAAAAATGGCATAGAGCCATATGTGAGGGTTTTAGGGTTTTTCTTTTATTTGATTTCTTTCTCTTTTTGATTTATTTGGTTGGTGATCTTCTCATGATCACATTAGGGTTTTAGAGTATAGCACATACACATAATAACAATCATCATGGCATATCACTCAAATGCACAAGTCCTATGCAGGGCACTATATGCAATTTGAAAAGTTTTTGTTGGTTTGAAATTTTGCTCTCTGGAATCTTCTAACTTTCTTTTTATTGAAATTTGGGATGTTACATGATCTAAACCTAATATATTTTTGGCTTTTTCGTGGGTTTATGGGTATGATGGCAGATGCAATCTACACTAGGAAAACTGTAAAATCTCACCGAGCAACCTGAATTCTGATACCACTTGATGGGGAAAAGGTGTCCGATCTTTCGATGAGATGATGATAACGTCGATTTGTTGGTGGAGTTCGTGCTTGACGATCCGACTACACGTGCAAAGCTCGTGTGCCAATGCAATCGCTAGGACAATCTCCAGGAGTTACTGATCTTGCGGATGCACGATCAGCCTGACCAGCGAGGGTCTTAATTCCTACCTGAAATCGAGAAAAAGTAAGAATTAATAGTGCAATCAGGATATTGCGGATGAAAGATGAAAGTTTTATTGAATAAGGAGGGATTCCGAATAGTCGGTCTTGTTCTGGGCGGTGGCCTCAAAAGAAGCACACGAGAGTTGCAGCAATAGCTAACTTTTAATCTAATCAAAATTCGAGTCTAAACGTGACGGCTATGGGGGTATTTAAAGGAGGAAAAGGGAGGTTTCAACCAGCCATGCATATGGTGGCTGAACCAAACCCTAGAAGGTGTTTCCCCTTCAATACGGACTATAAACGGGGGCTGACTTAATTCCTGCGAAAATTACATGGGCCTGCCCCAAACCTAAAAGTGGCGCAACACTATGTAACTATATGGACGAAATTATGAAGTGGAAAGCTCTATATTTCGTCCATGTCTTCATCTCTTATTATGGTGGCTTCAAAGTTCTGAAATCTCCACTTGCAGCGTCCTCTTCAATCCTCATATGTTTGCTGCCATCTCCTCCATGTGTGATCATGCTCCAATGCTTGTCCTTCTCATCCATGCTAGGTCCATCATTCCTAAGAGTAACAAACACATCTGATTTAGACAACATCATATTCTCATGTATGTGAGAAATAGTTCCAAGAAACGAAAGTACGTGATAGTTAAGTTGTTTGGCACAAGCTCGAGTGATTGGTCCTTGTATTTGTGTGGCTGTAGGTACAGTGGTTGTATCAACAGATGGGATGTCCTCATCAGATGATATCCTCCAAATCTCCGTCCTGGCAGGGTGCCAAAATGGAGTTTCTGGTCCCCAGATTGGGGTTTCTGGTGGCAACGAAGCAGCGGAACTCTTTCTGGAAGAACGTCAAACCCCCATCGGTTTTCAGGTCAGGGCTTCTTATAGTGAGAAGGAGAGGTCGAGGGGGCGGCCGAGGTGGCTAGACCACCCCTAGGCGCGGCCAAGGCCTGACCCGTGCCTAGGGTAGGCGTGGGCCTCTCGTGGCCTCCCCTCCATCTCGTCTTCTGGCTCCGTGAGTCTTCGGGTGAAATATGTATTTTACGATATTTTCCGGGAATTTTCCTGAATGTTGGATTTCTGCACAAAAACGAGACACCAGAGCAATTCTGCTGAAAACAACGTTAGTCCATGTTAGATGTATTCAAAACACACAAGATAGAGGGCAAACAACATCAAAAGTGTTCAGGAAAGTAGATATGTTTTGGACGTATCAGACCCCTCTTGCCAAGACAAGTGTTGCAAGTCATCAACATCCAATACACCAATACACAGGAATAACCCATGCCACCAGTCTTCAAAACAACCAAAAATCCTCTGCCATTACAAGCTTCTGATCACAACCACCATAACGTTCTTCCAAAGCATTTAATAGCGGCCCGTAATGAAGAAAGGTTTAGCCTGGTGGCTTGGATGGGTTGATTTGTCCCGGCCCGTCCGGTTTGTGTCTCCCCACTCGCAACCTGGTGTCGTGAACACCATCCATATAACACTACAACAATATTGAGGAAAAGTTAGAGAAGGATTCAGTTGCCACATAAGCGAATGACCAGATTATCTCAGAGCATTAAAAACACATTGAAAACAAAGTGCAAAGCAGTTTATATATTTGATCCAAACAGCATGCCGAACTTTTCAAAGAGGTTTACAAAAAAATTGTGCAACCGATTTTGTATTGTGATCCAAATTTATTCTAAAGGGAGGCTAACTTCTGACAAGCGGAGCAAGGCCGGTACAGATCATTGCCACTGATACGTCTCCAACGTATCCATAATTTCTGATGTTCCATGCTTGTTTTATGACAATACTTACATGTTTTGCTTGCACTTTATAATGATTTTATGCGTTTTCCGGAACTAACCTATTAACAAGATGCCACAGTGCCAGTTCCTGTTTTCTGCTGTTTTTGGTTCCAGAAAGGCTGTTCGGGCAATATTCTCGGAATTGGACGAAATCAACGCCAAACATCCTATTTTTCCCGGAAGGTTCCAGAACACCGAAGGAGAGTCGGAGGAGAGCCAGGGGCCACCAGGAGGGTGGGTCGCGCGGGCAATACCCAGGCCGCGCCCCCCTATGGGGAGGCCACCCTGTCGACCCTCCTGCGCCGCCTCTTCGCCTATGTAACCCCTTTCGACCTAAAAACGCAGTACCTTTTGACGAAACTCCAGAAAGACTCCAGGGGCACCGCCGCCATCGCGAAACTCCAATTCGGGGGACAGAAGTCTCTGTTCCGGCACCCTGCCGGACGGGGAAGTGCCCCCGGAAGCCATCTCCATCGACGCCACCGCCTCCATCATGCTCCGTGAGTAGTTCCCCCATGGACTACGGGTTCTAGCAATAGCTAGTTGGTACTCTCTATCCCATGTACTTCAATACAATGATCTCATGAGCTGCCTTACATGATTGAGATCCATCTGATGTAATCGGTGTTGTGTTTGTTGGGATCCGATGGATGATACATTATGATTAGTCTATCTATAAAGTTTGTGAAGTTATTGTTGCTGCAATCTTGTTATGCTTAATGCTTGTCACTAGGGCCGAGTGGCATGATCTTAGATTTAAGCTCTATACTTATTGCTTAGATTGTATCTACAAGTTGTATGCACATGTCACTGTCCGGAACCAAAGGCCCCGAAGTGACAGAAATCGAGACAACCGGAGGGGATGGCGGTGATGTGAGGGACACATGTTTTCACGGAGTGTTAATGCTTTGCTCCGGTGCTCTATTAAAAGGAGTACCTTAATATCCAGTAGATTCCCTTGAGGCCCGGCTGCCACCGGGTAGGACAAAAGATGTTGTACCAGTTTCTCATTGCGAGCACGTACGACTATATATGGAAAACATGCCTACATGATTAATGAATTGATGTTCTTTCTTAATGCTTTATCAATCCTATCAATTGCCCAACTGTAATTTGTTCACCCAACACTTGTTACTTGTTATTGGAGAGTTACCACTAGTGTAGATCGCTGGGAACCCCGGTCCATCTCTCATCATCATATACTCGTTCTACATGTCATTGGAAGTAGTATCAACTATTTTCTGGTGCCATTGCTCTCATATTTCTATTACTGCTGCTGTGTTACTATTATTACTGCTCTCATATTACTGCTACTTTCACATCACCCCTGTTACTAGTGCTTTTCAGGTGCAGCTGAATTGACAACTCGGTTGTTAAGGCTTATAAGTATTCTTTACCTCCCCTTGTGTCGAATCAATAAATTTGGGTTTTACTTCCCTCGAAGACTATCGCGATCCCCTATACTTGTGGGTTATCAAGACTGTTTTCTGGCGCCGTTGCCGGGGAGGCATAGCTCTACTCATAAGTTCACCTGGGGAGTACACTCTACCTCTCTCTCTGTTTTATTTTGTTTTGTTTTGCTTAGTTTACTTTTGTCTAGTTTATTTGTGCTTAGTTTATTTCCGTCTAGTACTATTTTTCTTAGTTTACTTTTGCTTAGTTTCTTTTTGTCTTGTTTTATTTTTCTCATATATCCAAAAATCCATAAAAATTTGAAAAATCTAAAAATTAAAAACTGCTGTTATGGGAGAACCAACAACCTACTTGGAGCTTATAGAATGTTATAATAATTATAGAGAATCAAGAACTGGTAAAGTAATGAGTGCTATGATAGAAAAATTGAATACAATGGCTAAAATCTTGCTTAAACGCCATGATATAAACTGTTGCTCTCAACAGGATACTAAACATCTTAAATTTCAATGTGGCTTTAGTGAGGAATTTTTAATTAAGAACTATAATCGGAATTGCTATATTCATTATGGGTTCGAAGAGGTAGAACAATTTGTCTTATTTATGGGAGCCTCCGAGATAGAATCCTTCATGGTTAAGAATTATGAAACTTGTGTTGCTTGTAAGGACCTTAAAGATTATGTCTCTTTATCCTTAATTCTTGCATAGAATGCTACAGTGGTAATCCTTATATCATTGATTATAAAGAGAGACTCATTAATGCACAAGAATGCACTCACAATTTGCAGGAACCGGTGGAAGAAGAAATTGATGAACCTGAAAGCTCATTGGATGAAAAAGAGGAGGAAATTGATGAACCTGAAAGCTCATTGGATGAAAAAGAAGAGGAGAGCGACGAACAAAAGGAGGAAGAATGGATTAGCTACCCATGCCAACCTTCTAATGAGAGTAACTCTTTATCTCTTACATTATTTGATTGTCCTCCATGCTTACCGAAAGAGGTTGAATGTTATGTTCCTGTGGATTCTCTTGAAATATTACCTATGAGTAAAACTTGTGAGAATAATTATGCTACTGTTATATATGATAATCCATGCTACTTTGATAAATCTTATGATAATGCTTTGTTTGTGCCTGATGTCGAAATGCATGGTACTAAAGAATTTTGCTTAGCAAATGTTTATGATAAATCTTTAGATGATGGTCCTATGTTACTTGATAATATTAATTGTACTACTAATGAAAATGGGATTGGAGAGTTCTTGACTTTATCTTTGTGTCCTATATCTCTTGAGATTGATCGATCACCTTGTTATATTATTGATAAAAGTGAGTTTGAAAGTTTGGATCCCACTATTTTTGAGTTTGATAAAAATTATGTGTTTGGAAATCATGAAAAGTATGCTGCATGTGATAGTTATATTGTTGAGTTTATTCATGAAGCTACTGAAAATTATTATGAGAGAGGAAAATATGGTTGTAGAAATTTGCATGGTACTAAAACACCTCTCTATATGCTTAAAAATTTGAAGTTACTCTTGTTTTATCTTCTTATGCTTGCTACTTCGTTCTTCATGAATTTATTTGTGTACAAGATTCCTATGAATAGGAAGTGGGTTAGACTTAAATGTGTTATGGATTTGCCTCTTGATGCTCTCTTTTGTTTCAAATACTATTTCTTGCGAGTGCATCATTAAAACTGCTGAGCCCATCTTAATGGCTGTAAAGAAAGAACTCCTTGGGAGATAACCCTTGTGTTTATTTTGCTACAGTACTTTGTTTTATATTTGTGTCTTGGAAGTTGTTTACTACTGTAGCAACCTCTCCTTATCTTAGTTTTGTGTTTTGTTGTGCCAAGTGAAGCCTCTAATCGAAGGTTGATACTAGATTTGGATTTCTGCGCAGAAACAGATTTCTATCTGTCACGAATCTGGGCTGTTTTCTCTGTAGGTAACTCAGAAAATATGCCAATTTACGTGCGTGTTCCTCAGATATGTACGCAACTTTCATTAGTTTTGAGTTTTCTGATTTGAGCAACGGAAGTATTTTTTTAAAATTCGCCTTTACTGGCTGTTCTGTTTTGGCAGATTCTGTCTCTATTTTTTGCATTGCCTCTTGTGGACTTTAAGCAAGGCTTTCTACACGTGGAGAGCTGTAGCTAATGTTTTATTGAGTTCTTGCAATGTGTCACTACAGGACCAAGGTGGATTCAATTTTTTTGAGTACTAACCCCTCTAATGAAGTTTATGAGAAGTTTGGTGTGAAGGAAGTTTTCAAGGGTCAAGAGAGGAGGATGATATATGATCAAGAAGAGTGAAAAGTCTAAGCTTGGGGATGCCCCCGTGGTTCATCCCTGCATATTTCAAGGAGACTCAAGCGTCTAAGCTTGGGGATGCCCAAGGCATCCCCTTCTTCATCAACTTATCAGGTTTCTTCTATTGAAACTATATTTTTATTCGGTCACATCATATGTGCTTTACTTGGAGCGTCTGTGTGTTTATTTTCATTTTGTTTGTGTTTGAATAAATTCGGATCCTAGCAATCCTTGTTTGGGAGAGAGACACGCTCCACTTTTTCATATGAACACTTGTTCTTCGTTTTACTTTTAATGTTCAATGATAAAAGTTGGAAGCTACAATACTTATTTGGTTGGAAACAGAAAATGCCTCATAATGTTGTGGATAATTTGACACTTGGCAATTGTTTTGAGCTCTCAAGTAGATCATGATTAAGTTTTTTTCATGTAGTTTAAACCAATTAGTGGAGAACTACTGTAGAGCTTGTTAAAATTGGTTTGCATGATTGGTCTCTCTTAAGGTCTAGATATTTTCTGGTAAAAGTGTTTGAGCAACAAGGAAGACAGTGTAGAGTATTATAATGCTTGCAATATGTTCTTATGTAAGTTTTGCTGTACCGGTTCATACTTATGTTTGCTTCAAACAACCTTGCTAGCCCAAAGCCTTGTACTGAGAGGGAATGCTTCTCGTGCATCCAAAACCTTGAGCCAAAAACTATGCCATTTGTGTCCACCATACCTACCTACTATGTGGTATTTCTTGCCATTCCAAAGTAAATTGCTTGAGTGCTACCTTTAAACAATTCAAAATGCTTCTCAATTTGTGTTAATGTTTTATAGCTCATGAGGAAGTATGTGGTGTTTATCTTTCAATCTTGTTGGGCAACTTTCACCTATGGACTAGTGGCTTCATCCGCTTATCCAATAATTTTGCAAAAAGAGCTGGCAATGGGATTCCCAGTCCCAAATTAATTAACAAAAATAGACACTCCTCCATGGTATGTGATTGTTGGACGGCACCCGAAGGATTCGGTTAGCCATGGCTTGTGTAAGCAAAGGTGGGGAGGAGTGTCATCATAATAAAACTAAAATAAAAGGGCACTCCTTCATGGTATGAGATTGTTGGCAGGCACCCGAGGATTCGGTTAGCCATGGTTTGTGAAAGAAAGGTTGGAAGGAGTGCCATCCAAAAAAATAAAATAAAATGGGTGCCGCTCTTTGAAGGTTTGTCTGGCGAGGGGGTTAGAGTGCCCACTACCATTCGTTGACAACAACAAACACCTCTCAAAATTTTACCTTTTATGCTCTCTTTATGTTTTCAAAACCAAAGCTCTAGCACAAATATAGCAATCAATGCTTCCTCTGCGAAGGGCCATTCTTTTACTTTATGATGAGTCAGTTTACCTACTTCCTTCCATCTTAGAAGCAAACACTTGTGTCAACTGCATTGATTCTTACATACTTGCTTATTTGCATTCATCATATTACTTTATGTTGACAATTATCCATGAGATATGCATGTTGAAAGTTGAAAGCAATCGCTGAAACTTATATCTTCCTTTGTGTTGCTTCAATGCCTTTACTTTGAATTTATTGCTTTATGAGTTAACTCTTGTGCAAGACTTTTGATGCTTGTCTTGAAAGTACTCTTCATGAAAAGTTTTGCTATATGTTATCTATTTGTTAGAAACTATAGATTATTGCCTTGAGTCACTTCATTCATTTCATATGCTTTGTAATAGTATGATCAAGGTTATGTAAGTAGCATGTCACTACAGAAATTATTCTTTTTATCGTTTACCTGCTCGGGACGAGCAGAACTAAGCTTGGGGATGCTGATACGTCTCCAACGTATCCATAATTTCTGATGTTCCATGCTTGTTTTATGACAATACTTACATGTTTTGCTTGCACTTTATAATGATTTTATGCGTTTTCCGGAACTAACCTATTAACAAGATGCCACAGGTGCCTGTTTTCTGTTTTTGGTTCCATAAGGCTGTTCGGGCAATATTCTCGGAATTGGGCAAAATCAACGCCAAACATCCTATTTTTCCCGGAAGGCTCCAGAACACCGAAGGAGAGTCGGAGGAGAGCCAGGGGGCCACCAGGAGGGTGGGCCGCGCGGGCCATACCCAGGCCGCGCCCCCCTATGGGGAGGCCACCCTATCGACCCTCCTGCGCCGCCTCTTCGCCTATATAACCCATTTCGACCTAAAAACGCAGTACCTTTTGACAAAACTCCAGAAAGACTCCAGGGCGCCGCCGCCATCGTCAAACTCCAATTCGGGGGACAGAAGTCTCGTTCCGGCACCCTGCCGGGACGGGGAAGTGCCGGAAGCCATCTCCATCGACGCCACCGCCTCCATCATGCTCCGTGAGTAGTTCCCCCATGGACTACGGGTTCTAGCAGTAGCTAGTTGGTACTCTCTATCCCATGTACTTCAATACAATGATCTCATGAGCTGCCTTACATGATTGAGATCCATCTGATGTAATCGGTGTTGTGTTTGTTGGGATCCGATGGATGATACATTATGATTAGTCTATCTATAAAGTTTGTGAAGTTATTGTTGTTGCAATCTTGTTATGCTTAATGCTTGTCACTAGGGCCCGAGTGGCATGATCTTAGATTTAAGCTCTATACTTATTGCTTAGATTGTATCTACAAGTTGTATGCACATGTCACTGTCCGGAACCAAAGGCCCCGAAGTGACAAGAATCGGGACAATCGGAGGGGATGGCGGTGATGTGAGGGACACATGTTTTCATGGAGTGTTAATGCTTTGCTCCGGTGCTCTATTAAAAGGAGTACCTTAATATCCAGTAGATTCCCTTGAGGCCCGGCTGCCACCGGCTGGTAGGACAAAAGATGTTGTACAAGTTTCTCATTGTGAGCACGTACGACTATATATGGAAAACATGCCTACATGATTAATGAATTGATGTTCTTTCTTAATGCTTTATCAATCCTGTCAATTGCCCAACTGTAATTTGTTCACCCAACACTTGTTACTTGTTATTGGAGAGTTGTCACTAGTGTAGATCGCTGGGAACCCCGGTCCATCTCTCATCATCAGATACCCGTTCTACATGTCATTGGAAGTAGTATCAACTATTTTCTGGTGCCATTGCTCTCATATTGCTATTACTACTGCTCTCATATTACTGCTACTTTCACATCACCCTGTTACTAGTGCTTTTCCAGGTGCAGCTGAATTGACAACTCAGTTGTTAAGGCTTATAAGTATTCTTTACCTCCCCTTGTGTCGAATCAATAAATTTGGGTTTTACTTCCCTCGAAGACTATCGCGATCCCCTATACTTGTGGGTTATGATCTTGCAAAAGTTGTTTCATATGACAGATGTAGTTCCTCTTTTAGGAGCTTTATTGCATCCTTAGATTCTACATCACTACCTAAAGATTGGAAGGATGCATTTAATGATCCTAAATGGAAGGCAGCAATGTTGGAGGAAATGACTGCTCTAGAAAAGAATAATACGTGGCAATTGGTAGAATGGCCAAAGGGCAAGGAACCAATCGGGTGCAAATGGGTTTATACTATCAAGTATAACCCTGAGCCACCATCTATTTTTGTATACATCTTGTAAGCCACCGGCTAGGTTTATCAGATTATAAGATAACCTACAGGCGTTTGTAAACACTCCCTGATATAGTGAAGTTTTGCAGGCTGGTGCCCGTGGTTTGTTTCCCTTCTGTGTTGAAGGGGTTTTCCACGTTAAATCTTGTGTCTTCGCTGTGTTTTCTTTTATCGTTCTTCGTTATTTGCTTGTCGTGTTTATAACAACCGAGCCCACTTAACATCAGCAGCGACTAAAATTCAAGAACATTTTGATGAAAGGTGTAATATAATTGGGTTTTCTATTTTCGTGCCCTCGGGTCCTTAGTTGTGCTCAGTTTTCCCCAGCTCCTTAGTTTTTCCTCAGTTTTCCCCAAGACCTTGTCTGAAACCATCACATGTGCTGTAACGGCCGGTTGCCCGACGGTTGACCATTATCTTCTGACTACTGGGGCCACGTAGAGCCTGCAAAGACACGTCGGACCATCCATCTTTGTTTGACCGTAAGCATCGCTGTATCCCTGACCAAAACGCGAACGAGTGGGGCTTCGGTATATCGAATGACAAGTGGGGCCATGACGCTGATACAAGGGGCAATACACGGGTAGGATTAGATTTTTAAACGGAGCTCTACAGCGATGGCACGAGGAGGTGGCCTGCGGGGTGCCGAGATGAGATCGACGTCCACAAAGAACTGCATGAGGCGAGACCAGACGCATTAGATAGATATGAACTAGATGCATTTAACCATGCAAAGAAGAGAAGAAATTGTCGACGACATCGACGACTACCTCAAAACTTTGACTGACCGAGTCGGACACGAACGCGAGCAATGTAGAGAAAACTAGTGTCTCTCCTTTCTGGCGTGTATAGATGGGTGCTAGAAGAGTGTGGTGGCGAAGGGAAAGACCTTGCGGTAGTCTGTGGCATCCAGCATAGCGGGGCGGCGTGGCCGTTCCCACAGCGGCGTGCATGCATGTTCGGCATTGGCATCAGCATGTACGTTCGGCATTGGCCTCAGCGGTATCTCTTGTGTGTCAGTGATCGAATGAGGGGACGGGATTGAGGGTGCATCCCGATGGTGACCTAGCAGTGGCGGCGAGCATAGCCGTTCTGAACATGCCGATATTGGCATCGACATCGTTTGGAGGCTGTGGTGCTCGAATCAAGGTGGGATTTGTTTCTTGTACGTCAAAATGAATTTGAAGCAAGTTTCATGTTGAAGGTTAGGTAACGAAAGTTTGTAACTAAAAATTATACTAGCGCCATGGTGAGGTTATTTTTGATAGAGATATACGGTTGGGCAAACTTTTTTGACACTTTTTAGATAGGGTTCCGTGTTGTTACATGTATGGCATCGGCAAATTTGGGGTCATTTGGAGATGTTCGAAAAAATCACTTTGCTTAAGCGCATGCCGTTTCGTCTCACTGAAACCAGCTTTTCTAACAAGGTGATTTTTTCTACCATCTCTAAATGATCTCAAATTTCATACAGCTGATCTTCTATACATAGATAGATAGATTGTTTCGTTTTTATATTTTTCGAACTTTTTATTCCCTTTATAATACCCAATTGATTTTCAAGTCAAAACCTCATAAAATAGCATCATGTATGGCATCATTTTCACCCTAAATTTCAAATTTTGTGAAACTTTCCCTTTTAGATATTCCTTGTTGTTATAGGTATGGCATCATGTATGCCAAACTTGGTTAGGTCTCACTGAAACCAGCTTTTGTAACAAGTTAGGTTTTTTCGACCTTCTCAAAAGGGATTTTTTCTACCTTCTCTAAATGACCTCAAAAATCATACAGACGATCTTCTATACAAAGATAGGTAGATTGTTTCGTTTTTACATTTTTTTGAATTTTATTTCCCTTTATAATACTCATTTGATTTTCAGGTCAAAACCTCGAAAGTTAACATAAGTAGATGGTGAACCCTCCCAAACTTCAAATACAGAGATAGATAGATTGTTTCGTTTATCATTTTTACTGTGAATAGTAATGGCTACAAGAAATCGGTGATGGTTTATCATTTTTGCGTGAAAAGTAATGGCTACAACAAATCGGTGATGGTTTATCATTTTTTGCGTGAAAACTAATGGCTACAACAAATCGATCATGGTTTATCATTTTTTGCGTGAAAGTAATGCCTAAAAGAGTTGGGCTTATAATTTTTAGCGCGTGAAAAATAATACCGAAAACTGCCCTTTAGCATACTTAGAGGGTGGAAGCTAACCGCCGACAGAGAGAGAGGAGTTATACTGCGTGTTAGATCATACGGTCAACGGTCGGCGGGCACGATTCACGTGACATGGCCTAGACCAATCAGGGCAATGTTGCACGTCTGCGAGAATTTATGAAGGGAGAGGGAAAAACTGAGTAGTATCAAGAAACCAAGGGCACCTGAGTAGTAAACAGACTAAGGGATTCAAATATGAGATTTAAAAAAAAATGCATGTTTTGTACAATGAAACCCATCTTGCCCTACCTCAAACTATTTGCAATACAAATCTTTTATCTCTTAATAGTAACCCCCCACTACCTCATTTTCCTGAATTTTGGTGAAGCCACATCACCTCAATTTGTGTCACATCCCTCATGTAATGTTCCCCTGGCTTATCAACGATGTGGGCTATAACATATGCTTCCAACCGACATGGGCTAGGTAACGTTGGCCTGTTTCAGACCAACCTGGGCTGGAGATACGTTTGCTATTGGCCCACTCGTCGTGTAGATTCGTTCTAAATGAAATACACGACGCATTCGTTCGTCTTCCTGCTGTCTTCCTCCAGCAGTGCCCAGTGGCTGAGTCTCTGAGTCTCTCCTTGAATGGATTGTAGCGAACAAGAGGGGGGGTGAATAGCGCTACGACAAGTTTTAGCCTTTTTCAAGTTTTAGTGCAACAGAAGGTAAAGGTGATAGCTTTAGCGATAGCGGTGTTCCTACAATGATGCTAGGACAAGTGCAACAAGCAAAGGAATCAACAAGATAGTAAGAGTAAGGAGCGAGACAACCGGAGGGCGCGGAGACGAGGCGAGGTTTGTTTCCCGCAGTTCCTTCCACAATAGGAAGTACGTCTGCGTTGAGGAGGTGCTAGTCTCACACAAGAGACTAGACGGCCACACCACGAAGGAAGGCCTCACCTTCTTCCTCAAGAGAGCTCCACGAAGGTGCTCACCCTTCTCCACTAAGGCATCGGTCGAGGCGGTGATTCCTTCACAAGGTTGGGGCGAGCTCCACACCAAGGAGGCTCCCAACACCCTATGGAGCTAGTACATCACCAAGCTAGCCTCCATAGCTGCACTTTCTCCAAGATCCCACCATAGGAACCCTACCACCAAGATCCACTAAGGAATAGCTAGTATTGGTGAAATCTCTTTTGGTAGAACTATAGATCGGGGTCTCCTCCACCACTCCTCAAAGTTTGGGCAAGATTGGTTGGATGGTTGGGGATATCCTCAAGGTTTTAGCTCAGCAACAATGGAGGAGAGAGAGAGGAGAGATAAAAACGAGTTGGGGAAGAAGGGGCCCTTAAATAGGCTCCTCCAAATCCAACCGTTATGTCCAGTTTTTGCCTAAGCGGTACTACCGCTCTGAGTTCGAAATCCCCAGATCTGGTCCACGTGGACACAGAGCGGTACTACCGCTCGAGGTACCGCAATGGGGTCCAAACCTTACTGGATCCAAAGCGGTACCACATCGGTACCGAAGCGGTACTGCCATAACTAGTTACGGTAATTGAGTGGTACCATGGGCGGTACTACCGCTCGCAAGTGGTACTACCGCTCCAGGTACCGCAGAGGTACCGCAACTTATACTGTGGGTCAATTTCAGCGCAGGACTCAGAGCGGTACCGTGGGGCGGTACCTGTAGGGGTAGCGGTACTACCGCTACAGGTACCGGTAGTACCGGCCTGGTTAAAACTGGTTTTCTCCCCTTTTTCTCTCCAGCCATGTCACCTCGCGATACACACGCAAAACCAGAAAACCTATACACTACGCTTCAGTCTTCCGATCTTGACGTGTCCAGCGAGGTCACCGTGCACTTGCAAATCTAACAATGATACTCAAGGCACACGGTGAGATTACTCAAGTGTTGTCATCAAACACACAAAACCCGGGGTTTAGACTTTGCTCTTTCAATCTCCCCCTTTTTGGTGTTTGATGACAACACAAGACTTTACAATAACATATGATATTATGATGAGATACTTAGATTTGGAAAAACTCGACGGAGCTCCCCCTACACATGTGCATATTATGAATATGTATTTGAATACAAATACACATGTTCTAGAGGCATTAATCCCCCTAGTTTTTACAAACCAAGCGCATATGCAACACGGATAATTGACATGTTCAAATAGAATATGCACAATATGGAGGCAACATAAGATCATGTAAGGAGTTTTGGGTGAAGTTATCATACCATAGCCTTGAGAATACCCAAACTCACCGTAAGATGCCTCCATAGAGTTGTTGATGTAGCCACAAGACAAGATAAGCAACTAGGACCACAAGGCTACAAACAACAAAGGTCCCCATCCACATAGGAACTTCTCCCCCTTTGGCATCGGAACACCAAAAAGGAGGGTAAAGAAACTAGAAGGATGGAGAAAAAGAACATACAACCAAGCTTGCAAAAACCAAAAGGGAAAACAAGCTTGAATGAGGTTCTCCAAAAACATGAAGAAAAAGATAGCAAAGAAGAAGGACAAAAAGAAGGTCACAAAGAAACACAAAGAACCGAAAAACTCCTCAAAGAGGAGGTTGGTGGCCGAAGCCACCGTGTAAGAGTGTAGTAGTGTGAGGTCGCGTAGATGTATCTAGGACTCACGGACTACAACTCAACATGAAGCTCATAAGTCACTCAATTGACAAATAGCATATGTTTTGGATTTCTTTATGCATTATGGGGGGAGGGATAGCTCAATAGATTTAAACCGCACTCCCCCTATGTTCATGCGTGCCTTTCATCTAGATATAAAGGTTAGGAGTGGTATGTGCGCACGACGGTCAAGCAAAGTTCGATGGATCAATGATATTTAGCTCATGCCTCAACTCAATGAAACGCTTCTCATCCAAGGGCTTCGTGAAGATGTCCGCCAATTGCTCCTTGGTACCAATGTAGGATAGTACAATATCTCCGCGAGCAATGTGATCCCGGATGAAGTGGTTCCGTATCTCAATGTGCTTCGTCTTGCCATGAAGAACCAGATTGTAGGCGATCTTGATTGCGCTCTCATTGTCACACAAAAGAGGCACCTTGCTATACTCGAGTCCATAATCCCGCAAGGTTTGCCTCATCCACAAGATTTGAGCACAACTACTTGCCGCGGCAATATACTCGGCTTCCGCGGTGGAGACGGAGACACAATTTTTCTTCTTCGAGGACCAACACACCAAAGATCTTCCAAGAAAGTGACAAGCTCCGGATGTAGACTTCCTATCAACCTTGTCGCCCGCCCAATCGGAGTCGGTGAAACCAACCAAAGCAAAGTCCGTGTCCCTTGGGTACCATAGTCCGAAGTGTGGGGTATCAACTAAATATCGAAAGATCCTTTTGACCGCCACAATGTGGCTTTCCTTCGGGCTTGCTTGAAACCGTGCACACATACCAACGCTTAACATTATATCCGGGCGAGAGGCACAAAGGTAAAGAAGTGAACCTATCATCGAACGGTAGAGCTTGGGATCCACCGCCTTGCCGGTCTCGTCAAGAGAGAGTTGACACTTGAGATGCATCGGAGTTCCAATCCCTTTGGCGTCCTTCATATCAAAGCGCTTGAGCATGTCTTGGAGGTACTTTGCTTGATTGATGAAGGTGCCTTGTCGCATTTGCTTGATCTCGAACCCAAGAAAGTACTTGAGTTCACCCATCATTGACATCTCAAACCTATTTGTCATCAACATAGCAAACTCATCATTGAATTTTGTGTTAGTTGAGCCAAATATGATGTCATCTACATAGAGTTGGCATACGAAAAGCTCCCCATTGACTTTCTTAGTAAAAAGAGTGGGATCAATTTTCCCCACTTCGAAACCACGGTCTTCAAGCAACTCCTTTAGATGCTCATACCAAGCTCTAGGAGCTTGTTTGAGTCCATATAGGGCCTTTTTGAGCTTGAAGACATGGTCCGGGAAATGGGGGTCCTCGAACCCTTGCTTCACATATACTTCCTCATGTAAAGGACCATTAAGAAAAGCACTCTTAACATCCATTTGTTGCAACTTGAAGCCATGATGAGAGGCAAAGGCCAAAAGGATACGGATGGACTCAAACCTTGCAACGGGTGCAAAGGTTTCACCAAAGTCCATGCCTTCGACTTGAGAATAGCCTTGTGCCACCAATCTTGCTTTGTTGCGGATGACCATGCCTCTTTCATCTTGCTTGTTCTTGAAAACCCATTTGGTGCCGATAACATTGCGGCAATGATCGGGTCGCTTCATGAGAGTCCACACATCATTCCTCTTGAAGTTGTTGAGTTCCTCTTGCATTGCATTCAACCAATCGGGATCTTCAAGAGCTTCATTGACTTTGAGTGGTTCCACCATAGAGACAAAGGCGTGGTGCTCACAAAAGTTTGCTAGTTGCCTTCGGGTGGTTACTTTGCTCTCTAGATCACCAATGATATTACGCAAGGAATGAGACTTGAGACGCAAGTGTCTTGTAGTAGGATCTTCACGGCGAGTGTCGGCTAAAGGAGAAGATTCTTGTGAGTCCTCTTGGCCTTCATCACGGTTTAGGTCCTCGCCTTGACCTCCATTGTTGTTGAAAGAGGCATCATCATCATGAGAGCCGGATGGCTCGGGGGTACTAGGAATAGTATTGTCCATAAAGATTATCCCCGAACCACTCGGAGAAGAACTTGAAGCTTGGCCTTGGTCACTTGATGTTGGTTGTTGTGGTAGATGAGCTTGCGGTGAATGTTGTTCTTGAGCTTGTTGAGGTGAACTTGGACTTGATTGTTGTTGTAGTTGTTGAGGTTGAACTTGAGGTTGTTGTAGAGGTTGACTTGTACTTGTAAGATCAACGGAAGAAGCTTGGCCTTGTGGTGTAGATGGCTCCACTTGGGTGGAACTTGGTCCTTCCCCGGTACTCATAGAAGGTAGCTCTTGAGGTCGGCGAATGCCAACACCCATCCTTCCTATGGTATCCGGGGGAATTACATCTCCTTTCTCACAAGAAGCACTTCGCTCCTCCAAAGATCTATCATCTTCATCGAATGTCACATCACAAGATTCTACAACTCGCCCACTTGACTTGTTGAAGACTCTATAGGCGTGAGAATCCGTAGCATAGCCAACGAAAATTCCTTCTTGAGCTCTTGAATCAAACTTAGATAGGCGTGTGTCTTTGACAAGCACATATCATTTGCATCCGAAGACCTTGAAATATGACACATTTGGCTTGTTGCCGGTGAGGATCTCATCTGGTGTCTTCTCAAGACCTTTGCGAAAGTAGAGACGATTAGTAGCGTGGCATGCGGTAGAGATAGCTTCCGCCCAAAAATTGTAGTTAGACATGTATTCCATCATCATGGTTCGAGCGGCTTTGATCAAGGTTCGATTCTTCCTTTCGGCGACCCCATTTTGTTGGGGAGTATATGGCGTGGAGTATTGATGTTGGATTCCTTCTTCGCCGAGGAAGTCATCCAAGGTGTAGTTCTTGAACTCTGTTCCATTGTCACTCCTTATTGCGAGGATCTTGTTGTCGTACTTGCGTTGAACTTGGTTGGCAAACTCCATCATGGTCCGTTGAGTCTCACTCTTGTACTTGAAGAAGAATACCCAACAATAGCGTGAATATTCATCAACAATGACGAGGCAATACTTCTTTCCTCCAAGACTTTCATGAGACGGTGGACCGAAGAGATCAACATGTAGGAGCTCCAAGCATCTTGTGGTAGAGATGATAGTCTTGGCCTTGTGAGGAGCTCCATGCATTTTTCCTTGTACGCAAGCCCTACAAACACGATCTTTACAAAAAGAGACATCTTCTTTTAGTCCGAGAATGTGGCCACCCTTGTGGAGACTTTGCAAAGTCCTCATGTTGACATGGGCTAGTCGGCGATGCCATAACCAACCCTTGTCACCTTTGGCGAATAGGCAAAGAGCGGAAGATGTTGTCTTTCCGGAGAAATCAACAACATACAATCCGTTCTCTACATATCCAACAAAAGCTACATTGAGTGTCTTGCTCCACAAGAGGACCACCATATGTTCATCAAAGAAAGTACATAGACCCATACGAGCAATTTGATGAACGGAGAGTAAATTGTAACCAAGGGTCTCGACAAGGAGGACATTCACAAGTGAGATGTCGGGTGTTACCACCACCTTGCCAAGACCCAATACCTTAGAGCACGTGTTGTCGCCATATGATACGGTAGAGTGAGAAGGCTCGAGGTCGACAACAATATTCTTGCTTCCGGTCATATGACTTGTGGCTCCACTATCAACCACCCACTTAGCGCCACCGGAAGCATAGTCCTACAAGGAATCAAGTCTTGGATTTAGGTACCCATTTTTCAATGGGTCCTAGCATGTTAGTAACAAGGGGTTTGGGAACCCAAATAGTCCAATCAACATTGTCCTTTTGAGGACCAATAAAGCGAGCACGAATATGTCCATAGTAATCAACAAAAAGAACATGAGAAGGGTTGTTAGAGCCGGCGAAACCCTTCGAGGCGGAGTTGGGTACTCCATCCCTTCTTGAGCTAGCATCGCTCTCCTCAAGGTTGATCTCCATGTTCTCCTTGTTCTTCTTCTTCTTGGTCCTCTTATTCCTCTTCCTCTTTGGCTTGGTAGCCACTCCTCCTTCATTGCAAGAGCCCTCTTTGGCTCCATCTTTAGCTTCAATGACTCCTTCCAAGTACTTGGCTTGAACTTGGAGTCTATCAACTTTGGCCTTCAAACGATTGACTTCATCTTCATGCTCCAGGTGAGGGTGGAAAATATCAAACACTTGGACTTCCTTTGCCTTGTTCACCCAGAAGTGTTCCATCAAAGCTTCTTCTTGGAGAGCGTTCATCTTCATGAGTATACGCTTGTCACTCTCCAACTTGGCAATGTCACTTTCATGAGTGCAACACGCATGGTCCTTGCTCAAAAGAAAATACTCCTTCAATGCTTCCTCTTGCATGGAATTGACATCCATGAGCTTGGCTTCCCTTTTCTTCAAGGCGGCTATTTCTTCCTCATGATCACAACAAGTGGCCTTCTCCTTGCTCATGCGGAGACATTCCACCAAAGACTCTTCTTGCATGCTACTCAAACTCAATAGCTTGGCCTTGGTGGTCTCAAGAGTGGCAATTTCTTCTTCATGGTTGCAACATGAGGTCTTCTCCTTGCACAAGCGGTAATATTCATCCAAGGCTTCTTCTTGAAGAGCATTGACCTCCAAGAGAAGAGCATTGTGCTTCCTCAAGGAAGTAACTTGATCAACAAGCTCGTCATGGCAAGAGTTGGGGTCTTCATCATCTTTCTCTTTGTTAGCTTCCTCGAGAGAGAGCATCTTCTTTTTGAGCTCACCCATCAAACCAAGAGCATGGTCTCGATCCTTGGTGAGTCGAGAAACAATAGCTTTGTTGGAGTCTTCAAGGACGATGACACTAGCTTCAAGAGACATGCGCATATTTTGTTCATCTTCAAGCTCTTCTTTGAGAGAGGCAATCTCATTTGCAGCTTCCCTTTCCAACCTCTCCTTTTCCTCTATAAGGTCTTGTGCCGCAACAAGTTGGCTCAAGAGAGCCCCGACATGAGTCTTGGTATCCCCTTGCATGTTAGTGAGAAAAGAATCCAAACCCATAATCTCACGCTTAACGGTGAGACTAGTGGCATCATCAATATATAAGGCATTAGTCGAAGATGAGGGTTTGGAAGGGGATTTTACCTCCGTGGATACCTTTGCCATAAGGCAACGAGCATTGTTGGTGACGAGGTTCTCATTAGGAGAGTCGAAGAGGGAGATAGAGGGAGTGGTAATGGCGATGGCGGCCACTCCCTCTCCTTCCTTGTTGGAGCTCTTGTCCTCATGTTCTTCATCCTCATCGGAGGAGTACTCTTCTCGAATGATGAAGGCTCTAGGCTTCTTGGTGAAGGAGACCTTGTCGTCATCGGACTTAGGGGAGAACTTGGAGAATCCTTTGGAGAGTGACTTGAACTTTTCCTTGCGGATAAGCCTTCCACCATTATCTTCTCTTCTCTCAAACATACAATCCGCGACAAAATGATTCTTGTCGCCGCAATTGTAGCATGTTCTTCCCCTTTGCCCCTCCTTTGGGCTCTTGGAGAAACTTCTTGGAGAATCACGTGATCTTCTTGGTCTTGTGCTTCGGGACTTGTTTCCATCCCAAAATTTCTTAGCGGCGAGAGCCATGTGCTCATGATAATTGATCTTGAGATCATCAGGTCCCCACTCAACGGGATCCCCATTGCTTTCACGAGCCTCATGTACCTTCATATTTAATGCAAGGTTGGGCTTGCGGGAGTTGTGGGCGCGAGCAACAAGGTCCTCCGCATTCTTCTTGGAGATGTCCAAAGCGATGACTTCGCTAAGAACTTCATCGGATGTCATAGCACGGAAGGAGGCATTTTGGCGGATGGCCGTCAACTTCACTTCCTCATAAGGGAGGAGAGCATTGTAGAACTTGCGCTTGATCCAATGGTCATCCACAAACGTTGCTCCAAGATCTTGCATTTGTACGGCAAGAGCGATGAGGCGCCGATACATTTCTTCGGGGGACTCTCCTTCATTCATGACGAAGTTTTCGGCCATGTTGTTCACTTCATCAAAACGAGAGCTTTGGATGCTCGCATTTCCGAGGAAGAGCTTGTCAAGTTTATCCCATGCTTCCTTGGCGGTCTTGAGCGAGCGAATATGAGCGCGGTCCTTGGGCGTGATGGCCATGTGAATCATGTTGATGGCGGTGGCGTTGAGTTGGTCATCCACCACTTCTCTTCTTGTCAAGCTCTTTGGGTCTCGTGGTGAGTAGCCCTCCTCGATGATACGCCAAAGCTCGGTAGATGCGCTGCGCACATGAGAACGCATTAAGAATTGCCAATTTTCAAAGTTATTTGACTCAAGTAACGGTGGTGGACCATGCGACAAGATATGTGGCATAAGTATTGGAACGTTTATGGTGTAATCACTTGGTGGTGGTACCTCATGATAACCCCCTAGACGTTCCGCAACCGGTGTCTCATCCTTCCCCTTTGTTGAAGTGTCGGTCTCCCCAAGCCCTTCCTTTTGTGGATCCTTTGTCGTTTGCGCGACAAAATCAACAAGAGGAAATGGGTTAGCTTTTGGTGGGGGATCCTCGGCACTTGCTTTAGGATCAACGATAGGGTTCGGTTTTTGAGCAACCAACTCCATCATCATCGCCTTCATTTGGTTAACGATGGATGACTCCAATTTCTTGAGGTCATCCAACGTAGCCGTTGTGGTATCGATGGGAGATGATGGAGCGGGTGGCACAAGGGAAGGTGACCCATTCACAACCGTCTCTTGTTCGGCCATTTCTTAGGCAGTAAAGCCCGAGCAAGAAAACCTTGCTCTGATACCACTTGAATGGATCGTAGCGAATAAGAGGGGGGGTGAATGGCGCTACAACAAGTTTTAGCCTTTTTCAAGTTTTAGTGCAACGGAAGGTAAAGGTGATAGCTTTAGCGATAGCGGTGTTCAAACAATGATCCTAGGACAAGTGCAACAAGCAAAGGAATCAACAAGATAGTAAGAGTAAGGAGCGAGACAACCGGAGGGTGCGGAGATGAGGCGAGGTTTGTTTCCCGCAGTTCCTTCCACAATAGGAAGTACGTCTGCGTTGAGGAGGTGCTAGTCTCACACAAGAGACTAGACGGCCACACCACGAAGGAAGGCCTCACCTTCTTCCTCGAGAGAGCTCCACGAAGGTGCTCCCCCTTCTCCACTAAGGCACCGGTCGAGGCGGTGATTCCTTCACAAGGTTGGGGCGAGCTCCACACC
The DNA here is from genome assembly GCA_030979885.1 of Lolium multiflorum. NCBI lineage: Eukaryota > Viridiplantae > Streptophyta > Magnoliopsida > Poales > Poaceae > Lolium > Lolium multiflorum. Next base: position 204,568,965 of record CM061747.1, read on the forward strand.
AAGGAGGTTCCCAACACCCTATGGAGCTAGTACATCACCAAGCTAGCCTCCATAGCTGCACTTTCTCCAAGATCCCACCATAGGAACCCTACCACCAAGATCCACTAAGGAATAGCTAGTATTGGTGAAATCTCTCTTCGTAGAACTATAGATCGGGGTCTCCTCCACCACTTCTCAAAGTTTGGGCAAGATTGGTTGGATGGTTGGGGAGATCCTCAAGGTTTTAGCTCAGCAACAATGCAGGAGAGAGAGAGAGGAGAGATAAAAACGAGTTGGGGAAGAAGGGGCCCTTAAATAGGCTCCTCCAAATCCAACCGTTATGTCCAGTTTTCGCCTAAGCGGTACTACCATTTTGGGAAGCGGTTACTACTGCTCTGAGTTTGAAATCCCCCAGATCTGGTCCACGTGGACACAGAGCGGTACTACCGCTCGCGGTACCGCTCGAGGTACCGCAATGGGGTCCAAACCTTACTGGATCCAAAGTGGTACCACGGTACCAAAGCGGTACTGCCGTAACTAGTTACGGTACTTGAGCGGTACCATGGGCGGTACTACCGCTCGCAAGCGGTACTACCGCTCCAGGTACCGCAGAGGTAACACAACTTGTACTGTGGGTCAATTTCAGCGCAGGACTTAGAGCGGTACCGTGGGGCGGTACCTATATGGGTAGTGGTACTACCGCTACAGGTACCGGTAGTACCGGCCTGGTTAAAACTGGTTTTCTCCCCTTTTTCTCTCTAGCCATGTCACCTCGCGATACACACACAAAACCAGAAAACCTATACACACTACGCTTCAGTCTTCCGATCTTGACGTGTCCAGCGAGGTAACCGTGCACTTGCAAATCTAACAATGATACTCAAGGCACACGGTGAGATTACTCAAGTGTTGTCATCAAACACACAAAACCCGGGGTTTAGACTTTGCTCTTTCACTCCTCCTCCCCACCATTAATCTAACATTATGACCCCTCACTTCTTCCTCCAGTAACGCCCAGCGGCAAAGTCCCTCCTCCTCCCCATGATTAAATCGGCCATTAAACCACATAAATCCGAGGCATTATTGAGTTGAAACTGCTGAATGTAGTTCATCCGCCGTCACCCTTTTCTCCACCTTAAAAAGCATGACATGGTGACATCCCTCTCCCCAGCAATCAAAGAAACTTTCTCGCGTTGCCACCGTGCCCAAGGGCATCTCTGGCTCCGGATTTCGTATGCTCCTACGTCAGGCTCAGGCCCTTTGGATTTGGTTAATCCCTCAACTATACCTTCCCAATCTGGGAGGTTGATCTCCGGCTTGGGATTTCAACTGCTCCTACCTCAGGCCCTACGGATTTTTTGGGATTTATTCCAGATTTACAGGGATTTCTTCAGGATTCAGCGGCACTGCATAGTTTCTTCCTCGTACGCATACTGTACTCTGCATGCATACTCTGATATCCTATTAAATTCTAATTTACATTGGTTGGGCTGCATTAGTGTGCTAAATTTAACCACCTTTCTCATGTTGTTTTCTCAGATTTTTTATTAGTCATGTCGGAAGCGTTGGAGTTGGAGGGAAATCTAAGCACGCTGCATGTGAAGGGAATCGATGTAATCTTTTGGTCCCCTAAAAAAATGTAATCTTTTGGATGTACTGCAATATAATATTTCACACGCTATATCTGCAAATGTTATATTCAGTAATGTATCGTTGAATCTCTAATTTGAAGACAATTTCTTTTTTTTTGCGGGTAATTTGAAGACTATTTCTGATCATGAAAGAAAGCTACAGTCACCATATATGCTAGAGATGCCCCTCTTCTCTAATCAAATGGTTAATAATTCGTTTACATAGGAATTAGTATAGGATGCACAGATTTTAAGCAGACATTGTGACTTTAATACAAGGTGAGCCTCTTTTTGAAAAACATTGTGAGTTTATACAAGGTGACTTTTATACAAGTGTTAATATTCATATCGAGGTTTAAACTGGGTTTCAAGAAAGATACCACGTTCTGTAAAACTTTGTATAACAGCTCTTTGAAAAGTGTAAACTCCAAGTTTCTAAGGGTCAACCGTGTGTTTTCTTTAAATAGTAACTGGAGCCATACAACGTCCTCTCAAAAGTAAATAGTCGTATACGTCTTGACAGATTATTTGTCCAATACCAGAAAAATCATCTACTCCTCATGTTCACTGTTTTCTTTTACCATAGACTTGGCAACTTAGTTTTTTTTTAATATCAGCAACTTCCTCTTCTTTGCCTCATGCACTATCGTCAAGAGAATCATATGAACTGCTTTCAGACTCAGGCTCAACTACATGAAGAATTTTCTGGCATTTCCCCATGAAATTCCTTGAAGCATTATTAGTCCCTACTATTAGTTCTTGAAAGTCCTGCCCATATGATGAGGCAGAGGTTTTACTCGCTTTACCTGCAACCAGAAAGAAGGGGGAGGGGGTATTGTGAAGTGGCATAATTTTACGTTAATTATTTGAATTTCTTACGTGTATATTAGTGGTTAGTAAGGTAGAGGGATTCCAAGTATACAATCCAACATAGCATACCACAATGTAATCCTCTGGGAAAAACATGAAAAAAGAAGGATTTACTCACAGTAAATCGAAAGTTTGGCCGGAAAAAAGACGTCAAGACAACCAATGAATATTTGCTCGAATGGTCTTCTTAATGTTAAATTACCATGCTTCTATATTTACCGTTGTTTGGTAGTCTACCAAGAAGTTTTGAGTTTTTCCTATATGATTCCCGCTGCAACGCGCGGGGTATCACCTAGTATACATGAGTGTGAGAATTGTGGCCTCATTTAGACAAAGTATGTTTTGGGGAAAGCTGTTTTGGGAAGGGCTTATTGTGAAAAACCATGCACCTTCATAGCTACTAGGCGATTTGAGAAGTGGCTTTTCTTGGTAAAACTTGATTTATCTATGACTTATCTATGATTTGAGAAGTATCAATTTGTGGTAAAGACTCCATGAGTAAGTGCCAATCTTTTTCAGAATTTTTTGCACATTAAATGACTCATTTAACTAGTTAATCCCATTTGTTGACTCTCTGTTGACCAGCCACTTGAGGGTAAAACTGAGCATATTGCACTAGCCAGTATTAGCACTCAAGGGGAAAACTGAGCACACAAAAAATGCTAGTATAAGACTCGAGGGTATACCTGAGTATATCTAAATTTTCAGGGTTAGACTCGAGGACGCGTGTTGCGGTGAAGAAATGGAAGACTAGCAATTGTTGACGCATAGACGCGGGTCGCGGTGCAGAAGTCGAAGACGTGCAATCGTGGACGCGAGTCGCGTTGCAGAAGTCTAAGACGTGCAGATGTGCAGCGATGGACGCGTAGGACGCGGGTCGCATTAACCACCCCTCGCCTTTATAGACGTCTCCTCGCACTATCTCTGTCACTCTCACTCGCTCACGCAACGCCGCCTCTCTCATGTCCCATCATCTTCTCCAAAGCAAAAAACCCTCACCCTCTCCCTCTCCCTCTCCCTCTCCCTCTCCCTCTCCTCTGCCGGCGAGATGGACAAGGAGAATGCCAATCCCATCGTTCACGATGCCGTCGGCTCCAAGCGCGACGCCTCCCTCTTCGACGCCGTCCCCTCAACGGCCTTCGCCGCCGATGCATCAGAGGCTGCCGCCGGTGGCATTCAGATCCCCGCGGGATGGGACCCTGATGCGTGTGGTTGGCACGTCCGTTGGGAACCCCAAGAGGAAGGTGTGATGCGCACAGCGGCAAGTTTCCCTCGAAGAAACCAAGGTTTAATCGGACCAGTAGGAGTCAAGAAGCACGTTGAAGGTTGATGGCGGCGAGATGTAGTGCGGCGCAACACCAGTGATTCCGGCGCCAACGTGGAACCTGCACAACACAACCAAGATACTTTGCCCCAACGAAACAGTGAGGTTGTCAATCTCACCGGCTTGCTGTAACAAAGAGTTAACCGTATTGTGTGGAAGATGATTGTTTGCAGAAAACAGTAGAACAAGTATTGCAGAGATTGTATTTCAGTAAAGAGAATTGGACCGGGGTCCACAGTCCACTAGAGGTGTCTCTCCCATAAGACGAACAGCATGTTGGGTGAACAAATTACAGTTGGGCAATTGACAAATAAAGAGAGCATGACAATGCACATACATATCATGATGAGTATAGTGAGATTTAATTGGGCATTACGACAAAGTACATAGACCGCCATCCAACTGCATCTATGCCTAAAAAGTCCACCTTCAGGTTATCATCCGAACCCCCTCCAGTATTAAGTTGCAAAGCAACAGACAATTGCATTAAGTATGGTGCGTAATGTAATCAACAACTACATCCTTAGACATAGCATCAATGTTTTATCCCTAGTGGCAACAGCACAACACAACCTTAGAACTTTCTGTCACTGTCCAGGTGTCAATGCAGGCATGAACCCACTATCGAGCATAAGTACTCCCTCTTGGAGTTACAAGCATCTACTTGGCCAGAGCATCTACTAGTAACGGAGAGCATGCAAGATCATAAACAACACATAAGCATAACTTTGATAATCAACATAACAAGTATTCTCTATTCATCGATCCCAACAAACGCAACATATAGAATTACAGATAGATGATCTTGATCATGTTAGGCAGCTCACAAGATCCGACAATGATAGCACAATGGGGAGAAGACAACCATCTAGCTACTGCTATGGACCCATAGTCCAGGGGTAGACTACTCACACATCACACCGGAGGCGACCATGGCGGCGTAGAGTCCTCCGGGAGATGATTCCCCTCTCCGGCAGGTGCCGGAGGCGATCTCCTGGATCCCCCGAGATGGGATCGGCGGCGGCGGCGTCTCTGGAAGGTTTTCCGTATCGTGGTTCTCGGTACTGGGGTTTTCGTCACGGAGGCTATTTGTAGGCGGAAGGGCAGAGTCGGGGGCCGACGAGGGGGCCACACCATAGGGCGGCGCGGGCCCCCCTGGGCCGCGCCGCCACGTGGTGTCGCCACCTCGTGGCCCCACTCGTGTGTTCTTCGGTCTTCTGGAAGCTCCGTGGAAAAATAGGCCCCTGGGCTTTGATTTCGTCCAATTCCGAGAATATTTCCTTACTAGGATTTCTGAAACCAAAAACAGCAGAAAACAGCAACTGGCACTTCGGCATCTTGTTAATAGGTTAGTTCCAAAATGCACGAATATGACATAAAGTGTGCATAAAACATGTAGATAACATCAATAATGTGGCATGGAACATAAGAAATTATCGATACGTCGGAGACGTATCAGCATCCCCAAGCTTAGTTCTGCTCATCCCGAGCAGGTAAAACGATAACACGATAATTTTTGGAGTGACATGCCATCATAATCTTGATCATACTATTTGTAAAGCATATGTAGTGAATGCAGCGATCAAAACAATGTGTATGACATGAGTAAACAAGTGAATCATATAGCAAAGACTTTTCATGAATAGCACTTCAAGACAAGCATCAATAAGTCTTGCATAAGAGTTAACTCATAAAGCAATAATTCAAAGTAAAGGTATTGAAGCAACACAAAAGAAGATTAAGTTTCAGCGGTTGCTTTCAACTTGTAATATGTATATCTCATGGATATTGTCAACATAGAGTAATATAATAAGTGCAATAAGCAAGTATGTAGGAATCAATGCACAGTTCACACAAGTGTTTGCTTCTTGAGGTGGAGAGAAATAGGTGAACTGACTCAACATTGAAAGTAAAAGAATGGTCCTCATAGAGGAAAAGCATCGATTGCTATATTTGTGCTAGAGCTTTGATTTTGAAAACATGAAACAATTTTGTCAACGGTAGTAATAAAGCATATGCATCATGTAAATTATATCTTATAAGTTGCAAGCCTCATGCATAGTGTACTAATAGTGCCCGCACCTTGTCCTAATTAGCTTGGACTACCTGGATTATCACCGCAATACATATGCTTTAACCAAGTATCACAAAGGGGTACCTCTATGCCGCGTACAAAGGTCTAAGGAGAAAGCTCGCATTTGGATTTCTCGCTTTTGATTATTCTCAACTTAGACATCCATACCGGGACAACATAGACAACAGATAATGGACTCCTCTTTTAATGCTTTAAGCATTCAACAACAATTAATTCTTTTCTCATTAGAGATTTGAGGATGTTTGTCCAAAACTGAAACTTCCACCATGGAACATGGCTTTAGTTAGCGGCCCAATGTTCTTCTCTCACAATATGCATGCTCAAACCATTCAACTCAGAGTAGATCGCCCTTACTTCAGACAAGACGAACATGCATAGCAACTCACATGAAATTCAACAATGAGTTGATGGCGTTCCCCAGAAACATGGTTATCGCACAACAAGCAACTTAATAAGAGATAAAGTGCATAATTACATATTCAATACCACAATAGTTTTTAAGCTATTTGTCCCATGAGCTATATATTGCAAAGGTGAATGATGGAATTTTAAAGGTAGCACTCAAGCAATTTACTTTGGAATGGCGGAAAATACCATGTAGTATAGGTAGGTATGGTGGACACAAATGGCATAGTGGTTGGCTCAAGTATTTTGGATGCATGAGAAGTATTCCCTCTCGATACAATGGTTTAGGCTAGCAAGGCTTATTTGAAACAAACACAAGGATGAACCGGTGCAGCAAAACTCACATAAAAGACATATTGTAAACATTATAAGACTCTACACCATCTTCCTTGTTGTTCAAACTCAATACTAGAAATTATCTAGACCTTAGAGAAACCAAATATGCAAACCAAATTTTAACATGCTCTATGTATTTCTTCATTAATGGGTGCAAAGTATATGATGCAAGAGCTTAATCATGAGCACAACAATTGCCAAGTATCACATTACCCAAGACATTTATAGCAATTACTACATGTATCATTTTCCAATTCCAACCATATAACAATTTAACGAAGGAGAAACTTCGCCATGAATACTATGAGTAGAAACCAAGGACATACTTGTCCATATGCTACAGCGGAGCGTGTCTCTCTCCATAAAGTGAATGCTAGGATCCATTTTATTCAAACAAAACAAAAAAAAAACAAACCGACGCTCCAAGAAAAAGCACATAAGATGTGATGGAATAAAAATATAGTTTCAGGGAGGAACCTGATAATGTTGTCGATGAAGAAGGGGATGCCTTGGGCATCCCCAAGCTTAGACGCTTGAGTCTTCTTGATATATGCAGGGGTGAACCACCGGGCATCCCCAAGCTTAGAGCTTTCACTCTCCTTGATCATGTTGCATCATACTCCTCTCTTGATCCTTGAAAACTTCCTCCACACCAAACTCGAAACAACTCATTAGAGGGTTAGTGCACATTATAAATTGACATATTCAGAGGTGACACAATCATTCTTAACACTTCTGGACATTGCATAATGCTACTGGACATTAGTGGATCAAAGAAATTCATCCAACATAGCGAAAGAGGCAATGCGAAATAAAAGGCAGAATCTGTCAAAACAGAACAGTTCGTATTGACGAATTTTAAAATGGCACCAGACTTGCTCAAATGAAAATGCTCAAATTGAATGAAAGTTGCGTACATATCTGAGGATCACACACGTAAATTGGCTTAATTTTCTGAGCTACCTACAGGGAGGTGGACCCAGATTCGTGACAGCAAAGAAATCTGGAACTGTGCAGTAATCCAAATCTAGTACTTACTTTTCTATCAACGGCTTAACTTGGCACAACAAAACACAAAACTAAGATAAGGAGAGGTTGCTACAGTAGTAAACAACTTCCAAGACACAAAATAAAAACAAAGTACTGTAGGTAAAAACATGGGTTGTCTCCCATAAGCGCTTTTCTTTAACGCCTTTCAGCTAGGCGCAGAAAGTGTGTATCAAGTATTATCAAGAGATGAAGTGTCAACATCATAATTTGTTCTCATAATAGAATCAAAAGGTACCTTCATTCTCTTTCTAGGGAAGTGTTCCATACCTTTCTTGAGAGGAAATTGATATTTTATATTACCTTCCTTCATATCAATGGTAGCACCAACAGTTCGAAGAAAAGGTCTTCCCAATATAATGGGACAAGATGCATTGCATTCAATATCCAAGACAACAAAATCAACGGGAACCAGGTTATTGTTAACGGTAATGCGAACATTATCAACTTTACCCAAAGGTTTCTTTGTAGAATGATCAGCAAGATTAACATCCAAATAACAATTTTTCAGCGGTGGCAAGTCAAGCATATTATAAATTTTCTTAGGCATAACAGAAATACTTGCACCAAGATCACATAAAGCATTACAATCAAAATCTTTAACTTTCATCTTAATGATGGGCTCCCAACCATCCTCTAGCTTTTTAGGAATAGAGGCTTCACGCTCTAGTTTCTCTTCTCTAGCTTTTATGAGAGCATTTGTAATATGATGCGTGAAAGCCAAATTTATAGCACTAGCATTAGGACTTTTAGCAAGTTTTTGCAAGAACTTTATAACTTCAGAGATGTGGCAATCATCAAAATTCAAACCATTATAATCTAAAGCAATGGGATCATCATCCCCAATGTTGGAAAAAATTTCAGCAGCTTTATCACAGGCAGTTTCAGCAGTTTTAGCAGTTTCAGGCAGTTTTTCGCGCTTTGCATTAGAAGTGGAAACATTGCTAACACCAATTCTTTTATCAGTATGAGTAGGAGGTGCAGCAACATGTGTAGCATTAGCATTACTAGTGGTGGTAATAGTCCAAACTTTAGCTATATTCTTCTCTTTAGCTAGTTTTTCATTTTCTTCTCTATCCCACCTAGCACGCAGTTCAGCCATTAATCTTATATTCTCATTAATTCTAACTTGAATGGCATTTGCTGTAGTAGTAATTTTATTATGATGATTCTCATTAGGCAAAACTTTTGATTTCAAAAGATCAACATCAGCAGCAAGACTATCGACTTTAGAAGCAAGTATATCAATTTTCCCAAGCTTTTCTTCAACAGATTTGTTAAAAGCAGTTTGTGTACTAATAAATTCTTTAAGCATGGCTTCAAGTCCAGGGGTGAATTCCTATTATTGTTGTAAGAATTCCCATAAGAATTACCATAGCCGTTGCCATTATTATAAGGATATGGCCTATAGTTGTTACTAGAATTGTTCCGGTAAGCATTGTTGTTGAAATTATTATTTTTAATGAAGTTTACATCAACATGTTCTTCTTGTGCAACCAATGAAGCTAATGGAACATTATTAGGATCAATATTAGTCCTATCATTCACAAGCATAGACATAATAGCATCAATCTTATCATTCAAGGAAGAGGTTTCTTCAACAGAATTTACCTTCTTACCTTGTGGAGCTCTTTCCGTGTGCCATTCAGAGTAGTTGATCATCATATTATCAAGAAGCTTTGTTGCTTCACCAAGAGTGATGGACATAAAGGTACCTCCAGCAGCTGAATCCAATAAATTCCGTGAAGAAAAATTTAGTCCTGCATAGAAGGTTTGGATGATCATCCAAGTAGTCAGTCCATGGGTTGGGCAATTTTTAACCAGAGATTTCATTCTTTCCCAAGCTTGAGCAACATGTTCAGTATCTAATTGTTTAAAATTCATTATGCTACTCCTCAAAGATATAATTTTAGCAGGGGATAATATCTACCAATAAAAGCATCCTTGCATTTAGTCCATGAATCAATACTATTCTTAGGCAGAGATAGCAACCAATCTTTAGCTCTTCCTCTTAATGAGAAAGGGAACAATTTTAGTTTAATAATATCACCATCTACATCTTTATATTTTTGCATTTCACATAGTTCAACAAAATTATTAAGATGTGCAGCAGCATCATCAGAACTAATTCCAGAAAATTGATCTTTCATGACAAGATTCAGTAAAGCAGGTTTAATTTCAAAGAATTCTGCTGTAGTAGCAGGTGGAGCAATAGGTGTGCATAAGAAATCATTATTATTTGTGGTTGTGAAGTCACACAACTTAGTATTTTCAGCGTTGGCCATTTTAGCAACAGCAAATAAAGCAAACTAGATAAAGTAAATGCAAGTAAACTAATTTTTTTGTGTTTTCGATATAGCAAACAAGATAGCAAGTAAAGTAAAACTAGCAACTAATTTTTTTGTATTTTGATTTAGTGCAGCAAACAAAGTAGTAAATAAAAATAAGCAAGACAAAAACAAAGTAAAGAGATTGAGAAGTGGAGACTCCCCTTGCAGCGTGTCTTGATCTCCCCGGCAACAGCGCCAGAAATTTGCTTGATGCGTGTGGTTGGCACGTCCGTTGGGAACCCCAAGAGGAAGGTGTGATGCGCACAGCGGCAAGTTTCCCTCAGTAAGAAACCAAGGTTTAATCGGACCAGTAGGAGTCAAGAAGCACGTTGAAGGTTGATGGCGGCGAGATGTAGTGCGGCGCAACACCAGTGATTCCGGCGCCAACGTGGAACCTGCACAACACAACCAAGATACTTTGCCCCAACGAAACAGTGAGGTTGTCAATCTCACCGGCTTGCTGTAACAAAGAGTTAACCGTATTGTGTGGAAGATGATTGTTTGCAGAAAACAGTAGAACAAGTATTGCAGTAGATTGTATTTCAGTAAAGAGAATTGGACCGGGGTCCACAGTTCACTAGAGGTGTCTCTCCCATAAGACGAACAGCATGTTGGGTGAACAAATTACAGTTGGGCAATTGACAAATAAAGAGAGCATGACAATGCACATACATATCATGATGAGTATAGTGAGATTTAATTGGGCATTACGACAAAGTACATAGACCGCCATCCAACTGCATCTATGCCTAAAAAGTCCACCTTCAGGTTATCATCCGAACCCCTCCAGTATTAAGTTGCAAAGCAACAGACAATTGCATTAAGTATGGTGCGTAATGTAATCAACAACTACATCCTTAGACATAGCATCAATGTTTTATCCCTAGTGGCAACAACACAACACAACCTTAGAACTTTCCAAGTTGTCAATGCAGGCATGAACCCACTATCGAGCATAAGTACTCCCTCTTGGAGTTACAAGCATCTACTTGGCCAGAGCATCTACTAGTAACGGAGAGCATGCAAGATCATAAACAACACATAAGCATAACTTTGATAATCAACATAACAAGTATTCTCTATTCATCGGATCCCAACAAACGCAACATATAGAATTACAGATAGATGATCTTGATCATGTTAGGCAGCTCACAAGATCCGACAATGATAGCACAATGGGGAGAAGACAACCATCTAGCTACTGCTATGGACCCATAGTCCAGGGGTAGACTACTCACACATCACACCGGAGGCGACCATGGCGGCGTAGAGTCCTCCGGAGATGATTCCCCTCTCCGGCAGGGTGCCGGAGGCGATCTCCTGGATCCCCGAGATGGGATCGGCGGCGGCGGCGTCTCGGAAGGTTTTCCGTATCGTGGTTCTCGGCGGGGTTTCGTCACGGAGGCTATTTGTAGCCGGAAGGGCAGAGTCGGGGGCCACGAGGGGCCACACCATAGGGCGGCGCGGGCCCCCGGGCGCGCCGCCACGTGGTGTCGCCACCTCGTGGCCCCACTCCGTGTGTTCTTCGGTCTTCTGGAAGCTCCGTGGAAATATAGGCCCCTGGGCTTTGATTTCGTCCAATTCCGAGAATATTTCCTTACTAGGATTTCTGAAACCAAAAACAGCAGAAAACAGCAACTGGCACTTCGGCATCTTGTTAATAAGTTAGTTCCAGAAAATGCACGAATATGACATAAAGTGTGCATAAAACATGTAGATAACATCAATAATGTGGCATGGAACATAAGAAATTATCGATACGTCGGAGACGTATCAGACCCCATGAGGAGACGAGCGCCCCCACCCCCTACGACACCTGGACCCCATGGAACGAGGTAACTACGGTTTGCTTCCTTTTTGGTTCCCCATTCCTTTTTGAACCCTATTTTTGCTGGTGTAGATGAATCTGTAGATGGATGAGTATTGGGTTAATATTTGTGCCGATTTTATTTCATTTTGTTTTGATCCCTTCTTGATTTCGTTTAAGATTTGGAGTTCGCCCGTTCGATTAATTTATGCAACTAATAATGGGATCTCAATCAGTTAATTTATGCAAGTAATCATGAGATCTCAATCAGTTATTTTATGCACGAATCAAAAGATATCAATCGTTTAATTTTGCAAATAATCTGGAATCTGTTCAAGTTCAGACCTGGAATCTATTTCTTTGCCTATGATGAATCGTTGGGCACAAATTTTTACAGGGAGGGTTCAGCGAACCATTGCTGTGTACAAATCTGTTGTGCATGAGTTTTGGTTCGCTAACCCCTTTCCTGTAGATATATAATCGTATCCACTCTAACTGAGGTTGCCTCTGTTTTTCCTAACTTTGTTATCATGCTCGTTAGTCATCGTTGCAACTCATTCACTCATAGTTTCCGTTTGATATGGATCAGCTATCTAGCAGCGACGTCGGCAGCGACGACGAGCACCATGACACCAAGACTCGACAGGTGCTGCGGAGGCTGCATGTCAGCCAATACGTCTCCTACTTCGCCAAGGGTGTCTACAGGTGCCCCTTCTGCACTAGGAGACTCGGCGGCACCAACTTCAACTACCTCCCCACGCATGCCGAGAACATCGGAGACACCTTCCCCAAGGTCGGCACAACGGTGAACCCCTACTCCTCCCACGCCAAGAACAAGGCGCTCGGCATGCACCTCCGCAGCTTCCAGCGGGTGGAGATCGCTGCCGGGCGCATGCCTCCGCTCAAGGCCAAGGTGCCCAAGCGGAGCAACAAGTGGAGGCACTGCCAGATGGGGCAGGCGGAGTCCTGGACGTGTGCTGCTGCTGCCTCCTCCATTTTGTTGTTAGCTAGGGATCCCTTGTTGTTATGTTGTTAGTATGCTGATGATGTGAAGAACCTCGAACCTGTTACTATGTTGTATGCAGCTTATTATCTAGGGAGGGATCCCTATTATCTATCCCTATTCTACTATATGACTGTGTGAATTTATCGTACATTACCCTGGAGATTTTCTTCTAGATTTAACTACATACATATGGACCAGAGAGAGTGCTAGGTTTGCTGTCATATTGGGCAAACAACGAGGACCAAAAGGCACAAATAATTGAAGAAAGACAGAAATGCAAGCTTCTCTAGATTTAATACTAATCTATCATACACTAAAAGCAAAATACGGATATTTAAAATAGAGACACCTAATCCACATCATTCTAATTATTGTGATTGTTAGATCTAAAATTTACGGTGGAGATTTAAAGATAACAAAGGTTACGTAAAACCATTATTGGTACTAACAGGTCAAGGATGTCACGTATCGGAAGTCCTTTTATTTTAAGGAAACTGTCATGTAAAGGAGTTAGTAAAGCATACGATCGGAAAATTGGACACAAGAAAAATCAGATTCCGAAGATCCAGCTAGCCACGAACCAATAAAAACATATACCCAAGTTTCCATATGCATGTGAAGCAATAAAATAGGTCGCTTGCAATTTAAAAGGAAACAAAATATAAAGCTACGTATAGCGTGCATAGCTAGGATTCCATCACGACATATAGAAACAAAGGGACGTCATCACGAGGTGATCACCGTAAACCAAGATACATGCATGGAAATAATAACATAATTAAAGCTGGGGTAATTGACGCATATAATCTGGACTCTACCTATTTGCACGAGATGGTCGTCTGTAATCTGTTTCTTTTTTTGTGTGTTTCCATTTTGCTGGTCACCGCTTTTTCGGACGAAAAGCCACTCCATCGAAATCCAGTTTCATGGTTAAATGGATGCTTTACGTACCATGAAACAAGTTTGTTCATCTGTTCTAAAATAAGTATCTTAATTTTTTATAAATATGGATGCATCTCTAATTAAATGAAACTAGAAACATGTGTATCTAGATAAAACTAAAACACTTACTTAATCATGGAGGAAGTACTACTCTTCCCAAAAAAAGTAGCTACTCTTACCCTAAGTTGGAAGAAGGAGAGTCCCTACTATGACGACCGGCGGAGCATCATAAAATTTGACATATAGAAACAAAGGGACGTCGTCACGGGGTGATCACCATAAACCAAGATACATGCATGGAAATAATAACATAATTAAAGCTGGGGTAATTGACGCATACAATATGGACTCTACCTATTTGCACGAGATGGTCGTCTTTAATCTGTTTCTTTTTTTGTGTGTTTCCATTTTGTTGGTCACCGCTTTTTCGTACGAAAAGCAACTCCATCGAAATCCAATTTCATGGTTAAATGGATGCTTTACGTACCATGAAACAAGTTTGTTCATCTGTTCTAAAATAAGTATCTTAATTTTTTATAAATATGGATGCATCTCTAATTAAATGAAACTAGGAACATATGTATCTAGATAAAACTAAAACACTTACTTAATCGTGGAGGAAGTACTATTCTTCCAAAAAAAAAGTACCTACTCTTACCCTGAGTTGGAAGAAGGAGAGTCCCTACTATGACGACCGGCCGAGCATCATAAAATTCATGAAAGCGTTGGTCTATTCAATTTTTTTAAATATTTTTCCAAAGGAGCGAGAGTGAGTTTTGTGTAAAATGATTAACGGTATTATATTCAAGCTATACTAGATCACTTGCATATCCTATGATCATGGCTCAAGCATTTGCACATGACCGTGAGGAGCATAAGGACAACTGCAGAGTTTTAAGCGCACCTGAGCTCCAGTGAACTCGGGATTTAAAAATTAAAAATTATATTTTCATGTTCAATTCTTTGTAAAAGCATTTACGTAGATGCATGCATATAATTTCTACATGTCTGCGGAGGTTTTCCACGTTGAATTTTGGTTTCACAAAAATCTGAAAACCATGGCCTTAACAAGGTAAAAAAACAATTCCACTTTTTTGTAATATTTGTGTTTTTTTGTACAAACCACATATGAATATATTTTTCAATGGACATATGGTTTTACATACTAGAAATATATATATGCCAGTATTTTTATATTCAGATTTTTTCTCTTAAAAAAATAATTTTATTTTTATTTTTTCTAAACCAATCTGCTGAAGTTCAAGAGCCAAATTAAATTTTCCCAATATATCATATTAACACATATGTATATTAATATTATCATATTATTAAGATCATTGTATTTTTTCACAATTGTACATATAGGCTAAAAATAGATTCGATATATAAACTTTTGTTAACTAGATGAATGGTACAATCCTATCATATAAATCCATAGCTATATAACATTTACAATTTTATTTTTTGTTATTTTCTCTGTGAAATTCGGAATTATAAAATGAGAGAAAAAATGATTTTGTTTTCAAAAAAACTCCATATCAAGTAATGCAACCAAACTTTTTATAGAATTTACTGACCAATAATTGAATATGCACATACTATGTTTTCTTACATGGATAAGTGTCGGGGGCAACTTGTGTAAGATGGGCATGAGCTCAATATTTTGGGAACATAAATGCACGAAGTGGAAAAAACACATCACTTCGAGTAACATTGAGGTCTTATGTGAAAGAAAACATGCGGAATACACATGTAAGATTCTGTGGTGATAATTAATAGGTTTGTTCAATATTTTTTATTTATACATAATAGATATATCATATTGTACATGCGAGCCAATAGTCAGCTCATATATACCAAGTTTTTATTTGCAACAATGATACCAATAAGAAGAATGGATTGCATATAGCTATATAGAGATTGCAGCTTACTTTGTCGGTGTCGCAGCTCCAACTTTTTGTATTATAAAATTATTATTGAGAAAACATGAACCACTACCATCCGACTTCCGTAAGAGATATTTCATTTTTTGTTATTTCTTTATAACGTACTAATATATTAATTTACAAAATAGAGATAAAGTTAGCAGGTACAATTTATCTATTTTCATAGTGAACGAGACGAATAGAAAGAAAAAACTTTTAAATATTTTAAAATAATTTTTTACATTTTTTTCTATAGATGATGCCCTCGCATTTGCGAGGGCCACCATGCTAGTTAGGTGAAAAAAGACAGAGAGAAAGAGGGGGAAAGGTACTCTTAAAAATGCCAATTTGGGCCGAGAGAGACATAATCCAACTCCTGCTCACGTGCAACCAAACGCTGTCTTCTCCTGTCCCACGCGGTCCCTTTCTACCAGCCCCACGCGACGCGGTCCCACATGACGCGGCTCCACACGTCAGCACGGAACGGTTAACTAAACGGGAATCCTACCATCTGAGCTCCTTCAGCGGGTTTTAAACAAGGGCTTGGGAAAAACTGAGAAAAAACTAAGGAGCTGAGGAAAACTGAGTACAACTAAGGATCTGAGGACACGAGAATAGAAATCCCAATATAATTTTCCTAGAGCTACTGACGGAACTACAGAGATACTAGTTGCAACATTCATGTCAGTGGTTGCTACTTCCTTTCTGTTCTGCTGTCCATAGAAGACGAGGGCTCAAGATTTCACTTGTTCGGGACAAGCTACAAGACTACAACTGCAAGGTGTGTGCATGAGCTAATGAGCAGTCACAAGAAAGGTGTTATCTCTTGTCTCTGTTCCAAAGTCATGATGCCAGATACTGCATCTCTTTCAGTATTTGTCACACGCTACAACTTTCTTGCCCAAATGTAACTCCCTAATAATATGGTGCCCGCCTCTAGAGTCTAGACACTTCCCATAGTACCCGGAAAAAAAGATCCACCGTTGGTTGGTGAATCTCTGAACTTGCACTCGCGATCCTTCGACCACCATTTCCTCTATGAATTCTAAGCTGAATAAGTGAAACCGCGACAGTTGTGAGTTGTTTGTGAGAAGCACATCACAAAGTCAAGGGTGAGGTGAAGTGTGCAACCACAGAACAACCACTCCTAGCACATTTCGTCAGGTCACTCCCAGAAACAACTGATCACTTAGCATATATAGAACCCTCCTTCAAAATGAAGTTTCGTCTGCCACACCAGAAAGTGGAAGCGGGAGTAGCATGATAATTTTCATTCGGACCTACCTTTTCTAATATAAAGAACTTAGCCAATTCTGCACAATTTTTTTGAAACACACGTTCAAATGCAAACACCAAAACCTGCAACAGCATAAGTTGCCCAACAATGAACATTTCAGAGCTATGTCTTCATATGGGATTATAAACATGGGGTCTCTTTGATTCGCAAGATTTGAAAAAACATATTTGTCAAAAATTTGCAGGAACATAATCTGGTAAATATGGGATTACATATTAAATTTTGCACGTGTGATCATTGCATATAAATGTAACACCGTTGCCACCCTCTACAGTAGTTACTCTTACTAGCTCATTTGTGCTCATCCACAAAGAACTTCTCGATTGATCACCAATTCTCAAATTAACCGAGGGCAAGCACGTCTCACCAGAAATAATTTGCACCTTATTGGCATGATGTCACAATAAAATATCACATCAATCCTTTTAAAATGCAAGTACGATCTTCATTTCTAATAAATGGCTTCCTAAAAATGTCATTTTATTTTTTACTATAACTCTTACAATATTATATATATATATATATATATCCATGAAAATGTTCTTACAATATTATAAAGGAAAATTTTACACGTTTTAAGATTATTTAGTTGTCCGAAAATTCATTCATTCTAATTCAAGTAGAATTATTCCATGGCATTAACAGTGGAACCGTCAGTAAAAATGATAGGATAACTTGACATATTAATTATCAATTATTTTTTTATATTCTAGAAGGCCAAGGAAGCTCCGGCCACTTATTCAAAACACTTCTTAGGAACTATAGAAACATAAATTTTGACCTGCTAGAATAATGGCGCACATAAAGTAGTTTAAAATATTTTTTCTTATAACAGTATTAGTATCACATGCAGTAATTTATAAAATAGTTCAATTTATTTTGTTAAATTCTTAAAAAATGGAATCTCATTAAAATTTGAAGTAGGCCAGTCCACCAAAAATTCCATCCCAATAGGCGATACAGTGTATACAAACGCCTAAGCAGCGTATCGAAGATCATGATCCCTTTTGTTGGTGTCGTTAGTTGTTTAAATCCATAGAAAACATACCATGCAGGTGCATAGACTCTTATGTATGCCATACCTTTTTTGTTGAGGAATTATAAATGTTCTACATGTATGATACTTTCATAAAAAATGTCCAGAATCAACATAAACTGACTAGGCAACTGGCAAGACATATTCCCCAACTTCATATTTTGTGCCTGACTTTGACTATCAAATTCAAAAAATATGAGTTACTACCTCTGTTTTAATGAATAAGGCCTATATTTGTTTTACAAAAGTTAAAGTGTGTAAAGTTTGACGAAGATTTTAGAATAATTTATTAACATTTATAGTACAAAATCAATATCCTTATATGCATCATGAAATGCAGATTCATATGATATCTATATAATGTTATAGTTGTTATGCATGGTATTTTATGAAAGAGTTAGTCAAAGTTTATTTAGCATGATTATTCAAAATAATGTCTTCTCATTGGAACCGAGGGAGTATATGCCATAAAAAATATACCACACAATGGTGTAGGCTATAGCTTTGGTGGCATATAGCTCACATTTTGTTATTAAATTTATTGGTTAAAGTTAGATTCAAAATTTGACTTGGCCTTTTATATGGAGACCAAGCCTTGATGGAGACATAGATAGTAGAATCCAAAACCCTACATGAACTAGCTAGTCAACACCACAATTTGTGGCTATCTTTGCAATGTCGTGTGACCAAAACCCTAGAAGAACTAGCTAGTCATTTGTTAGTTTTTGTTATCAATCCGGTTTTTTCAACCAAGATAAACATTGAAAATGATCATGAACGTCGACAATTACATAAAACGGAACAACAATTACATTTTAAACCTCCAATATACTCCTACCATGTCAAAATATAGCGACATTAGTTTTGTCAGTCAAACATTGCTAAGTTTGATCCAGTTTATATAAACAATGTTTACAATATCAAATCAATATCATTAGGTTTCATGATGAAATATATTTTCACATCGTATTGTTCGATACCGTGGGAAACTTTACAAATTTTGACCTATGACAAAAAAAAAAGCGCACTATGCTTTGACGTGATCATATAGGTCAACATCAAACAATTTCAGCTCGCAATTGGGGTTGCATCAAGTGTGGAAGCGACTAGTAAATTAAGGCGTCAGGAGTTGTGTAGCAGAACTAGGGGGAAGAAGAAGGAAAGATATGTTGTCCAAGAAGATGATAATAAAAATAATTGAGGAGATTGGTGATAGAGATGACAAATGAAAAACGGGGGTTAGGTGGAAATTGCGACGCGCTTTGTTGTTGGATCGAGCTCAAGCATCGGTCCCGAATGGAAATTCTTCTGAAGCATAGAGCGGTAAGAACATGCACCTAGGTGACCGTAGGTCGAAGTATGTATGTGTGAATAAGTTACACTAGTATAGGCAAATTTTCAAAAAGAAAATGTACAAATACTTCATGGCACAACCTACATGTATGAGTCTTCAAAGATTTTTTGAGAAGTTTCAAGGTCAATTTGGTTGCTCCAGATACTGACCGAGCAACGAAGTGATCGGGGTATGAGATAGTCTACGGGGTTAAGTGAGTTCAGTTTTTTAAGATTGTTAACTGAGCCAAGACAAAACACGGAGAGTAAAGTATAAGTACGTGCACTAGTGGAGAAGAGGCCTTTGGACCCAAGCAAATGACCCACTGCTGAACCAAACCGGGTCCAATGCCCCCATTGGACCCGGTTCGTTTCTGCCCAGGACGACCCCACCCGCTGGCGCCTGTACTTTGGACCCGGTTTGTCATACAAACCGGGACCAAAGGTCCAGGCCGTGTCAGCCTGGGGACCCTTTAGTCCCGGTTTGTATGACAAACCGGGTCCAAAGGCCCCCTATATAACCTTGCCCCTGCCCAAGTGTGAGCCACACTTAGCCATTTTTTCACTATCTTCACAAGAGGGTGTATTGCTCTCCTCTCTTCTTCACATGCACAAGAGGTGTTTGATGAAATGCTTAAGAGGATTTGCCACTTGAGTTTACACAAATCAAGCCACACTTAACTTGTTTTTTTCTTCTTCATCGAGGTTAACAACTTTATCCTTTTCATCTGCAATTGATAAAATGCATGTGTATATATACATCGTGATGTTCTGTAATGGTTTTGATCAGCTTAATTATATCATGCAGATGAATCGGCAATGGATGTACATTGACCGACGGTTTGACGAGTTCACTGCGGGCCTGGATAATTTTATGGCCGTGGCGGAGGCAAACAAACATGGTGGCTTCATGTATTGTCCATGTGTGGACTGCAAGAATACCGTAAATTACGCTCGCTCGAGTCTCATTCACAGCCACCTTCTGCGATCCGGTTTCATGCCCAGTTACTATTGTTGGACCAAGCACGGAGAAAGAGGGGTTATGATGGAAGACAATGATGAAGAGGAAGAGGATGATGACGGTTATCCCAATTTCCCTGAATACGATGATACTGCAGAAGGCAATGAAGACAATGAAGTAGAAGATCAAGAGGCACCAGATGAGCCTGCTGATGATGATCTTGGCCGGGCCATTGCTGATGCAAGGAGAGAATGTGAAACTGAAAAGGAAAGGTTGGCCTTCGACAAGATGATAGAAGATCACAACAAATTGTTATACCCAACTTGCGAAGATGGCCATAAAAAGCTAGGCAGCACACTGGAATTGTTGCAATGGAAGGCGGAGAACGGTGTCACTGACTCAGGATTTGGAAAGTTGCGACAATAATTAAGAGGAAGCTTCCAAGGGGTAACGAATTGCCCGCCATGTACGAAGCGAAGAAGATTGTCTGCCCTCTAGGATTAGATGTGCAAAAGATACATGCATGCATTAATGACTGCATCCTCTACCGCGATGAGTACGAGAATTTGGATGCATGTCCGGTGCATTGCGGTATAAGATCAGACGAGATGACCCTGGTGATGTTGAGGGCGAGCGCCCCAGGAAGAGGGTTCCTGCCAAGGTTATGTGGTATGCTCCTATAATACCACGGCTGAAACTTGTTCAGAAATAAAGAGCATGCTAGGTTGTTGCGATGGCACAAAGAAGACCGTAAGAAAGACGTGATGTTGAGGCACCCTGCTGATGGCTCCCAATGGAGAAAAATCGATAGAGAGTTCCCAAACTTTGCACAGGATGCAAGGAACTTACGGTTTGGTCTAAGTACAGATGGCATGAATCCTTTTGGAGAGCAGAGCTGCAGCCATAGCACCTGGCCTGTGACTCTTTGTATATATAACCTTCCTCCTTGGTTGTGCATGAAGCGGAAGTTCATTATGATGCCAGTGCTCATACAAGGCCCGAAGCAACCCGGGAACGACATTGATGTGTACCTGAAGCCATTAGTCGAAGAACTTCTACAGCTGTGGTCCCTAGCAGGTGTACGTGTGTGGGACGAGCACAAGCAGGAGGAATTTGACCTAAGAGCGATGCTTTTCGTAACCATCAATGACTGGCCTGCTCTTGGTAACATTTCAGGACAGTCAAACAAGGGATACAATGCATACACACACTGTTTACATGAGCTCGAAGGTGATTATTTGGAAAAAGGTCAGAAGGTCGTGTACCTGGGGCATCGTCGATTTCTTAGGCTTACCCATCCCGTAAGAAAGAAAGGCAAGCATTACAACGGTGAGGCTGATCACCGGAGGAAGCCTCCCCATCGTGATGGTGTTGATATATTTGGTATGGTCAAGGATCTAGATGTAATATTTGGAAAGGGTCTGGCGGACGGTCTGTTCCGAATGACGATGCCGGACACGCGCCCATGTGGAAGAAGAAATCTATATTTTGGGATCTACCCTATTGGGAAGTCTTAGAGGTCCGCTCTTCAATCGATGTGATGCACGTGACGAAGAATCTTTGCGTGAACCTGCTAGGCTTTCTGGGTGTGTACGGGAAGACAAAAGATACACCAGAAGCACGGGAGGACCAGCAACGTTGGAAAGACCCCAAAAAGCAGCATGAGAGAGTTAAAGGACGTCATTTATCCAGCTACGCTCTTACAAAAGCAGAGAAGGAAATATTTTTTGAATGTCTTAGCAGTATCAAGGTCCCGTCTGGCTTCTCCTCCAATATAAAGGGAATAATAAATATGGAGAAGAAAACATTCCAGAACTTGAAGTCTCATGACTGTCACGTGATAATGACACAGTTGCTTCCGATTGCATTGAGGGGGCTTCTACCGGAAAATGTTCGATTGCCCATTGTGAAGCTATGTGCATTCCTCAATGCAATTTCTCGAAGGTAATAAATCCAGAAATTCTACCGAGGTTGCAGAATGATGTGGTCCAATGTCTCGTTAGTTTTGAGCTGGTGTTCCCACCATCCTTCTTCAATATTATGACACATCTCCTCGTTCACCTGGTCGATGAGATTTCCATTCTCGGTCCTGTGTTTCTACACAATATGTTCCCCTTCGAGAGGTTCATGGGAGTCTTGAAGAAATATGTTCATAACCATGCTAGGCCAGAAGGAAGCATCTCCAAGGGCTATGGAACAGAGGAGGTCATTGAATTCTGTGTTGACTTTATTCCTGACCTTAAGCCGATTGGTGTTCCTGAATCGCGGCATGAAGGGAGACTAAGTGGAAAAGGCACGCTAGGAAGGAAATCAATGATATGTAGGGACGGGATTTCTTTGACTCAAGCACACTACACAGTCCTACAAAGTTCCACCTTGGTGGCTCCGTATATCGGTGACCACAAGAACTTTCTACGCTCCCAGAACCCGGGGCAGTCGAACGATTGGATTAGACGTGAACACATGTCGACTTTCGGCGGTTGGTTGCAAAAACATCTCCTGAATAACGAACATATTGAAGATCAGTTGTACTTGCTGGCCCAGACACCATCTTCGACTGTAGTGACTTTTCAAGGGTACGAGATAAATGGGAATACATTTTACACGATCGCCCAAGATAAAAAGAGCACCAACCAAAACAGTGGTGTCCGCTTTGATGCAATAATGAATGAAGGCCCAAATGACACATATTATGGTTACATAGAGGATATATGGGAACTTGAGTATGGACCTTCTTTTAAGGTCCCTTTGTTTAGGTGCAAATGGGTCAACAAAACAGGAGGCGGGGTTCAGGTAGACAAGTTGTATGGAATGACAACAGTGGATCTCAACAATCTTGGGTATAGAGATGAACCATTCGTCCTAGCCAAGGATGTGGCCCAGGTTTTCTATGTGAAGGATATGTCTACCAAACCAAGAAAAAGGAAACATAAGGAAACAAATACATCAAACGATGAGCCAAAGCGCCACATAGTTCTTTCTGGAAAAAGAAACATCGTGGGAGTGGAGGACAAGACAGACATGTCAGAAGATTATAATCAGTTTGATGAAATTCCACCCTTCAGAGTGAACATTGATCCAAGCATCAAGTTAAATGATGAAGATGCTCCATGGTTACGGCCGAAGAAGATTAATTAAATGATGAATATGCTCCATCATCAAGTTAATTGAAGAATGTTCATGGCACAAATGAGTATCTCAACATGGCAATCAATTTCCCATTTATTTTTGTGTAATCATGTAACTGTATGTAAGATATTAAAAGTGGAGATGCGCCACGGGAGATTTCCCAACCCTTTCCCCAACACTGTTAGATGAGATGTAGTCGTTCAGGGGCTTGGCAAGGCGTATCAATGCTCCTTTTATAGGCACGGCACCTCTTCTACTTTGTCTTGTTCCTTCGACAGGGCGTCGTGCGCTACATGCTTTATCTCATCGAGCGTGCGTCCACCCATGCGTTCTTATCCTGCCGACATCTTTAGTCCCGGTTGTACCCACCAGCCGGACTAAAGGTTACCCACACGTCCTTATCCCACCGACAGTTTTGTTAGATGACACAAAAAGGATCTTTAGTCCCGGTTGTACCCACCAGCCGGGACTAAAGGTTACCCACACGTCCTTATCCCACCGACAGTTTTGGCGCCACTGCCCCCGCCTATTTTTCTTCCCGCGCTTTCCACTGCTTCCCGCCTCCGTCCTCCCGCCATTTTTTCACTATATATATGTTGGCTTGGCCTCCATTTACATATCACATCTAGACTAATATCTGCAAACCTCATCACCAGGTCACATGGCTTCCATCATATCTCTAACCCTCCGGGAGGCGGAGGCGCTTTGCGCGTCGAACTACCCCTGCCCGCCGGGCTACCGCGTCCCTACCGGCTGGTTGCTGAGCGTCGGAGGGTACCGGTCCCTCCTGTCCCTCTAGGTGTGGCGCGCGAGATGGCCATCACGAACCACTACTACTTCGAGCTCACGCCGGAGCAGCGGAGGAATCCCTGGCATCCCGACTACAGCCCGACTTGGGAGAGCTTCTTCATCAATCGGCGTGAGAGGCGCTCGCCGGCACGAGGAGGGCGGCCCGCCTCCTTCGAACTTCAACGAGGCCGGCCGTCGACTGTGGTGGCGCGACCGAACTCTCCAGGCGTCATGGCCCACCGTGGCCCCCGCCCGCTACCCTCGCCCCAGCCCACGCGTGCTCTCCCGCCGAGGTTTGACTACCGCGACCCCGATGCCAGCGACGATGATGACGGCGACTACGACGACTACAGTGGCGAGTACTATAGGGCTAGGCACGAGTATGACTGAATGACTCGAACAGTCGAATCTGGCCATGTATCTTAATTAATTTTCAGTTGAGCTAGGCACGAGTACTATAGGGCTAGGCACGAGTACTATCTGGCCATGTATCTTAATTAATTTTCAGTTGAGTTCTGTACTTTAATTCCACATGTAATCTGGCGGGAAACTTTTCTCATCATCAGCGTCTGCCACAACGACTTTATTGAAAATACAATAAAATAGATAAACAACTAGTCTAGTCGATCTACTCGTCGTCGGAGGTTGTCTCGGTCCAAATGTCGTCCCACCGAGGGTCGTTGTCGGCCCAAGTTGTATTCGGGTTATCGAGCTCGAACACGGCGACGGCCCGACGATGGCGCCTGTTGGACCTGCGTTGTGCCCGGAGGTCAGCGAAGAACGCGGCGGTGTTGTCGACGTCGTTGGGGAACTGCGCCCTCCACGTGGAAGCGGCGGCGACACGTGGCACGGGGAAGGGACACGTGTGGCGGTGGCGGTGGTGGGCAGTACACGGCGGTGGCCCGTACATGGCGGTGACGGTGCTGGCCAGGCGGTGGCGGTGGCGGTGGTGGGCACGCGGTGCCAACGGTGGGTGGGTGGCGGTGGTGGGCAGTACAGCGGTGGCCCGTACATGGTGGCAGCGGGCGAGGCACGTGGAAGCGGCGGCGACACGTGGCACGGGGAAGGGACACGTGTGGCGGTGGCGGTGGCGGTGGTGGCGTACACGGTGGTGGCCCGTACATGGCGGTGACGGTGGTGGCTGCGGTGGCGGTGGCGGTGGTGGGTACGCGGCGGTGCCGACGGTGGCGTACACGGTGGCGGTGGTGGGCGGCAGTGGCGACTGGCCACTACACGGCGTGACGGTGGTGGCTGGCGGTGGCGGTGGCGGTGGGCAGCAGCGGTGCGACGGCGACACGGCGGTGGCGGTGGTGGGCAGGCGGTGGCGGTGGCGACAGTGGCCACTACACGGCGGTGACGGTGGTGGCCAGCGGTGGTTTTTCATTTGAAATAAGGCGAATGAAATTTTTAAAAAATTGGCCTTTGGACCCGGTTTGTATTAAAACAGGACTAAAGGCCTTTTGCGCGCAGCGAAACGCAGCAAAAACCTTTAGTCTGGTTTGTTTACAAACCGGGTCCAAAGGGTCTTTTGGACCCGGTTTGTAAAGGGGGGGGGAGTATAAAGAAAGGACTTCGTCTCCGCGGCGATCAATCCCGCGGAGAGACGAAGCGCTAGGCTTCCACTGCCGCGCCCCGCCGCCGCCGCGCCGCGCCGCCGCCCTCGCCGCCGCCCCGCCGCGCCCGCCGCGCCGCCGCGCCATCGCCGCCGCCCTCCCGCCGCGCCCGCCTCCGCCTCCCGCGCACGTCGGCCGCCGCCTCCGCCACTCCTCCTCGCCGTCCGCCGCCACCGCGCCCGCCTCCGCCGCGCCCGCCTCCGCCTCTCCTCGCCGTCCGCCGCCATCGCCGCCGCCGACCCCGCCGGCCGCCACCGCTCCTCTCCCTCCGCCGGTAAGCCTCCTCGATCCGGCTTTTTTTTTTCATTTGTTAGATTATAGTGTAGTTAGTTTGTTAGAAAAATTAGTGTAGTTAGTTTGTTAGTAAAATTTAGTGAAAAAAAATAGTGTAGTTAGTGTGTTAGAAAAATTAGTGTAGTTAGTTTGTTAGTAAAATTTAGTGAAAAAAAATAGTGTAGTTAGTGTGTTAGAAAAATTAGTGTTAGTAAAATTAGTTAGAGAAAAGTTAGAAAATTAGTTAGTTAGTGTTAGTAAAATTAGTTAGAAAAAAGTTAGTAAAATTAGTTAGGAAAAAGTTAGAAAAGTTAGAAAATAGATTCATTTGTGTCGGCGCCGCCCCCGCGCGCGCCGACGACTTAGACCGTGGCGGTGCCGAGTCCGTAGCGGTGCCGCCGCGACATAGACTTAGGGTCGCGAAATAGAGAAAGAGCGAGCGAGCGCCGAGTCCGTGGCGGTGCCGGTACTGCCGGCGCCCCTGCCGACGCCCCCAAAACAGGGTCGTGGAACGCGGCGTTAGTACAAAAGTAGTGAAGTTTTTTATTTAGCACAATATCATGTTTTTTATTTATATTAGTATACATATATGATTTGTTTTCGTAGCTACGATGCCGCGACAGCGGCCGGGGGCCATGGTCTGACTCTCACCGAGGAGATGGAGCAGATGGGGAGGTCCGGGACTGGGCTCCGCCGGGGTGGCACTGGGAGGTCTTAGCTTCCGGGTCGCGCACCTTGGTGCGGAATCCGGGTCCCGTTGTCGACCCGGATATTCTTTGGTGGAGGTCTTATGGGCCACGGTCGTTTCAGAGGGAGCCGGCCCCGCCGGAGGAGGTAGCTCAGCGCATTGAAGCGGAGGACCAGCACGTTCGCCGTTACATGTACGCGTTAGACAACATGTATAGGACCGGATGGAGCGTTATGCGGGGATCTCATGTTAGCTATGCTCCCGTTGTTGTTCCGTGGCTTTGGGGGCACACCCAGCGCGGCTCAGGACCCGGTCGGCGCCCTCTAGGACCCGGTCTGCGCGGTTGAGTGGTTGTAGTAGTGATTGATATGTATTAGGGTTAAATAAACATGAACCCGATCTATGTATGCATGTAACTGCACTATCTGCTTTCAGCACTATATTATCGATCCTTAGTTAAGAACTACACATATGTAACTCCATTTTCAGTTTTCTGCATTATCCTTAATTTGATCATATGATAGTTCCTATGTATAGCTTGCAGGTCGTTGTAGAAAGCATGGAGAGAGATGAAATTCAAGAAAATTTCATGGAGGAACTCATAGCAAACGGTACTCTGGATGATCGCGACGACGACGTTATTCCAGATGATGGCGGTGACGATGTCACCGCAACTTATTTGAATGACTCCGGTGAGGGAGCGGAGGATATTGAGGAAGAAGATCCTAGTGGCGCCGGTGAGGAACAAGATCATCATAATGGCTCCCGAACTGTAGTTATCACCGAGGTATATAAATTAATTAAGCCGCTGTTGATCGACTAGATGCATTAACTAATGAAATTGTACTGACTATGAACTATTTCTTTTTTAGCCCTCCGGATCGAGCACTTCTTCTGTAAAGTCGAGGAAGCGAGGCCCGGCCAAAAAGTTGGATGACGGTGTTAGGCACGACATCACCCACATCGACAAGGATGGTAAACCGATTGCTCCAGAGAAAGGTGCAAAGGCATTTATAGCTCAATGCGGAGTGCTTGTTAGGGACCACGTCCCGATCACCGTTCGAGAATGGCACAAGCCGAAGGGACTAGTGCTGTCTGCAGAGGAAGAAGCTCAAGGTCTTTATATCGATGATGTAGCCAAAAACAGCATTATGAACAAGCTCATGGCACATTTCAACATAGTACCCGAAGAGGGGGTGACGCTGAGAAGGCCAAGATGGAGCAGGCCCTCCGCGAGTTTGGCAAGAAGAAGATGGCCGAACTATTCAAGAGCCACAAGAAAAGATTGCGCCGCCTTATCAAGTTAAAGAAGACTCCGGACGGTGAGAAGGTAAAAAGTCACTGGGACGAATTCGTGAAGTACAGCACGGAGTCGGAAGAATTTTTGAGAAGGTCGGAAATAAATAAGGCAAATGCTGCTTTGAAGCTATATCACCAAATTGGGTCCAGGTGGATACAGGGCTAACCGTCCTAAGTGGGAGGCAGCTGAGGCGGAACTGACCAGGGGACACACGGTTGGATCGAACGGTGCAAGGAGTGGTTCTACGGGATTGGGGGAACGTTGGATCCAGAAACAGGGAAGTGCATCTATAAGAAAGCTCATCTGAAGGTTCCCATTGATGCCCTGGAAAAGGCACATAGGGACGTGGAGGCGGGGTTGTTCCAGCCCGAAAGAGAGAACGATGAGCTGACACGCGCCCTTGGGAACAAAGAACACGGCGGACGAACACGAGGCACAGCAGGCTCCGTTCCGTGGAAGTATGGCTTTCCTGCGGAAAGGAAGAGATTTCCTGATAAAAGCCATGAGAGGAGGAAGGCAAGGGAAACAGACCGCCTGGCTAACTTAGAGGAGGGTATGAGCACCATGCAAGCCCAATTAACCATGGTAACCCAAGTACTTACATCTCAGATGGCTCGGGGCAGGCTGTAGATCCTGCATTGCTCAATGCCATCGCCCCGCTGCAATCTCAACCACAACGGAAAAGCAGCGTGGCTTCCTCTCAGCAGGTGGATAATGATGATGATGATGACCTGGTCGTGCGATGATCTCACTGATCCTCATAAAGTTTTCAACCTATCCTTCAAGGCGGCGGTCGGCTCCTCTTACCTAGGTCTTCACCATTGCGGTCCGACGGATGATTTGCCTGTGATGGTGTTGAAGGTTGAGAGTTTGTGCTGCTGAGCAGCTGGGAAGATGGGGAAATCAAAGAACTGGGAGAAGCCCGTAGAACCACCGTGCAATGGCGGAAGGAGAACATTGTGTTTGCAAGCCACCAAGCAGGCCACCTCGCCTCCTCCGCGATGATTCTCCTGATGATGATTCCCCTATCCATGACCAGTCTCCTCCGCGTGAAAATACTCCGCCGCCTCCTCCTCCTCGGAGACTCGCCGCTTCCACCTAAGCAAAAGAGGAAGCGGTCCGCGGCACCTCCTACAGCTCCGAAGAGATCATCAACTCCAATGAGGGAACAGACTCCAGAGTTGTTGCCACATGAGCAGACTGAAGAGCAAAAGGCGTTTCTTGCAACTGCGCCGAAGAATATGTTTATTCCACCGCAGACGTGAAGCACTTTGCCGAGACGAGAATGAAGAGACCTGAGCTGAGAGCTGATTATGACCGCTCTCTTGGACAGTCCTCTAAAGCGATGAAAGAAGCAAAAAAAGTCGCCCAGCTTGGACAGCAGGACATTCAGGCCGCACCCCACTTCATCGTGGAGCCATATCATGATCCAGAGACGGCATCGATGATCGAACGGGCGGCTAGAGCTCAGGGAGCATCAGTTGAGTACGAAGATTACTATCCAACGGCTCAAGTGGTAAACAAGTATAGATACGGATCTGATCTCGTCAAACCTGGCGAGCTCGCGCGTCTAGGGACTCAGATGCGAAGGTTGCATGACTGGTACCTGAAAGCCTGTCGAAGAGGTGATCGCTACCTCACGGTGTATCTTAGAGATGAGCATTACTTCCGGGGGAAGACGAGATAAACATTGAGTAGAAGAACTGTTTCAGTTATTCAATCAAGACGCCCTCGACAAAGCTGTCATCAGTTGCTACTGCTGTAAGTGATTTATTTGTGTAATTAAGTTTGTAGCTCATTCATTTGCACTAACAATTATCCTCATTATATTCTTTGTGTACGCTATACATTTAATTATGCAGAATGAAGAAGCTGGAATACAAAAGAGGCAAGCTCCTACCGCTGGGGTTCATAGACCCAAACACAGTTCATGAAGTTACGGTTCGAGACTTCGCCAAGGACACAGAGGACAACATCGTAATGTTTTTAGAGAAGCAAGCAGACAAAGAGGATATATTCTTTCCCTACAACTTCAAGTGAGTGTTATATATAACATACATTATGCTTGTGCACCTTCCACTTTATTCTCGTAATCATTGAGCTATGCTTGTGCAGTTTCCATTTTATTCTCCTAATCATTGATCTTCACCTTGGAGTCGTAAACGTCATGGACTCGAAACGTAAAGAATATGCGGAATGGGCGGACATGGCTGCCATCCTCCAGAGGTAGTTTCAATCAATTTCGTATTGGCATCTTCATCTGCTCTAATTCGAAGATATCATCAACTAATCAATTACTCATTTACTCATTATTTTTTGCCGGGCAGGGCTTGGAAACGGTTCATCAATACTGTTCCGGGTGAATGGAAACCGGAGCTTACATTTAGAGATTACCCTGTAAGTAGTACTATATATATAGCTATGTCCGTGAAACTTTATATATGATATTTACTTTCAATACGATGCTTGATTATTAGTTTGATCGAACTATTTTTTCGTAAAGTGTATGAGGCAGGAAAAAGGGAATAACTTATGTGGATACTACGTCTGCACCTTCATGCGTGACATGTCCTGTCCCAAGGGTGGGGATCCCCAAATACACCACACTCGTGTACGATAACAAATTTTCACAATTAATCTTAATTAGTACCATCTATTGTATTGAGTTCCATTCATATATTGATCTCCTTTTTAAATATAGATGACACGCCTGCGGGACACTCTCATAACAGCGGATCAAATAAAAGCAATTCAAGAGGAAATCGCGGGATTCTTTATTACCGAGGTCCTTACCCCAGGTGGAGAGCACTATCGGAAGATCGTGACGTCGGACGATATTCGTTCAGGAAAAGTTGTATTGTAAATATGCATGCATTACGTGTACTGTGTTGACTATGTCGTGTACTGTTGACGATGTCTATATATATTCATGACGATTTTTGTGGTTTCTTGAATGATATATATATGCATTGCTGAAACTCTGCGCGGCAAGGAAACAGAGTTTCTCTGCCGCACGCCGGTACAGCCCAAATCTGTGCCGCGGCAGAAATAGCAATTCTCTGCCGCGCAGAAACATAGGCCCGGTTCGTACCACGAACCGGGACCACCCTTCCACCGCGAGCTCCCGGCCGCACCACGGTCGAGCCTTTAGGCCCGTTTCTTTGAACTGGGACTTTAGTCCCGCGTTTCCCGGTTCCGGCCAGCCAGGCCCAAATGGACCCTATTTTCCCTAGTGGTGGTGCATGGCAGTGGTAAAACATCCATAGACCTGAGAGGGTACAATAACAATGTTCTCCGGTACCTTTCCGTCAAGCTGGTTTCCTTTTGACTTGGAACTACATGTCTTGCTTCTTCATGTGTAAGCGTACACGTCTTCGCTAAAGATGTCACTCCAGTTTAGATATACGAGCATTTGATGAACAAGAACATGATTCTTTCCAGGGTGCACTATGACTAAACGGAATAAAGCCACACCACCGTTCGTGCGGCGGCTACCAGTTACAGTATTTGACCATGTAGACGTTGCCGCCGGACCCATGGCCGGCCCCACCGGCACCGTTCACCGAGCTATATAAAATCCCCCACCGGGCAAGCACCTTGTCGGCACGAAAAGGTAGATCAGCTGGCTAGCTAGCCTAGACGCACCGTGTACGTACATATGGCCGCGGCAGTCACTCGTAGAGTCAATGCCCTCCGGGTCGAGGCCCCTGCGGCCGACGTGGAGAGCGGGCGCGGCGCACCCGAGGAAGCGGCCAAGCGTGCCGTCGACGCCAAGGACGACGTGTGGGTGGCCGCCGATGAGGGAGACACGGCGTCAACCGGCGGCGCCAGCCGCCCGCTGCTGTTCCGGACCATGAAAGTCAAAGGCAGCATCCTGCATCCGTACAGGTCAAGCCGCCCATCATTCATGAGCTAGACCTTTTTTAAGATAATTATAATGCATCTGTTTCATGTTATAATCGTTCGCCGATTCGTCTAAATTCGCATGGAACGATAGAAGTGGAGTACTATAGCTCCTTACACACCTGTATTATAATCTGTAACAGGTTCTTGATTTTTATGCGGCTGATCGCCGTCGTCGCCTTCTTCGCGTGGCGGGTGAAGCACAGAAACCACGACGGCATGTGGCTCTGGGCCACGTCCATGGTGGCGGACACCTGGTTCGGCTTCTCATGGATCCTCAACCAGCTCCCCAAGCTGAACCCCATCAAGCGCGTCCCGGACCTGGCCGCCCTCGCGGACCAATACGGTTCCTCCGGCGAAGCCAACCTTCCGGGCATCGACATCTTCGTCACCACCGTCGACCCGGTCGACGAGCCCATCCTCTACACCGTCAACACCATCCTCTCCATCCTCGCCACCGACTACCCCGTCGACAAGTACGCCTGCTACCTCTCCGACGACGGCGGCACGCTGGTGCACTACGAGGCCATGGTCGAGGTTGCCAGTTTCGCCGCGCTGTGGGTCCCGTTTTGTCGGAAGCATTGCGTCGAGCCAAGGTCCCCGGAGAACTACTTCGCGATGAAAACGCAACCGTACGCCGGGAGCATGGCTGGGGAGTTCATGAGGGATCATAGGCGTGTGCGCAGAGAGTATGACGACTTCAAGGACAGGATAGACTCCCTTTCAAGCACCATCCGGCAACGATCTGATGCGTATAACAGCTCAAGCAACAAAGGAGATGGTGTACGTGCGACGTGGATGGCTGATGGGACACAATGGCCGGGCACATGGATTGAGCAATCTGAGAACCATCGAAGAGGGCAGCATGCTGGAATTGTTCAGGTATATATATAGTTGTTGCACCTTTCCAATCACTCAATCCTTCAAAATTTTCTGTTTGGCCATTAATCTCAATCAATATGTTTCGAGATATTGGTATGGACAGGTTTAAGTTTAAAGAAACGGAACAAATTAATTCTAGAATAATTGCAACCAAATTTATCAAACTTTGACCAAAAATGTATTTTTGTTTCAAATTACTCAAAATGTTCAAAATAAGGAAGATTGCAGTACATATACCAACTTACCAAGACGTTGAACCCTGGTGTGGTTGCAAGAATCAAGGAAAGTAAGATATTAATATTTTTTGTGCTATTTCTCATCGCTCAGACGATTTTTGTCCAAGTCGACTCAGATGTTTACATCAAGGCCACAATTGTAGAAAAATCAACAAATTTCACTTTCTATACCCACCTTGTCCCATTTAATGAAAATTAAACTCGAATCTTCCGTCCGGGAAACTTTAAACCTGGTTTTACCCCATTTGAGAATCATTCCCATCGACCAACATTTAGTTCAATGTCACCTGACAATAACATGTATGGCCCGGAGGACTTCATCGACCATCATGTCTGACTTTCTCTTCTTTGTTTGTTACATTTCTCGTCCACCGATATTTTCGAAGTTCGATGATCAAGTGACACTCCCCAAAAGACACATTAGAGAAAGATAATCCAAAGTTCCTTAAATGGGTAGCATATAAGATTTTTCCCTAGATACGATAATGGTGTAACAAATACGGATCTAAGAGGTAACACATTAATAGAAAGGAGATAAAATGAAAAATCTACGCCATCCAATATGATTAGAATATCATGAAAGTATAATTAACATAATTTTTTTAGGAATGTTTTATCAGTTCATTTTCATTCTATTTGTACCCATGGCAAACTCGAAATACATATGTGGAGTTCCCTAGAATTTCATGTAATTCAGTAAATAGAATAAAGATTCCATGATTGCTAGATCGATTCGTAGGGATTGATGAAGAATGAGCTGATAATGGATGTGGAGTTTCGCGATACTAAATATGCAACTATATTAAATTTCACATCTCTATGCCTATTTTTGTGCATAATATTGAATTATAGATCTCAAAGATCGATCTTGATGAACCAAAAAAAATAGACGTGTCAATCTCATGTGTTGAGATCTTTGTACACCATTAGCTCGGTTGTTGCACTGATGCATAGGCTAGATATAATTAGTATATTCACGATATTAATATATTCTTTTTATAAAAAAAAATATGTTTAGATCTTACAGGAAAAGAAGAAACACAGTTCAAAACTAACCCGTCCTTCTTTTAACAGGTCATACTAAACCATCCAAGTTGTAAACCACAACTCGGGTCACCGGCGAGCACCGAAAATCCATTCGACTTCAGCAACATTGACACGAGGCTCCCCATGCTTGTGTACATCGCCCGCGAGAAGCGGCCAGGCTATAACCACCAAAAGAAGGCAGGCGCCATGAACGTGATGCTCCGCGTCTCCGCGCTGCTCTCCAACGCGCCCTTCGTCGTCAACTTCGACTGCGACCACTACATCAACAACTCCCAAGCTCTCCGCGCTCCCATGTGCTTCATGCTCGACCCTCGCGACGGCCAGAACACCGCCTTCGTCCAGTTCCCGCAGCGCTTCGACGATGTCGATCCCACTGACCGATACGCCAACCACAACCGTGTCTTCTTCGACGGCACCATGCTCTCCCTCAACGGCCTCCAAGGGCCCTCCTACCTCGGCACCGGCACCATGTTCCGCCGTGTCGCGCTCTACGGCATGGAGCCACCACGGTACAGAGCGGAGAACATCAAGCTCGTAGGTAAGGCCGATGAGTTCGGCACCTCGACATCGTTGGTAAACTCGATGCCGGATGCCGCTATCCAAGAGCGGTCCATCACGCCGGTGCTGGTCGACGAGGGGCTCGGCAACGACCTGGCTGCCCTGATGACGTGCGCCTACGAGGACGGGAGTTCTTGGGGGAGAGATGTCGGGTGGGTGTACAACATCGCGACGGAGGACGTGGTGACTGGGTTCCGCATGCACCGCCAGGGGTGGCGCTCCATGTACTGCTCCATGGAGCCGGCCGCGTTCCGTGGCACCGCGCCGATCAACCTCACCGAGCGCCTCTACCAGGTGCTCCGGTGGTCCGGCGGGTCCCTGGAGATGTTCTTCTCCCACAGCAACGCGCTCCTTGCCGGCCGCCGGCTCCACCCTCTCCAGCGCGTGGCGTACCTCAACATGTCCACGTACCCGATCGTCACGGTGTTCATCCTGGCATACAACCTCTTCCCGGTCTTGTGGCTCTTCTCCGAGCAGTTCTACATCCAGAGGCCGTTCGGCACGTACATCATGTACCTCGTCGCCGTCATAGCCATGATGCACGTGATCGGGATGTTCGAGGTGAAATGGGCGGGGATCACGCTGCTCGATTGGTGCCGCAACGAGCAGTTCTACATGATCGGGGCGACGGGCGTGTACCCGACGGCCGTGCTGTACATGGCGCTGAAGCTCGTGACGGGGAAGGGGATATACTTCAGGCTCACCTCCAAGCAGACGGAGGCCTGCTCCAACGACAAGTTCGCCGACCTGTACACCGTGCGGTGGGTGCCGCTGCTGATCCCGACGGTAGCGGTGCTCGTCGTGAACGTCGCGGCCGTCGGGGCGGCCATCGGGAAGGCCGCGACGTGGGGGCTTTTCACGGAGCAGGCGCACCACGTGGTGCTCGGGATGGTGTTCAACGTGTGGATCCTCGTGCTCCTCTACCCGTTCGCGCTCGGGATCATGGGGCAGTGGGGGAAGAGGCCCGTCATCCTGTTCGTCATGCTGGTCATGGCCATTGGCGCCGTCGGGATCGTCTATTTTACACTCCACGCCCCTTACCCAGCGGAATGGTCAGAAGTTGCAGCTTCTCTAGGTCGCTGACCGGGCCATCTGGTTAAACGCGCACGGCTTATCTTACTACACATTATGGCACTCAGTCCGATAATCTTTGAGTGTGTGTGCTCATGTCTATATGGAGCATGAGAACTGGTCATATTTCTTCATTCTACTTTGTGCAAAAATGGATGTACGACTTGTGTGTTCCTTTTTCTGCAGTAGCTTTCTTTTTTACTTTTTTTTAGGGTGGCTTCGAGTCACTTTCTTTGTATCTGTAAATAAAGGTGTCACTTTCTCAGGGTCCAACGCACATGTTAGGCCCTCCTTGAGAGTTGTACGATTCTGAAGATGCAGGATCCTGAAAAAAATACATTAGTACGATACAAATACACCTAATCATATTCTTAGGATACATGCGAGGGAGGAGAAAGAAGCGAGGCGCATCAAGGGGGTATCGCAGGTAGGGCTTGGGTTGTATCTGGCCATGCGGCCCTCCTCTTTATATATGGGTGGGGGATGCGGCCATGTGGGCCCATTATGGGACCCTCTTGAAACTTCTAGAACCTTCCAACACCAAAAAATCCTAATTTTTTTAGAAATCCTTAAACCACTTTCCTACATATGAATCTTATTATGCAGAGCATTCTGAAGCTCCTTATTATAGATACCTCCTATTCAACCCCCCCCCCCTCCATCTAGTCATCATATCCCGTGATGCTTATTGAAAAATGGGGCAAACACCCTAGAAAATTGTTTAGATGAAGTGTTTTTTTAATGGTTCGTCCTTGCTTGTGTGACGATTATGTACCTTACAAGGATAAATTTCTCCATTTATCATTGGATCACCATCTTGGTGCACTATTGTCGTGATACCGCTTTTCCGAAAAGGGTAGACGCCACTAGGTGTAGGCCGGGCACTTCCACTCTTGCAAATACTGCTGAAAGGTAATGAACATTTATTAAAGAATATTCTTCACCGTGAGATTGTTAGCACAAGTAGAACATATTATTAGATGTGCAAACTAAAATATTTAGTACTATAAGTGCAATTGTGGGTGTCGTGGGACAAAGCAAAAGGAAGGCTTTGAACCTCCTTATTTTCTTACAACCAAGGTGGTGTTCCTTTCCTTGCGGGCATGCCAAGGCCCTGCATTTGCGGTTTATAAGATCCTTGTGATCTACATTTGCGGTTTCCCCCTTAGCTCATTTATCCAATCACATCAACTGGAGATACAAATTTCATTTGGTTTGGCTGAGCACCAAACACGGAGCAAGGTGTGGCCAACAAGATCAAGAACCAACTCATGGAGATTCGGATTCTTCTAGACGGTTGGGTGTCCACCTGTGAGTTTCGAAGGTGTGGCATTGTCAAGGTTCCTGTGAGCTTCCAAGGTGTGGAAAACGGAAAATTAATTTTTGTTGCTGGTTGGCGAGTGATGTCAGTTGAACCGAGGTGCATTCGTGCTTAGCGCCTCCTAAGGGATATGTAGAGAAGGTGTCGATGGCTCGAACTACAGGAAACATATAGGTGTGCTCGTCTCCTTCACTGGCCTGCACATTTACTTAATGTGTTGATGCATTGCAGTCTAGTTTGTCATCTAACTATGATCATGTAGGATATGAACTACTCGGATACCTTTCGAGGTTTGTGGTTCTTCAATTTATAGTAGGACACAATGCGGTGACAGGCTTATAGAGTTTACATACGTATATGACAAGTACTCCTATTGTTATACGACGTGTCATCAATGGACTGATTTATCTAACACCCTCCCTTAATCATAACTTAGTCAAGTTAAGATTATGCCTAAAATCTGTAAAACTCCAAACAGGAAGTGGTTTTGTACAACCCTCTGCAACTTGATCTTTTGAAGGAATAAATCAAATTTCTAACTCCTTGTTCAATACTCTCTCTCTCAAACAAAATGAAAATCTATTTCAATATGTTTGGCTCTTGCATAAAACACTGGATTTGCTGATAAATATTGTTGATTTTATTCATGATGCTACTAAATTACCATGAAAACTTCTACACCCATATTTTCCTCTCTTATAATAATTTTCAGTAGCATCATGAATAAACTCAACAATATAACTATCACATAAAATATTCTTATCATTATACACATGAATAAAATAATTATTACTCTCGACATAAGCATAGTCATTCATATTAATTTTAGTGGGAGCAAATTCAACAAAATAGCTATCATTATTATTCTCATCACCATAATCATTAGATATAGGAGACATATTGTAATCATAATTCATTTTCTCCTCAATAGTAGGTCAACTAGAAATATCATATTCATCATTGTAATCATCATAGCAAATTTTCTCCTCTAAAGCGGGGGAAGTAAAAGCATCAGTAGGCATTGGCATCTACATCGTCATGCCCGCATCCGAAGTGATGCGTGAGTAGTTCATCCTTGGACAATGGGTCCATAGCAGTAGCTACATGGTTGTCTTCTCCAATTTGTGCTTCATGTATAGATCTTGTGAGCTGCCCTACATGATCAAGATCATCTTTATGTAATCCTACATGTTGTGTTCGCTGGGATATGATGAATATTGTATACTATGTTGAGGTTGATTATATATTCATGTCATATGTTATTTGTGATCTTGCATGCTCTTCGTTGCTAGTACATACTCTGGCCAAGTAGATGCATGTGACTCCAATAGGGGGTATTTATGCTCGATAGTAGGTTCATGCCTCTAATAATCTGGAAGAGTGACAGTAACTTCTAAGATTGTAGATGTGATGTTGCTACTAGGGAGAAAACAATAATGTTTTATCCAAAGATAATTCTATTGTTTAC
This sequence comes from Lolium multiflorum, assembly GCA_030979885.1. NCBI lineage: Eukaryota > Viridiplantae > Streptophyta > Magnoliopsida > Poales > Poaceae > Lolium > Lolium multiflorum. Next base: position 204,607,566 of record CM061747.1, read on the forward strand.
TTTACACACATTGCTTAATGCGATAATATGTTGCTTGCAACTTAATACTGAAAGGGGTTCAGACAATAACCGGAAGGTGGATTATTAGTCATAGACGCAGTTGGATTACTGTCTATGTATTATGTACTAATGTCCAATCAAATCTCATAGTAATCATATTGTCATGTATGGTCGATATTCTGTCAATTGCCCAGCTATAATTTGTGCACCCAAAATGCCATTTATCTTTATGGAGAGAAATTTGTAGTGAACTGTGGACCCCGATCCTTTCCTTTACACTGATAAATTCAACCACTGCAATCTTGTTCTTTTACTTACTGCAATTCATGTTCTCTTTAATTACTACAAACATCTCTTTCCACTCGATATGTCTAATCCTTTGTGTTCAGCAAACCGGTGAGATTGACAACCTCACTGCAAGTTGGGACAAAGTACTTTGGTTGTGTTGTGTGCAGGTTCCACATTGTTGCTGACGCCGGTAGTGCGCCCTGCCACTAGTCAGCTAGCAACACCTTCAGAAGTCACGCCTTTCTCCTACTGGTCGATTAAACATTGGTTTCGTACTGAGGGAAAACTTGCTGTTGTGCTCATCACACCTTCCTATTGGGGTTTCCCACCGCTTCCACAACAACCGCCACCAAGATTGTCTGCCGCCATCACCGGAGCACCATCAATACCCGAGCCTCCAGCCACGAAAAGTTCCATCGCGGCCGCCATTGCAGAACCCATCTCAGGGGGTTCTGAAGCTCTTCCCGGCACCCTGTCAGAGGGGGAAATCATCGCCGGAGGCGTCTACATCGCCATGGCCGCCCCCGAAGTGATGCGTGAGTAGTTCATCCCTGGACCATGGGTCCATAGCAGTAGCTAGATGGTTGTCTTCTCCAATTTGTGCTTCATGTATAGATCTTGTGAGCTACCCTACATGATCAAGATCATCCTTATGTAATATTACATGGTTTGTTTGCTGGGATCCGATGAATATTGTATACTATGTTGAGGTCGATTATATATTCATGTCATATGTTATTTGTGAGCTTGCATGCTCTCCGTTGCTAGTAGATAGTCTGGCCAAGTAGATGCTTGTGACTCCAATAGATGGTACTTATGCTCGATAGTTGGTTGATGCCTCTAGTTTTCTGGAACAGTGACAATAATTTATAAGATTGTAGATGTGCTGTTGCTACTAGGCAGAAAACAACAATGTTTTACCCAAGGGTAATTCTATTGTTTACTTTACACACATTGCTTAATGCGATAATCTGCTGCTTGCAACTTAATACTGAAAGGGGTTCGAACGATAACCGGAAGGTGGATTATTAGTCATAGATGCAGTTGGATTACGATCGATGTATTATGTTGTAATGCCCAAACAAATCTCATAGTAATCATCTTGTCATGTATGGTCGATATTCTTTCAATTGCCCAGCGGTAGTTTGTTCAACCAACATGCTATTTATCCTTATGGAGAGACACATGTAGTGAACTGTGGACCCTGGTCCTTTCCTTTACACTGATAAATTCAACCACTGCAATCATTTTCTGTTTACTTCCCGCATGCTCTTTTCTCTTTAATTACTGCAAACATCTCTTTCCACTCAATACGTCTAATCCTTTGTGTTCAGCAAACTGGTGAGATTGACAGCCTCACTATAAGTTGGGGCAAAGTACTTTGGTTGTGCTGTGTGCAGGTTCCACGTTGTTGCTGACGCCGATAGTGCGCCCTGCCACTAGTCAGCCAACAACACCTTCAGAAGTCACCCTCCTACTGGTCGATTAAACCTTGGTTTTGTACTGAGGGAAAACTTGCTGCTGTGCTCATCACACCTTCCTCTTGGGGTTTCCCAACCGCTTCCACAACAACCGCCACCAAGATTGTATGGCGCCATCACCGGAGCACCATCAAGATTTTCTGGCGCAGTTGCTGGGGGACAAGGATTTCAGCAAGGGTAGTCTCACATCTCCAATCTCTTTACTTTGTTATTGTTTTTCATAGTTTATTTATTTTGTTTTGTTTGCTTTATTATATAAAAAACACACAAAAAAATTAGTTACTATTATTGCTGTTATTTCTGTTGCTTAGTTTTAATTCTGCTAGAATGGGTTCTCCTGAAAATACTAAGTTTTGTGACTTTACTAGCACCAACAACAATGATTTTATTTGTACACCTAATGCTCCACCTTCTCCCGAAGCAGCCTTCTATGAAATTAAACCTGCCTTATTAAATGTTGTTATGAAAGAGCAGTTTTATGGTGTTAGTACTGAAGATGTCGCTTCTCACCTTAATAATTTTGTTGAACTTTGTGAGATACAAAAATATAAGGATGTAGATGGTGACATTATTAAATTGAAATTGTTTCCTTTCTCTTTGAGAGGGAGATATAAAGATTGGTTGCTATCTTTGCCTACAAATAGTATTGATTCTTGGGTTAAATGCAAAGATGTTTTTATTGGAAAGTATTATCCACCTGCTAATATTATATCTTTGAGAAGCGACATAATGAAATTTAGACAATTTGATAATGAACATGTTGCTCATGCTTGGGAAAGAATGAAATCTTTGGAAAAGAATTGTTCCACTCATGGTCTAACTACTTGGATGATCATCCAAAAAAATTATGCAGGACTAAATTTTTCTTCAAGAAATCTCCTGGATTCAGCTGCTGGAGGTACCTTTATGTCCATTACTTTGGGGGCTGCAACTAATTACTTGATGATATGATGATAAATTATTCTGAATGGCACACCGAGAGAGCTGCACAAGGCAAGAAGGTAAATTTGTCGAAGAATCCTCCTCCTTGAGTGATAAAATTGATACTATTATGTCTATGCTTGTTAATGGTAAAGCTCATGTTGATCCAAATAATATTCCGTTAGCTTCTTTGGTTGCTCAAGAAGAGCATGTTGGTATGAATTTCATTAAAAACAACAATTTTAACAACAATGCTTATAGGAATAATTTTGGTAGCAACAATTATAGGCCATATCCTTCTAATAATGGCAATGCTTATGGTAATTCCTACATCAACAATAAAAGTGCACCCTATGATCTTGAAGTCATGCTGAAGGAATTTATTGGTAAATGAACTGCTTTCAATAAAACTGTTGAGGAAAAGCTTGGCAAAATTGATATTCTTTCTTCTAAGGTTGATAGCCTTGCTCATGATGTTGATTTTCTTAAATTAAAGTGTTTCTTCATGATGTTAAAGAAAGTAAAACTTTGAATGCCATTCAAGTTTGATGAAAATGTTAGGATGTTTGCAGAATTGCATGCTAGGTGGGAAAGAGAAGATGAAATTGCTAGAGGTAATAACTTGACTAAAATTTGTACCATCACCACCACCAGTAGTAATAATGTTTTAAATGCTGGTCACTATCCTACTATTAATGGTAAAATAATTGGTGTAGGAAAAGTCCCCACTCCTTCTACAAAATTGCCTAGAACCACTGAAACTACTCCTGATAAGTGTGCTGAAATTTTTCGGAGTACGGGAGACAAGAGTCCTTTTACCTTCGATAAAAATGAATTTGATTTTGATGATTGCAATATCTATGAAGTAATTAAGTTCTTACAAAATCTTGCTAGAAGTCCTAATGCTGGTGCTATAAATATGGGTTTTACAAAGCACATTACAAATGCTCTTATGCAAATTAGAGAGGAGAAATTAAAACGTGAAGCCTCTATTCCTAAAAAGTTAGAAGATGGCTGGGAGCCCATCATTAGGATGAAAATATATGGTTTTTATTGCAATGGTTTATGTGATCTTGGTGCAAGTATTTTTTTTATGCCTAAAAAAATCTATGATATGCTTGAATTGCCACTGTTGGAACAATGTTATTTGGATGTTCATCTTGTTGATATTGCTGCAAAGAAACCTTTGGGGAGAGTTGATAATGTTCTTATTATGGTTAACAATAACCTGGTCCCTGTTGATTTTGCTATTTTGGATATTGGATGCAATGGTTCTTGTTGGGAAGACCATTTCTTAGAACTGTGGGTGCTGCTATTGACATGAGAGATGGGATTATTCAATATCAATTCCCACTCAAGAAAGGTATGGAACACTTCCCTCGGAAAATAAATAAGTCACCTTATGACTCTATTATTATAACAAATTATGATGTTGGTACTTCTTCACTTGATAATACTTGATTCTAACTATTTTTCTGCGCCTAGCTGAAAGGCGTTAAAGAAAAACACTCTTGGGAGATAACCCATGTTTATTTTCTGTAATTTTTCTTTTTGTTGAGTCTTGGAAGTTATTACCTCTGTAATAACATCTCCTTATCATTTTTATTTTGTTTTTGTGCCAAGAATAGCCTCTAATAGGAAGAAAGTAAGATTTGGGGAAGTTGCTGTCGTGAAAACAGATTTTGTGCTATTACCATAAAAAATTGTAAAAATAGCCAGAGCGCAATTTTGAACTGCAATTTTTTGCATATGCCCCAGGTTGTTATATAACTTTCGTTCGTTGACCACTTTTCGAGATGAGCAACAGAAGATTTTCTAGAAAATTCGATCTTTACCTACTATTCTGTTTTAACAGATTTCTGCACTATTTGCATTTTCCTCTTAAACCTCTTTCTTTTTAAGTTCTTTTGATCAAAGAGTTTTTTAAAGAATTTATACAGTAGATAATACTTTAATAGATGTTTGATATATGTTAGAACTGAACACAGGTGCATTTGTTTAGTTTGATTGTACTAATGCTGCTAATAGAGAATTGTGTGAAGTTTTTTATGAAGGAAGTTTTCAAGTGTTGGGAGAGAAGAAGGATGTGATGAGATGAAGAATGGACAAAGCTCAAGCTTGGGGATGCCCTTAAACCCCAAGAAATATTCAAGAGGTACAAGCGTCAAAGCTTGGGGATATGCCCAAGGCATCCCCTCTTCATCAACAAAGCAACAAGTCATCTTTCTATGCGCTATATTTTTATTGCTTAATACACTATGTGTTGTCCTTGGAGCGTCTTTATTTTTATTTTTCATTTTTTTTGTTTTGTTTGCTGTAGCATATGTTGGATCCGGGCACATTTGTTGTGGAGAAAGACCCGCTCCATTTTAATTGCATACTGCGCTCTAGTGTTCCCTGTTATTGTTCTATGAGTCTTCTAGTTTTCTAGTACTACGTTTAGCTCTTGTTCTTTCACTTGAATTTTTTTTCAGAGCTTGTTAGTATGATTTATTTATGTATGATTAGCTCTCTGGTCCATATTTTATTTCATCTCTGAGAGCTAGTTCAAATAAGTTGATTGGTGTTAGAGACGAGTAAAATGTTTCATGACTATAGTGATGCAAAAGGAAGCTTTTCTAGACTGTGGCATAGACTTTGGCATGTCATGTTGGATGTTATTATTTTATTATGCTTAGTATTTATTGTTTTAGCATGACTTGTTTCAAATGGCTGAGAGTGCATAATGTGTCATTGAAAGAATCATGTGTTGTTTCCATCATAAAAGCATAATATTGTGGTATTCTCCTTTGATGCTTTATTGGCTTGACTTGGCGCATGCTTATACCATGTCATGACTATAACCAGTCAACTAAAGCCTCTATGATCATTTAGTTTTTGACTTGTAATATCACTTTATGCTTTAATTGATAATGTTTTATCGCTATGCATGATTATGGCTATTATTGCTCTCTTAGTTGGTCGCTTTCAGTCATTTGCTAGCCTTCACCTGTGCTGAGTATGAACTCTACTCGTGCATCCAACCACCACAAAAACCAAAGTTTGCCAATTGTGTCCACCATATCTATCTAGTAGCATTATTTCTATTCCAAGTAATTCATCATTTTTATTATTTATCTTCCAAATTAAATTTTTCCATGATAAAATTAGTCAGTAAAGCTCTCACGAACTTGATGGCACATTTACTTTCTTGCATTTAATAAACTTGATCATTGTTCCTATCTTATGAAGTTTATATGTTTGCAAATTGCAAGTTGGGAGTTAGTATAACCATGCTTTCATGTGGAACATTTTCGACATTGCACTTATATTTAGTTGATATCACCTTCTTTTGTTTATGGATTCCTAGCGGTGCGAAATAAAATGAAAACTTGTAAGTCCATGGAGTTCGTATATGAGTTATGGAAACACATAGGCCGCTAATCTAAGCCATGCATCATTCATGGTGGAAATTTACGGCAAACCATAGTGAGCATTCTATGAAGCATATATGATAAAAAGCTATACCCATAGTAAATAAAAATTTGTTGAGATGCTCATTGTTTGTTTGTCTTGTCATTTTGGCATGAGATTGCTCCTACAAGACTACCTCCATATCATCATGTAGGAGGTGCCCCATTGAAGGTTCTCAATGATACATGTATACTTACAATGACAAGAACTTATTCGGGACCTAAGTTGAGTAGCATGAGGTTTAGGTACTTGTATTCAAGGGGCATGAGATTTTCAACTTGTGATTTGCAAGCATATAGCTCATGTTTGATTCACATTAACTTTAACCATTCAAGATACTTAAGATAGGGGCAATGAGAGCTCAAAGCTAATAAGTACCATACTTTTTGGAAGGTTTATAAAACTTTTATCTTGCTTACTCTGCAAAGAGTCCCTCTTTTACTATTATGTCGAGTCTTCATCTTCTTCTTTATGCACCAATTAAGAGAGCATATTTGTCATTCTTAGTGCAATGTGCATAGTCCCAAAATTATTATTGATTGATTCATGATTATGACTATTGCTTGTTCTTAAATTACTTGTATCTAATCACCCTTTGAACTTTAAAGGTGTCCTAGCATTTATGTTTTGCTATTCCATAAAGGACATGTTGAGTACCAGTCTTTTATGTTTACTCTATGCTCATAAACAAACAGTTGCTTTCAATGCACAATTATTCATGATCCTTTGTTGAGTTACTCTTCATGTTATAACATAGTTGCTAAGTTCTATTGAATTCTATCTATCATGCCTATGTTTAGAGTACTTAGATCCCAGCTCACAATGCTTTACATGCTTGATTAAGATTGTGTTCGCTGCATGTCACCTCAAAAATTAGTTTGTTATCACTTACCTACTCGAGGACGAGAAGGAGTTAAGCTTGGGGATGCTTGATACGTCTCAAATGTATCTATAATTCTTGATGCTCCATGCTTGTTTTACACGAATTCATATGTGTTTTGCTCATACTTCGTTCCACTTTTATACATTTTTCGGCACTAACCTATTAACAAGATGCCACAGTGCCCGCTCCCTGTTTTCTGCTGTTTTTGTATTTCAGAAAAGTTGTACAGAAAATATTCTTGAAATTGGACGAAACAAAACCCGAAGTCAATATTTTACCGTAACGAAGACAGAGTCCAAAGGGGAGTCGAAGGGGGGCAGCAGGCGGCCACACCTTCCCTAGGTGTGGCCTGGCCCTGGCTCACGCCTAGGGTGGTTTGGGCCACCCTGGCCTCCAACGACATCGCCCCTCTGCCTATTTAGTCACGATCTCGGGAAAACCCTAGATACCCGAGCCCCATCCACGAAAAGTTCCATCGTGGCCGCCATTGCAGAACCCATCTCGGGGGGTTCCGAAGCTCTTCCCGGCACCTTGTCGGAGGGGGAAATCATCGCTGAAGGCATCTACATTGCCATGCCCGCCTCCGAAGTGATGCGTGAGTAGTTCATCCCTCGACTATGGGTCCATACCAGTAGCTAGATGGTTGTCTTCTCCAGTTTGTGCTTCATGTATAGACCTTGTGAGCTTCCCTACATGATCAAGATCATCCTTATGTAATCCTACATGTTGTGTTTGCTGGGATCCGATGAATATTGTAAACTATGTTGAGGTCGATTATATATTCATGTCATATGTTATTTGTGATCTTGCATGCTCTGCGTTGCTAGTAGATACTCTGGCCAAGTAGATTCTTGTGACTCCGAGAGGGGGTATTATGCTCTGTAGTAAGTCCATGCCTCTAGTTTTCTGGAAGAGTGACAATAACTTCTAAGATTGTAGGTATGTTGTTGCTACTAGGGAGAAAACAACAAGGTTTTACCCAAGGGTAATTCTATTGTTTACTTTACACACATTGCTTAATGCGATAATCTGTGCTTGCAACTTAATACTGAAAGGGGTTCGGACGATAACCGGAAGGTGGATTATTAGTCATAGACGCAGTTGGATTAAGGTCTATTTATTATGTTGTAATGCCCAAACAAATCTCAAAGTAATCATCTTGTCAGGTATGGTCGATATTCTGTCAATTGCCCAGCTGTAATTTGTTCACCCAACATGCTATATATCTTTATGGAGAAAAAAACCTCTAGTGAAGTGTGGACCCTGGTTGACAAGGTATCGACTTGTCAATGCCTACGGATTGTAGACTAGGGTTTTCGTAGGAAGTAGAGGGAAAATAGATCTCGAGGGTTCAGCCGGAAAAGTACTCGACTACTAGAAAACTAGTGTTGTGTTGACAATGAAATCGATCCTCTCCTTCTCCCTCGACTCCCCCTTATATAGGAGGCGAAGCCGAGGGTTTCGTGATGTACAAGTTACAAAGTCCGGGAGACTCTTTGAGTTCGTCCCGTAATAGTTACAAGTCATTATTCCTAGTACAATTCTATCTTTCCAAACTATCTCTTAATTGGGCTTCCGGGCTTCATAAACTTCGGGTCGTGGGCCTTCAGCAAACCCTGGGTACCATCTTCGGTAGGCCCATTGGGGATCCCTATGTCAGTGGCCCCCGAGATTTTGTTTGAATCGAAGAATCAGGGAAAATCTCCATCATTACAATTAACAGCTGATTTCTTCGAGTTATCAAATGACTTTCATAAATCAATCATATATTGTACAGAGATAACGGTAATTGGGGCTGGTTCGTCTGACGGATCAGGTACCAGTTAACTGCTCTCGTGGCAATCCCGCAAATACCTACTTCAAGATCAAGTCCCTGGACATGATCTCGGTATACTGGCGTAGTTTCGACATGTGCCGCTTAAGGTATTACCATATGCCGAACTCCAGTCGCGTTTTATCGGGTACCTAACGCGTCCGTTAGGATTTTTCTTCGCATCTGTTGATACGGAAAAAAGTAGCAGAACACATTCCGGTGTGATGCCACGCCACGTAGGACGGATCCGGGGGTCTTACCTTCGCAAAGTATTGCGGCATTCAGAGATTAAATCGCGACTGAGGCGCTCTGAGAATATATTGTCGAGTGCCTTTTTCGGCTGCTGGAATAGCACATTTTTTTGAGTCATATGATGACTTATATATTGTTTACCTTGACTTCCCGATGGGAGTGTATGAAGATTTATATCATAACTCAAAATATGCTCACCATGACTTCTTCAATTTCATCGGGTACGCAAACAGCGTTCCCGATGGGAGTAGACCCCGAGGCTACAACCAAGTGCTTGTACTTGGTTGTAGGCTCACCTCTTTCATATCTTTGGAGTGCGTGACCAGCGCTCCCGATGGGAGTAGCCCCTGAGGCTACAGTCGAGTATTTATACTTGGTTGTAGGCCCAATGTTTGTCTTTTTTGAATCATCTTCCTACCAAACTCCTTACAAAAGTAGCCCCCGAGCATTTGAGCAAAACTTGTATTTGGTCAAAAGCTCCCGAAGTTCCCAATAATAGTTCTCTGCCGCCAAACCTCCAAGCACCGTAGCTGAAATTTTCTTTGTTGTGACATCAGCACTAACGATAGCAACGATCGCTGTATTGGGAAGGTGAGGGTCCTGTCCTGTGAGCCCAGAACTCTGCAGTATTTGACACGTTACGGAAGTGGGGGACACACGTCCTCCACTTTCCCTGGCACGCGCGCTGTAGCGCCTGTCTAGTTGCATCATAGTAAAAAGATTGTTTTACCCATGGAAACACGTGTAAAACCCTGGATCAATTTCTCCTGCATCCAACGGCGCGGAGATTCGATGGCCCGCTATAAATGACCTTCTTCTTCTTCCCTAATCTCTTTCGCTGCGCCGCACTTCCAACCTTTCTCTCTCCAAAGCTTCCATTGCAACCACCAAGCTCCTGCGGCCGTGCTAGTGCTCAATCTCTCTAGCGCTTTCGTTGATGCCACCGCGGGCGAGGCTTACAAGGCACACTGCTCCAGAAACCAGCATGGCGATAGAAGATCTGGAAATCTCTAAGTGGGAGAGATCTAAGATGTCAAACAAGGACATGAACCTGCTGAAGAAGCTTGGATTGACGAAGAAGGAGGAAGCGCTGATCTTTCCCGGTGAAGAAAGCTTCCCGACGCCCCGCATCGAATACGGGGTAACTTTCGTTCACCACCTCATCCGCGGTCTTTCCACTCCTATCCACGAATTCCTTCATTGATTACTCTTTGTTTATGGGCTGCAGCTGCACCAGCTAACCCCCAATTCTATCCTCCATATTTCCATCTTTATCACCCTCAACGAGTGCTTTCTCGGGACCCATCCGAATTGGGCCCTGTGGAAACGCATTTTCTACATTCGCCACAACAACTCCCACAGCACCAACTATAATATAGGGGGTGTTGTTATCTGTATTCGTCCCGACATCAATTATTTCGACGTCAAATTCCCCTACTCCGTCCAAGGGTGGTGCAGGAGGTGGCTATACATCCGCGAGGAGTATCTTGACTTGCAGGAATACAACATCGCACCCTTTGACGGTGGCGCAAAAATCCTTCGGCATCGATCATGGGATGCAGAAGCTACCAAAGAATAGAGGATGGCGACAGATGCGCTGATGAAACGCATCCACGAGCTCCAGAACACCCGCGGTAAAGAACTATCGGGTGTTCAAATTACTGCGCACTTCCTTAGGATCAGGGTGCAGCCTTTACAGGCTCGCAAAAACCCTCTGTGGTTGTATCCTAGCGAGAAAGATGTCGACCGCATATCCAAAGACCTCCCTGTGAAGGATTTGGAGAAGCTTGTCCGACGTTTTTTGTCGCTGAGAAAAAAGGATTCAGTTCCAACCTCCTGCCGCGTGGAGCTAGCGGCACCAACGCTCTCCCAAAAGTAAGTAACTTGTCTCTCGAGTTATATTTTTCGACTGCTATCTATGTTAACTAGCTTTGTCGACTTTGATTCAAATTTTGACTGCTTTCTTGCTATCTTTCTGTCTTGCTGTCGACCTCCGTTCTTAACTGTCCCTTGCTGTTGATTTTTCTTCTGCAAAACCACCAACTCAACTCTTCTCTGCCTCCCTTACCTGAAGGTGGGGAGGTCGACAAACGAACCGTCATTACCGATGATTCCCAGGGCACTTCTCGCCCTGAGTGTGAAGTCGCGGGATCTCACAAATCCGCGGCTTCCTCTGATAAAGAAACAGAATTGGAAGCTACCGAATCTGCACACTCACCTCCTTCCGCTGCTTCTCCAAAGAACAAAAGGAAGAGACGTGAAATTGAAGATTCCGACACCTCCAAACCCAGCGGGTCTCCTGCCGAGGAAGCTTCCCCCGAGGAGTAGGGTGCCTTCAATCCTTACTAGGATGCCCTCATTAGCTCGTAAGCTACCCTGCCGTCTTATTCTTTTTATATATTTTTTGTGAATGTTCTCAAACTATCTTTTATGGACAGTGGCGAAGAAGAAGAACCCGCTGCCAATGTGACTGCTCCAACGAGCATGTCGCAAACTTTAGTTCTTTCGGAAACTTGTCGTGCAACGGAGGAAACCTCACCTCCTCATCAAGACTTGGAAATGTCGACCTGTCGCCAGCCCCCGATCCCCCTCGCCGAAAAGAGCAAGGATTGAACTTGGCGAGGAACAAGGCTTCTTGGCCGGGAGTTCGTCGACTCCTTCCTTGGATGATGTAAGTACCCTTACAGCTATTTTGAGTCATTTGTCGAGTTTTTTTTTCCTTTTTTGACCTTTCTAGCACCTTTCTTTCTACAATGTCTGATGAAGCAATTGATCCATCTCGGTACTCAATTTGTTGGGTACCATGACACTGTTGAAGGCTTGAAAGGTACACTTTTCTATCGTCTTTATTTTTCATCGAGTAGAATATATTGCTGTCTGTATCTTGAACACTTCTGCCATTTTCCTTCCGCTAGAAGCTCTCGCCAAAGTTAACAAGCGGGCCGATGATCTCGCCATCAAGCTAGAGCAAAGTGAAAAAGCTCGCGAGAAGGCCGAACAGGACGTTGCCTCTGTTGGAGATCTTCGAGAGAGACTCCACCAAGCTGAAACTGCTTTGAGCGAGAAGACAACTCAACAGATTGCTCGTGAAGAGGATGTCATTGGCCGCCTGGAATCGCAGAATCAGCGTTTCATCAGTAAGTTCATTGATCACTTTGCTCGAGTCTCTTCCAAGATTAGCTCTCCTTATACTTGTTGATAACCCGAACTTTGTTTCATCAGGAAAAATGGGTCAGGATTTTGAACTTCAGGAGCCTGAAGGGAATCATCTTCTTGACGCCCTTTCCCTCCTTGAAATTCATGGGGATCTGCGCTCCGCAGTATTGCTGATGCGCAGACTGCATTTACGTGCCTCTTCCCCTAGTTCTTCCCAAAGAAAAACCAACCAGATACCTTCTCTGATCTTCCCAAGCATTTCATTCCTGAGGAGGATCTTGGACTGAATTTTCGGCATGAGAACTTGAAGATTGGCGTTGAAGGTACCATAGCTTTGGTTGCCGAAAGCCAGCAGAAAGTCGACTGGGCGAAAGCTGGTGAAACAAAGGGGATAAACAAGGAGAAGTGGCAGTCTTTGATTAAGGCTGCCAAGCCGCACTCGAAGAAGATTCTCTCCTTCCTCGGATACAAGCCAGCTGCTTCCTCTAGTACCGTCAAGCCGGAGGTCAAGTACACCATCCCACTCCTTCATTTTTTCTCTCTTTTAGTAGATGTCGATATCTTTATGATATACGACTGCCCCTGCTGACTCACTAGGTGTCGATATTTTGTAATGGATCTTCCCCTATGTAAATATTTCAACTTATGAATGGAAAAAGAGAAATTCTCGTTTGGTAATTGATGTCGCCTTTCCATTTCTTCCAGTTGGTGTTTGACAATTACTCTAAGACTGCTGGACCATCATCCGATTTCCCTGCTACGTCTCGCTCGAGCCGAATACCTGATGACGTTTTCCCGGATGATTCTTCGTGTGCTGTCTCGGATCTATTGGAATTTACAGAACTTCGCCAACAGCTCCAAGCCATGAAGAAGCAATCCCTTGTCGTCATGGACCAATCCTGCAAATCGTCTGAGCGAGAGAAAATAGCTCTCCAACAGGCCCAAGAAGACTTAGCATTGAAAGAAACTGCGACTGCCGTAGCTGCACAAGCTGTATCCTGAGAAAATTATATGCTTGACTTGATGGCTGACACAAGTCTGGATATGGCGGGTATGTTTCACGATTCTGAATCCTCTTTTTTCCTTCACTATATTTTCATCTTATTGTGCCATGTCACCTGAATAGGCTCTTTTTTGGATGCTGCTGCCGAAGATCAACGAGTTGACGCGAGATCCAATCTTCTTGTTAATCTTGCCTTGGAAAATGATTCCAGGTTTTGGTCTTCTCCGGATCGGACCCGACAAATTGTCAAATTTCAAGACCACGCGGGTCAGGTTTGAGAGTATCTCGAGTTCTGTACCAAGGCGTTGGCTATGGTCTATAATGCTATGTTTCCTTGGAATCTTAAGCCCACGACGCTTCCCGACTTGATGGAAAAATTTAAAAGTGCCCATCAGGTTTATGGATTTGTGAAGGCTCAATTGATGGCTGGTGCCAGGTTTGCCATGATCATGCTGCAGATCCGCTATCTGAAGTTGGATATGACCAACATTGTTGAAGCTTGTCATGTTAAACTTAGGAGGCGAAGAAGAAATGTCGACAAAATCAACGATGTGGTGACACCCGTAGCCGAAGACATGATTGATTATTTACTTCGGATGGATGCTGACTTCTTCTTGGAAGGCCATTATGCTGATTTCATGGGTACCTCTGCAGAAGGTTAAAGAATAAACATAGATGATATATATGAGACTTGACTGAAGACTTATCTCTGTTGCCGAGCTTGTTTTCTTAAAACTCTTGTATATTGCGAAGACTGTATATGGTTGAGTCTATATTGTTTAGCCCCCGAGTGTTTCGGTTGCTATATTTTTGTGTGTTTATTGCTTTGCGTGGTGTTTGAACCAAGGCAAATAACTTGTATATTGTGAAGATTTGTGTGTATATTGAATCTGCGGGTTGCAAGCCCCGAGCACGTCGAAGAAAAAGATATATATATATATATATATATATATATATATATATATATATATATATATATATATATATATATATATATATATCACCATTATTTTTACTATATTGCAGCATCGCGAGCCCGCCTCATTAAAAACCTTTCAGCCCCACTCGGTGCCCGAAAGGAAAAGAGTGCGTCTGAAAACTCGTTTTTCAATGTATGTTTACATGGATGTTTTTATTTTGACTTCTACGCATAGAAACGCCGAAGTTGCGCCACGTTACATGGATTTTTCTCTGCGACTCCTATCTTCTTGTCCTTTATCTTGTACGCTCCTCCTGGGATCACCTCTGTGACGATCTAAGGTCCTACCCATGGTGACTCGAACTTTTCATGGCTGTCTTGGGTAAGCCGAAGAACTAAATCGCCCACTTAAAAGGACCTTGGATGCAGACGTCGACTATGATAATTTTTCAAGTCTTGCTGGTACTTAGTAACTCTTGACAGCATCTCATCTCTAGCCTCATCAAGTGCATCGACATAGTCTTCCAGTGCTTTGCTCGAAGTTTTTTCATCATATTCTGCCACTCTCGGAGAATTGTGTTCTATTTCTATCGGGGCACTGACTTGGCTCCATGGACCAAGAAGAATGGAGTTTCCTGTGTTGCTGTATTGGGTGTTGTTCCTATGCTCCATAAGACGCTAGGCAACTCCTCTGGCCAAGTGTGTCGAGCTTTCTCCAGAGGTGTTATCAATCGTTTCTTATACCATTGCAGATCATACCGTTTGCTTTATCGACTTGACCATTGGTTTGCGGATGTGCCACCGACGCGAAGTGTAGTTTGATGCCTACCTCTACGCAATATGTCTTGAATTCCTTGGATGTGAAGTTGCAGCCGTTATCCGTGACTATACTATGGGGGGCACCGAATCAAAAAACGATACCTTTGACGAAGCTTACCACCGATGCTGCATATGGAGAATTTATTGGTATTGCCTCAATCCACTTGGTAAACTTATCGACAACCACGAGCATATATTCGTATCCTCCTGGCCACGCCTTATGTAGTTTTCCTACAATATCAAGGCCCCATTGAGCGAAAGGCCATGACAAGGGTATTGGCATCAGCTCTGCTGCCGGAGAATGAGGTTTTGCCGCAAATCTTTGGCACGCATCACAAGTGTGCACTATATCCTTTGCATCTTCTATTGTTGTAGCCAGTAAAATCCTGCTCTTAAACCTTGGCTGCTATTTCTCGGCTGCTTGCATGGTGTCCGCACACCCCCTCTTGTACATCCTTTAGAATAACTCTTCCTTCTTCGGGTGTAACACATCTCTGTAATACTCCTGAAATACTTCGCTTGTAGAGCTCTCCTTTGATCACAGTAAAAGCTTTGTATCGTCTGATAACTCTCCTTGCTTCTACTGGATCTTCAGGTAGTTCCTTCCTTAGGATATATGCTACGTAATCCTGCATCCAAGGAATTTGTACCATCATTATCTCATGTGATTCCTCCTCGTCTCCCGATGTGTTTGCTTCTGATCCTGCTGTAGCCCCCGAGTCTTTCTCAACCTTCTCCTTCTTCTTTTGCTGTTTCTTTGCCTTGGTTGACCTTTCAGTTATCTCTTCCCAAAATACACCGGGTGATATTGCTAAACATTGCGACCCGATGTTTGCCAGAACATCGGCTTCATCGTTGCCGAGTCTGCTGATGTGATTTACTTCGCACCCGTCAAAGAGTTTCTCGAGTTCATTGTATACCTCTTTGTATGCTATCATACTGTCATTGACTGCGTCACACTGATTCATCACCTGTTGAGCCACCAGTTGTGAATCACCGAATTTTTTTAATCGGGTTGCTCCGCAGGCCTTCACCATCTTCATCCCATGTATGAGTGCTTCATACTCCGCCTCATTATTGGATGCGTTGGGAAACGTCATCCGTAGCACGTATTTCAACTTATCTCCTTGAGGTGATAGTAATATCACCCCTGCTCCAGCTCCTTCTAGTCTCTTGGACCCGTCAAAGTTCACGGTCCAGGTTCTCGAAAAATCTGGGGGTCCCGTATTTTGCAACTCCATCCACTCTGCGACGAAGTCTGGTAAGATCTGCGACTTTATTGCTTTTCTCTTCTCATATGTTATGTCCCGAGGGGAAAGCTCTATTCCCCAAAGGGAGACACGACCCGTAGCCTCTGGGTTGTTTAGTATATTTGATAGTGGCGCATCATTAACCACTATTATCGGATGCACCGAATAATAGTGTCGCAATTTTCTTGAGGTTGTGAACACTCCATATGCTAACTTTTGGTACTACGGGTACCGCTGTTTTTAAGGCGATAAAACTTCGCTGATGAAGTATACCGGCCGCTGGACTCCATGGAGTTTTCCTTCTTCTTCTTCTCTTTCGACCACAAGTACTGCGCTAACCACCTGAGGCGTGGCTGCGATATATAACAGGAGAGGTCCTTTTCCTTGGGCACCAGTATTGGTGGTGTCGAGATTGTACGCTTGAGGTCCTTAAAAGCTCTGTCTGCTTCTTCGTTCCACACGAATTTTTCTCCTTGCTTGATCAAGGCGTAAAATGGCAACGCCTTTTCTCTCAGCCTGGCGAAGAATCTGCTTAAAGCTGTGACTCGCCCAGTTAGCTGTTGGATTTCCTTTAGCTTGGTTGGCTTCCGCATTGTTATGATGGCTTGAATTTCCTCTGGATTAGCCTCGATCCCTCTTGCTGACACCAGAAACCCGAGAAGTTCTCCTGCAGGGACGCCAAAAGAGCACTTCGTCGGGTTCAGTTTGAGTCAGAATTTGTCGAGGTTGTCAAAATTTTCCTTTAGATCCTCGATCAAGGTTGACCCCTGCTTTGTTGTGATGACGAAATAATCGATATACACTTGAATGTTCTTGCCAATTTGTGTGGCAAGGCACTTCTGCATCATCCGCTGATATGTTGCTCCCGCGTTTTTAAGCCCGAAAGGCATTGTTCTGTAACAAAACACACCATATGGTGTTATGCAAGATGTTTTGACCTCATCTTCTTCTTTTAGTCTGATCTGGTTGTAACCATAGTAAGCTTACAGAAAGGAAAGACGTTCACAGCCTGCCGTGGAGTCGATAATTTGATCGATCCTTGGGAGGGGAAAGTGATCCTTTGGACAGTGTTTGTTGAGATACGTAAAGTCGACGCACATGTGAAGGACCTCTGTGTTTTTCTTCGGGACCAGCACTGGGTTTTCTACCCATGTGGCTTCTGTGTGTAATTCTTTTATAAATCCTGCCTCTCTGAGTCGATTAATTTCGACAAAGATAGCTTTGTTTGGTTCAAAAACGCCGCAAGGGTTGCTTGATTGGTCTCGCCATTGGATCTAAGTTAAGGGGGTGCTCAGCAAGTTCCCTGGTACTCCTGGCATGTCTGACACCATGCAAAGATTTCCAGCGCTCACGGAGGAACTCGACGAGCGCGCTTTCCTATGCGAGATCCATGTTTGTTGCGATAGCTGTCGTCTTCTTAGGATCTGTAGGGTGGATCTGTACTTCCTTTGAATTTCTGGTGGTATCAAAAGTTGGCTCCTTCAGTGGTCTTCCTCCGTCAGGCAACACATCATAATCAGTTGTTAGCCTTAACTCCATATACTTTGCTTGCATCCCGAAGGTTTCGGACAGCCGATGAAAATCCTTGTCGCACTTATTAGCTAGCGCAAAACTACCTTTTACTGTGATTGGGCCCTTGGGTCCAGGGAGTCTCCACAAAAGATATGTGTAATGTGGCACTGCCATGAACCTAGCATAAGCGGGTCGCCCTAACAAAGCATGATAATGAGATGGGAAATCCACGACCACAAATTCCATCTTCTCTCTTCTGTAGTTTTCTCGGGTTCCAAACTGAACGCCGAGATTGTTCTTTCCTAGTGGGTAACTCGGCTTCTCCGGTGTGATGCCGTGGAAACGCGTGCCAGTTGATATTAGATTTTCCAAGGATATGTTCATCTTCCTCAATGTATCTGCATACATGAGGTTTAAACTGCTGCCTCCATCTATGAACACCCGCGAAACATCAAATCCAGCGATTACCACTAGTAAGATCAAGGCAGATTGCCCTGGTCGTGGAACTTGCTGCGGGTGATCAGCTATGGTGAAGCCGATGTCCTGCCCTGACCAATTCAGGTACTCGATTATTGGAGGCATCTTCTCTGCCAGAAAGACTTGTCACGAGATTACTTTCTGAGATCTATTGGCGGGCCTGCCCTTCTGATCATTGATACTGCACCATTGGTGTCGATATAAGGACCATTGCTTGGAGGTGCCGCCAACTGCAACTGATGTCGATTTTTGTCTGTAATTGCGGGTGGAGGTGGAAGTTGAATCTCACTCCTTGGTCCTTGGGGATTCATGTTTACTGTCTGCATGCTGTTATGCCCTGCATATCTATGTAGTGCTAGGAAAGTTCGGCAGTCCTTCTGCAGATGCCCTAACTGCCTTTTCCCATTATTATCATGGAAAAAGTGCATTTGGCATGGTCCGTTTAAGAGATCTTCGGGTGATACGTATGGTCTTTGAAACCTAGGCCCATTATTTTGTCTATTTGGACGGGGACCGTCCCGTCGATCGCTCCGCTGCTCACCACTCTTTTGATAATCATCCCGACTATTACTTCGGCTGTTTCCTCGGAAACCAGCAGATATTTAGCCGGGAGCGTCATAATCTAAGAACTGGCGAGAGAATCATCGTCTATTTTGAATGTTTTGATTGCTCTCATCCTCAAGCGATGTGGGGACCCCGGACTAGCTGTCCGAAATACCCTGTTATGCATCCAACTCACGATCCCATGATCAGTGTACCGTGAGCACATAACCGAACTGAATGTCCAGATAACAACATCCATTACAGTACCGAATACATAAGTCTTACAACATTGGGGTCACATGACCCAGTCTTACATAAATGCCACTTCGGGCAAGTTCACAAACACAGCAGCGGATAAACGTCAACGGCGTCGGGCCCAAGTCATGCCTTAGACCTACAGGCAGCTGACTTCGAGATCTTCCTAGGTCGCATAGTCATCCTGGTACCCTCCATCATCTTTGTAGTCCTCCTCATAGTCTGGCAAAGTTAATAGCCAGGGACAAAGCCGTGAGTACATTTGGAATTGTACTCGCAAACCACCAAGAAGGTGATAACAATTCTATCTAGAGAAGACAAGAGAGGAAGAATAGTTTCTCTTGTGGATATAGCATGCATAAGAGGATCGGTTTCTCTTGTGGAGATAGCATGCCGGCATCTCAAGTGATGCGGACACTATGGTGTTCCCCTAACATCTCTATATCTTTGCTACAGAAGATACTTCAAAAGATAGACTACGACATCTCTATATCTTTAGGGAAGAGGTAGCGTTCCGGCATCTCAAGTTATGCGGGCGCTAAGGAAGTCCTATGGCGTCTCTATATCTTTATTGAAGAAGATACTTCAAAAGATGACTATGGCATCTCTATATCTTTATTGAAGAAGATACTTCAAAAGATAACTATGGCATCTCTATATCTTTATTGAAGAAGATACTTCAAAAGATAACTATGGCATCTCTATATCTTTATTGAAGAAGATACTTCAAAAGATAACTATGGCATCTCTATATCTTTATTGAAGAAGAGTCCATCTACATGAAACACTTAGGGATGAGTCCCCCACTTGGTCTTATTTTACCACGACCATCTCCATATGGTCTACACACGCCTTTTTCCCGTACCCTTCCGGTACATCCAACACAACACTTCTTTTGCAAAGTATTTGTCAAAACAAAACTCAAGGCCAGGTTAAGAATGGCCATTTCAACTTGTCCATGACCGCAGACGCGGCTATTCGAATATATTTAACTCTACAGAGTTTGCGCACTTTCCTCACAAGAACCGGTAAATCCGCCGGGATCATCCCCGGTTCGTCATACGAAAGTATGCGAGTCTCAGATAACCCGTCATAGTCTTTCGCCCGTCTCCCTTGGCACAAGTCCTTTCCTGCGGGCTTACCCCTTCTCGGCACCCCGACATCATACCTCCTTTTGAGTGTATCTCCGACGCCATGACAGAAGACCCTCAGTAATCGTCCGGCTATTGGCAACTACAGTGTATTGCCTCCTCCAGAGTGCAACCCGGCGTCAGAGGTCATCGTGACCCTCCCTAGAAAGTTGTGAAGGGTGCTCATGCCCACTTTGGATAATGTGGTTGCGCGAATAAAAGTTGGGACGGCGATCACTTATACGTAGTACTCCTTTGAAAACATAACCCACACTTCCTTTGTTTGCCAACAACCCACCAAATTCCGCCGAACAACCTTTTTGAAAACATTTGCTTTTCCAACGAAAACATACACTCGGGTAGAGTGAACTTACCCAAGGTTTTCATAAACGTTTACAACAAGGTAAGCCTTGAGGGGTTCCCAACCTAAAGTTTCATGAGTTGAACTAGTATTGCACTACGGCCAAGATGAGAATCATCATGCCAAAGATGGTGTAAAAAGTGGGTAATGGAATGGGTCATACTTGCTTAAGGTAAGCATGTATTAAGACAACACAAGAAGAATGGTATTTTCAGTTTTGGGGTGCTAAGCATCAAACTTAGATAATGATGTAACACTATCCAACATGCTCTCCAATAGGGTACACGATATACTCTTCTTAGTTGAGAATACACCAAGATCATGACCAAGATACCTCTATACTACAAAAGGGGGTGGGTGTGGTGCAACTCATTATCTTGAGATGGAACATGCTCAAGTTGAGCATACAAGGTAATCAAATGGAATAGCACGGCCCTAATACCATGCATCCCATAATCACAAAACAATAGTGGAGTATCACCACTAGGGAGTACCCCACTTGCAACCATACATAGACAACATAAAAAGAGAGAACAACGCACATAGAATCAAGGTGCTTTGGATATCAACAAATGACACCCAACTAGACACCAAATCAGAGATAAAAATATGGCTTGCCTTGGTTGGCTTGTCCCTGGTCTTCCTCAAATCCTTCTCCAAAGTCCTCCCCTTCGACTTCTCCCTCGTTCGTATCTAGCGTCGCAAAAGTAAACGATGCATACAATCAATAAGCAACTCAAAAACCAACGGTAAATAAATAAAAGATGACGATATGCAGGAGAGTTGTTTGGCAGTAACAAATTATGGTTTGGACAATTTTAGAAAAGAAAAAGACAAGGTTTAACTAAAGCAACCAAACTTTAGTCCTATCATTGCATGTGACACACATACAATCATAACCAGAGACAAAATATCATGAACAGAGACTACTGGTATTTTTCCTAGATGCACAGTAACAAATCAAGATCAACACAGTTGGATTCATACTAAAAAATATATTTTCCAATTTTAGAGGCTAGAAATACTAACCAGAAAACAGTGGTCAAGTTTTACTTACTAAAAATCGTATTAAAATCCTAAAAATACGTGGTCAGTGGCATCTGGTAGATATTTCCAAACTGGTTCTAATGCAATTGGAATCATATCAATCGGAGCTACCAAACTAAAGTTATTGGCAAAAAGGCTCTCGGATACTTTTTAGTATTTAAAATCTAATTCGAAAATTTAAACGAATTTCATGTGGGCGGGAAACTCTGGGCCGTGCAGTGCGGAGGAGATGGAATGGCCCAGTGGGGCTCTCCGGTGGTCGTAAAAAAAATAAAAGAAAAGGCTGGGGCCCGTGGAGGGCCAGGCCGTGCATGGCTAGCGTGGCTGCATGGTTGTGTGACCCGGCATACCACTGCATGGTGTAGTATGCAAGTCTGATATAACACCAATGAAACACAGTTCCACGGGTACTATATCGCTCAGAGTGGTACAACAGAAACATATGCGGGTCCAAGACATGTCTATAGAATTACAACATCGACTCTACATAAGATCATCACAGCCTCCTACTTTATAATGAGGTAAAACTGCAAATAAACTCCAGAAGAACGACTCGTAGTCTAGTCTTATCACGAACTCTATTTGTAGAGTATTTCACTAACTACAGAGGCTAAGAATAGACTCTAGCTAAATAGGAGCTAGGTTTAGGAAGATAGTTCCCTTCTATGGCTAAACTAGGTTTTCTCCATGGTGGATGTGGTATATGACTCTTCCGGTAGGTTCCTGTCTCCTGAAGTAGTTGTTGACTCCTCGGTCTTCGAGTTGCGCTGTAGATCCTCCTTCGATGCCTCCATATCTAAGCAGGGGATTTAAGAGTGGGATGAGTACGAGCGTACTCAACAAGTTCATTATAGGAAAGAGGTGTTTAATGCACTAGCGCATTAGACTAGAAAGTCTAATACCAATGCAAGTTTTCATAACCATTTCTTCAAAAGGTTGCTTTTATTCGAAGAACTATGTCCGTCAGCCTTCACCGGTTTACTAGAACTTCATGGAGCTCCTTTCCGGCCGCGTTCGCAGTTCCATATCCCGGAACAGGGAGTGACAGGTCACGGTTCTTTACACTCTGCGAGAGGTGTGCTTTACCCATAAGAGATCTTAACCTTGGTGCCAACCGAGCTAAGTTCTCATCCACACTTCCTTGGTGTGAGGCCCGGTATAAGGTCTAGCCAATCATGTTCCTCCGCTACCTCGAACACCCACCCTTTGTTGCATGCCCGACCCTGGGTCCTCGTCGGTCCCATTATTCCCACTCACGGTGGACCCCGACCACGACGACAGTTTGGGATCGAACCAAACTCCTTCGCCGTAGCTGCAACCCATCATAGACCGCAATACCGTGGGGACTTAAGGCTTCCCCAGCCAACCGCTTGCTCTTCGAGCGACAAGTATCTACGGACTATGCCGTGGGGACTTAAGGCTTCCCCAGCCAACCGCTTGCCCTGACAGATACAAGTGTCTACGGGAAAGCGCATCCGTTGATGAACGAGAGGTGGAAACACTTTTGACTACTCCGTCCCACTCCGGATCTTATGGTTAACACGGGTATTACGACACAAGAATCATTGCGACATTTGTTGTTTAATCTTAGATGGATATAAACCCTTGCAATGGAACCTCCACCATATCAACACAATCCATGGTTCCATTGCCCACCACATAGTCATATTCATAGTTATGAAAGTAGTGGTTTTGGTTTTTATGCAATAGTGATAATCATAGTACTTTGCAAGTAATTTGATAGAAATACTCAAATGACATGAGCAAGTGATGAACTTGCCTTTCTTGGCTGCAAGATTATGCAGACAAGGTCGATGCGTAATAACTCCAAATTCTGAAATAGCATCATCGTCCGGTAAGGACGATGTTTAAAAGATTGGCAAGGATGCAATAATGCATAAATATGAGATGCAATCGCTCTAAGCGTGACCTAACCCCGATGATTTAGGATCAGTGAGTTGTAATGATTGGTTTAGGGTGTGTTGCACTTTTAGAGTGATTCACATACAAGGTTCTTATTCAGGTGTGATTACTTGGTATTATCAACAGGTAGATAATAAAGCATAATAATCAATTGAGCACACAAAGAATGACAATTGGCATAATGTTATCAAGTAAAGAACAGTGGTCAGTTTTAGTACTATATGGCATGGTTAATGATTGATTATCATATACTTCAAAAGAATAACTTTTGAAGAACATGTTCTTTGATAAAGAACAAGTATGGTAATTAGGTTGGGTTTCTATGGTTGACTATGGTTTCAGGTAGTTGCTGGAGTAAATATTAGATGGGTCCCAACAGAGTTGGATTCATCAACACCTAGGGCTTGTAAGGTTAAGATAAGCCTAGGCATCCTAAGCAATTTCATTATACATGGTTGTTGTCAAGGTTGGTTTATCTTGCTAGTGATAGCTGGCTAGGGTTTACAGGTCCTTATAAGCAGGGTTGATGATGATTCCTTATTTTCTTTAAGAGAATAACTTTCGAAGAACATACTTCTTAAGTAATAAGAAGTATATCAATTAGGTTTGAGGTTGTCTAGGTTTTGTTATTGGATTCACTAAGTAAGAAATGGTGGTTTCCTAAATAGGATGTTTAATTATTATCTTACACTAATAGGGTTTAGTGTGTATGGGATATAATGATAAATATTGGGTATAGATGCTATTGGAGCTCATCACAATGGTGTGATGCTAGTTAAGGTTAATTAAGGATGAGATCCTTGTGATAGGAACTAGGTTTGATTAAGATGAACACATGGGATGCTAATTAGTAGTGATAGGGTTCCCATATGTTATGTGGATTTGAACAAGCATTTAGTTGCTAAATATGAATCTATGGTTACTAATGAAGTAACATGATCACATGTTACTTAGGGTTCATGTTTGGGAATAATTTAGGGTTCATATGAAGTAGTGGAGCTAAGGTTCCTAATTGAATTAAGGTTTTAGGGTTACACATGAAATGATGAGTTCATATTTTTCTACCATATGGAACTAGGGTTTCTTAATCACCATATAATTCTATGATTAATAACTTCAATTTAAAGTTGAAGTTATTAATAATTTGGGAATAAAAATAATATTGAATTTGGTATTTTATTATTTTAAATAATTAATAATTAGGTAATTATTAATTAGGGTTTAATTCTCACTAATAAAGATTTAACAAATGATAAATAAAGAAAATTTGTTTTAATGTTTTCTTTATTTATTTGCTGGTTTTTATTTAATTTGAAGAGTTTTCCTAATTATTGAATTTTAATTGAATTTAGAATTAATAAATAAGGCTTAAATAACAAGTATTAATTAATTGAATTTTTATTAAAAATAAAAATTTCATTTTATATTTTTATTGGATAGTGTTTATCTTTATAAGAATTTTGATATCTTATATTTTTTTTCTGAGTTTTTATGAATTGTCTATAATTAAATGAAGTTGCAGTATTTGTTGGATTTAAACTAAAATGAGAAAAAACTAAACCTACCCGGACAGAACACACCCACAGTCTATGACTGGTGGGGTCTGTCCACCTCACCCGCCACGTGGGATTTGACCGAGTCAAAATCGCCTCGGTGGCGAGGAGGTCTCTGGCCGGCGGGAACTGGCGATGGTCGCCGGCGCTAGGGCGTTCCCGCGGGCCTGAGCAGGGGCGCATTGGACAGCACTCGTCGAGGCAAACCAACTCGTCGAGGCAAACCAACTAGTGGCGGCGCTTGGCCGGCGGCGGGTTCGAGCGGCAGCACTCGCGGTTGAACCGGTGCGGTGGAGCTACAGCGGTGAATCGAGCAAAGCGAGAGCGCCAGGAGCATCAGCGACTCACCAGGAGTACGCAGGGCTTGACGGCGAGGCGAGGGGATGGCTAGTTCGCCGGAATTAGTCGGTGCCGGCATCGGAGAAGACGAGCTCGCCGGCGGCGCTATGGGTCACCCCTGCTCGATTCCTTTTGCGGGCAGAGCAAGTCGAGGGTGGCGGTGACGATGGAACCAACGGCAGTTCCAGGGGAAGCTCCGAACGGCGGCGATGGTCGATGTCCGGCTCAGGTAGGGTTTCGGATTGGGGAAAATTTAGCAGAGGAGGAAGAAAATTGAGGCTAGGGCTTGTCCCGGGGCTTTTATACGGCGTCGGAGTGTGCCTCGTCATGTCGTCGAGGGAGGAGAGGGCGCCAGCGCGAGGAGAAGCCGATCACGACGTCGAGGTGGCCTCCATGCACCAGGAAGAGATGAGGACGAGCTCGTCCTCGTGATATTTAGACGAAGGGGTATGGGCTGTGGTTGCTGGGCTCGTCTTGGGCTGCCTCTGGGCTGCGTGTTGGGCTGTGTGCTGGGCTGCTCGGCCAGGTGAGGCAGGTAAGTCTCCTTTTCTATATTTTTTCCTTTTTTCTTTTCTGTTTTATAATTCTATTGTATATTTATTATTTGAATTCATTTATGAATTCAATACTGTTTGTAAATAATTTGTAATGATGCTCATTTATTCAAGATTTAGTTTACTGACTATTGTTTCCTTGTTCTATTTTGAATTCATATTTTATATTGAATTACTTGCATAATTGTGAATGTATTTAAGATAACATTTGGACCTAATCTTATATTTTTACTTTAATTCTCTTTTTATTATGCAATCAATTCTGTTTTAGAATGATGAGAGTTGATACTTTCATCTCAAAGTATTTCAAAGTTTGTTACTATGTCTTGGTTTCTATTTGAGGAATTAGTTACTGACATTTCATGTGAACAACATTTTCTTTGGATTTTGTAAGTTTGATAATAATCCAAATTCAAGGTTAGTATTAGTTCTATATTTTAAATTTACTTAAAATCCTAGAGTATGCATTATTCTCCTCAAGGTTGGGCTTTATTTACAGAGATAAATGGTTGATCACCACCCATGGATTTAATTATGAGTTTAAGCACTAAATGAGCAATTCTTAGGGTTATAATGATATTTACCTAATGGCAATTGGTTTGAATCTCAATTATGGCCTAGGTTCTGATGCGTGTGGTTGGCACGTCCGTTGGGAACCCCAAGAGGAAGGTGTGATGCGTTTCCTCAAAGAAACCAAGGTTTAATCGGACCAGTAGGAGTCAAGAAGCACGTTGAAGGTTGATGGCGGCGAGATGTAGTGCGGCGCAACACCAGTGATTCGGCGCCAACGTGGAACCGCACAACACAACCAAAATATTTGCCCCAATGAAACAGTGAGGTTGCCAATCTCACCGGCTTGCTTGAAAGAGTTAACCGTATTGTGTGGAAGATGATTGTTTGCAGAAAACAGTAAAACAAGTATTCAGTAGATTGTATTTCAGTGAAGAGAATTGGACCGGGGTCCACATTCACTAGAGGTGTCTCATAAGATTTAACATGTTGGGTGAACAAATTAGCTGGGCAATTGACAAATAAAGAGAGCATGACAATGCACATACATATCATGATGAGTATAGTGAGATTTAATTGGGCATTACGACAAAGTACATAGACCGTCATCCAACCGCATCTATGCCTAAAAAGTCCACCTTCAGGTTATCATCCGAACCCCTTCATTAAGTTGCTAACAACAGACAATTGCATTAAGTATTGCGCGTAATGTAACTAGTGACTACATCCTTGAACATAGCACTAATGTTTTATCCCTAGTGGCAACAGGACAACACAACCTTAGAACTTTCTCACTGTCCTGTGTCAATGCAGCATGAACCCACTATCGAGCATAAGTACTCCCTCTTGGAGTTACAAGCATCTACTTGGCCAGAGCATCTACTAGTAACGGAGAGCATGCAAGATCATAAACAACACATAAGCATAACTTTGATAATCAACATAACAAGTATTCTCTATTCATCGGATCCCAACAAACGCAACATATAGAATTACAGATAGATGATCTTGATCATGTTAGGCAGCTCACAAGATCCGACAATGATAGCACAATGGGGAGAAGACAACCATCTAGCTACCGCTATGGACCCATAGTCCAGGGGTAGACTACTCACACATCACACCGAGGCGACCATGGCGGCGTAGAGTCCTCCTGAGATGATTCCCTCTCTCCGGTAGGGTGCCGGAGATCTCCCATCCCCTGAGATGGGATCGGGCATGCGGCGTCTCGGGAAGGTTTTCCGTATCGTGGCTCTCGGTTTCAGACGGAGACTTTTTATAGGTGGAAGGGCAGGTCAAGAGGTGGCACGGGGGCCCCACACCAGGCCGGCGCGGCCTGAGGGGGCCGCGCCCATGGTGTGGCCCCTCCGTGGCCCTCTTCGTCCCTCCTTCGGACTTCGAAGCTTCGTGAGAAAATAGGCCCCGGGCTTTGATTTCGTTCAATTCCAGAATATTTCCTTACTAGGATTTGAAACCAAAACAGCAGAAAACAAGAATCGGCACTTCGGCATCTTGTTAATAGGTTAGGAAAATGCACGAATATGACATAAAGTGTGCATAAAACATGTAGATAACATCAATAATGTGGCATGGAACATAAGAAATTATCGATACGTGGAGACGTAGCATCCCCAAGCTTAGTTCTGCTCGTCCCGAGCAGGTAAAACAATAACACAGATAATTTCTGGAGTGACATGCCATCATAATCTTGATCATACTATTTGTAAAGCATATGTAATGAATGCAGCGATCAAAACAATGTATATGACATGAGTAAACAAGTGAATCATAAAGCAAAGACTTTTCATGAATAGCACTTCAAGACAAGCATCAATAAGTCTTGCATAAGAGTTAACTCATAAAGCAATAATTCAAAGTAAAGGCATTGAAGCAACACAAAGGAAGATTAAGTTTCAGCGGTTGCATTCAACTTGTAACATGTATATCTCATGGATATTGTCAACATAGAGTAATATAATAAGTGCAATAAGCAAGTATGTAGGAATCAATGCACAGTTCACACAAGTGTTTGCTTCTTGAGGTGGAGAGAAATAGGTGAACTGACTCAACATTGAAAATAAAAGAATGATCCTCATAGAGGAAAAGCATCGATTGCTATATTTGTGCTAGAGCTTTGATTTTGAAAACATGAAACAATTTTGTCAACGGTAGTAATAAAGCATATGCATCATGTAAATTATATCTTATAAGTTGCAAGCCTCATGCATAGTGTACTAATAGTGCCCGCACCTTGTCCTAATTAGCTTGGACTACCGGATCATCACAATGCATTGTTTTTACCAAGTGTCACAAAGGGGTACCTCTATGCCGCCTGTACAAAGGTCTAAGGAGAAAGCTCGCATTGGATTTCTCGCTATTGATTATTCTTCAACTTAGACATCCATACCGGGACAACATAGACAACAGATAATGGACTCCTCTTTTATGCATAAGCATATAACAACAATTAATAATTTTCTCATTTGAGAATTGAGGATTGTTGTCCAAAACTGAAACTTCCACCATGGAGCATGGCTTTAGTTAGCGGCCCAATGTTCTTCTCTAACATATGCATGCTTAACCCTATGGTGGTAGATCTCTCTTAGACAAGACGAACATGCATAGCAACTCACATGAAATTCAACAATGAATAGTTGATGGCGTCCCCAGTGAACATGGTTATCGCACAACAAGCAACTTAATAAGAGATAAAGTGCATAATCACATATTCAATACCACAATAGTTTTTAAGCTATTTGTCCCATGAGCTATATTGCAAAGGTGAATGATGGAATTTTAAAGGTAGCACTCAAGCAATTTACTTTGGAATGGCGGAAAATACCATGTAGTATAGGTAGGTATGGTGGACACAAATGGCATAGTGGTTGGCTCAAGTATTTTGGATGCATGAGAAGTATTCCCTCTCGATACAAGGTTTAGGCTAGCAAGGCTTATTTGAAACAAACACAAGGATGAACCGGTGCAGCAAAACTCACATAAAAGACATATTGAAAACATTATAAGACTCTACACCGTCTTCCTTGTTGTTCAAACTCAATACTAGAAATTATCTAGACCTTAGAGAAACCAAATATGCAAACCAAATTTTAGCATGCTCTATGTATTTCTTCATTAATG
This sequence comes from Lolium multiflorum, assembly GCA_030979885.1. NCBI lineage: Eukaryota > Viridiplantae > Streptophyta > Magnoliopsida > Poales > Poaceae > Lolium > Lolium multiflorum. Next base: position 204,637,146 of record CM061747.1, read on the forward strand.
GGTGCAAAGCATATGATGCAAGAGCTTAATCATGAGCACAACAATTGCCAAGTATCACATTACCCAAGACATTTATAGCAATTACTACATGTATCATTTTCCAATTCCAACCATATAACAATTTAACGAAGGAGAAACTTTGCCATGAATACTATGAGTAGAAACCAAGGACATACTTGTCCATATGCTACAGCGGAGCGTGTCTCTCTCCCATAAAGTGAATGCTAGGATCCATTTTATTCAAACAAAACAAAAACAAAAACAAACCGACGCTCCAAGAAAAAGCACATAAGATGTGATGGAATAAAAATATAGTTTCAGGGGAGGAACCTGATAATGTTGTCGATGAAGAAGGGGATGCCTTGGGCATCCCCAAGCTTAGACGCTTGAGTCTTCTTGATATATGCAGGGGTGAACCACCGGGTGCATCCCCAAGCTTAGAGCTTTCACTCTCCTGATCATGTTGCATCATACTCCTCTCTTGATCCTTGAAAACTTCCTCCACACCAAACTCGAAACAACTCATTAGAGGGTTAGTGCACAATATAAATTGACATATTCAGAGGTGACACAATCATTCTTAACACTTCTGGACATTGCATAATGCTACTGGACATTAGTGGATCAAAGAAATTCATCCAACATAGCGAAAGAGGCAATGCGAAATAAAAGGCAGAATCTGTCAAAACAGAACAGTTCGTATTGAAGAATTTTAAAATGGCACCAGACTTACTCAAATGAAAATGCTCAAATTGAATGAAAGTTGCGTACATATCTGAGGATCATGCACGTAAATTGGCATAATTTTCTGAGCTACCTACAGGGAGGTGGACCCAGATTCGTGACAGCAAAGAAATCTGGAACTGTGCAGTAATCCAAATCTAGTACTTACTTTTCTATCAACGGCTTAACTTGGCACAACAAAACACAAAACTAAGATAAGGAGAGGTTGCTACAGTAGTAAACAACTTCCAAGACACAAAATAAAAACAAAGTACTGTAGGTAAAAACATGGGTTGTCTCCCATAAGCGCTTTTCTTTAACGCCTTTCAGCTAGGCGCAGAAAGTGTGTATCAAGTATTATCGAGAGACGAAGTGTCAACATCATAATTGGTTCTCATAATAGAATCAAAAGGTAACTTCATTCTCTTTCTAGGGAAGTGTTCCATACCTTTCTTGAGAGGAAATTGATATTTTATATTACCTTCCTTCATATCAATGATAGCACCAACAGTTCGAAGAAAAGGTCTTCCCAATATAATGGGACAAGATGCATTGTATTCAATATCCAAGACAACAAAATCAACGGGAACAAGGTTATTGTTAACGGTAATGCGAACATTATCAACTTTACCCAAAGGTTTCTTTGTAGAATGATCAGCAAGATTAACATCCAAATAACAATTTTTCAATGGTGGCAAGTCAAGCATATTATAAATTTTCTTAGGCATAACAAATACTTGCACCAAGATCACATAAAGCATTACAATCAAAATCTTTAACCTTTATCTTAATGATGGGCTCCCAACCATCCTCTAACTTTTTAGGAATAGAGGCTTCACGCTCTAGTTTCTCTTCTCTAGCTTTTATGAGAGCATTTGTAATATGATGCGTGAAAGCCAAATTTATAGCACTAGCATTAGGACTTTTAGCAAGTTTTTGCAAGAACTTTATAACTTCAGAGATGTGGCAATCATCAAAATTCAAACCATTATAATCTAAAGCAATGGGATCATCATCCCCAATGTTGGAAAAAATTTCAGCAGCTTTATCACAGCAGTTTTAGCAGTTTCAGGCAGTTTTTCGCGCTTTGCATTAGAAGTGGAAACATTGCTAACACCAATTCTTTTATTAGTATGAGTAGGAGGTGCAGCAACATGTGTAGCATTAGCATTACTAGTGGTGGTAATAGTCCAAACTTTAGCTATATTCTTCTCTTTAGCTAGTTTTTCATTTTCTTCTCTATCCCACCTAGCACGCAGTTCAGCCATTAATCTTATATTCTCATTAATTCTAACTTGAATGGCATTTGCTGTAGTAGTAATTTTATTATGATGATTCTCATTAGGCAAAACTTTTGATTTCAAAAGATCAACATCAGCAGCAAGACTATCGACTTTAGAAGCAAGTATATCAATTTTCCCAAGCTTTTCTTCAACAGATTTGTTAAAAGCAGTTTGTGTACTAATAAATTCTTTAAGCATGGCTTCAAGTCCAGGGGGTGAACTCCTATTATTGTTGTAAGAATTCCCATAAGAATTACCATAGCCGTTGCCATTATTATAAGGATATGGCCTATAGTTGTTACTAGAATTGTTCCGGTAAGCATTGTTGTTGAAATTATTATTTTTAATGAAGTTTACATCAACATGTTCTTCTTGTGCAACCAATGAAGCTAACGGAACATTATTAGGATCAATATTAGTCCTATCATTCACAAGCATAGACATAATAGCATCAATCTTATCACTCAAGGAAGAGGTTTCTTCGACAGAATTTACCTTCTTACCTTGTGGAGCTCTTTCCGTGTGCCATTCAGAGTAGTTGATCATCATATTATCAAGAAGCTTTGTTGCTTCACCAAGAGATGGACATAAAGGTACCTCCAGCAGCTGAATCCAATAAATTCCGTGAAGAAAAATTTAGTCCTGCATAGAAGGTTTGGATGATCATCCAAGTAGTCAGTCCATGGGTTGGGCAATTTTTAACCAAAGATTTCATTCTTTCCCAAGCTTGAGCAACATGTTCAGTATCTAATTGTTTAAAATTCATTATGCTACTCCTCAAAGATATAATTTTAGCAGGGGGATAATATCTACCAATAAAAGCATCCTTGCATTTAGTCCATGAATCAATACTATTCTTAGGCAGAGATAGCAATCTTTAGCTCTTCCTCTTAATGAGAAAGGGAACAATTTTAATTTTATAATATCACCATCTACATCTTTATATTTTTGCATTTCACATAGTTCAACAAAATTATTAAGATGGGCAGCAGCATCATCAGAACTAACACCGAAAATTGCTCGCATAACAAGATTCAGTAAAGCAGGTTTCTTTCAAAGAATTCTGCTGTAGTAGCAGGTGGAGCAATAGGTGTGCATAAGAAATCATTATTATTTGTGGTTGTGAAGTCACACAACTTAGTGTTTTCAGCGTTGGCCATTTTAGCAACAGTAAATAAAACAAACTAGATAAAGTAAATGCAAGTAAACTAATTTTTTGTGTTTTTGATATAGCAAACAAGATAGCAAATAAAGTAAAACTAGCAACTAATTTTTTGTATTTTGATTTAGTGCAGCAAACAAAGTAGTAAATAAAACTAAGCAAGACAAAAACAAAGTAAAGAGATTGAGAAGTGGAGACTCCCCTTGCAGCGTGTCTTGATCTCCCCGGCAACAGCGCCAGAAATTTGCTTGATGCGTGTGGTTGGCACATCCGTTGGGAACCCCAAGAGGAAGGTGTGATGACGTGGGCAAGTTTCCCTCGTAAGAAACCAAGGTTTAATCGGACCAGTAGGAGTCAAGAAGCACGTTGAAGGTTGATGGCGCCGAGATGTAGTGCGGCGCAACACCAGTGATTCCGGCGCCAACGTGGAACCTGCACACAACACAACCAAAATACTTTGCCCCAACGAAACAGTGAGGTTGTCAATCTCACCGGCTTGCTGTAACAAAGAGTTAACCGTATTGTGTGGAAGATGATTGTTTGCAGAAAACAGTAGAACAGTATTGCAGTAGATTGTATTTCAGTAAAGAGAATTGGACCGGGTCCACAGCTCACTAGAGGTGTTCTCCCATAAGATAAACAGCATGTTGGGTGAACAAATTACAGTTGGGCAATTGACAAATAAAGAGAGCATGACAATGCACATACATATCATGATGAGTATAGTGAGATTTAATTGGGCATTACGACAAAGTACATAGACCGTCATCCAACTGCATCTATGCCTAAAAAGTCCACCTTCAGGTTATCATCCGAACCCTCCAGTATTAAGTTGTTAACAACAGACAATTGCATTAAGTATTGCGCGTAATGTAACTAGTGACTACATCCTTGAACATAGCACTAATGTTTTATCCCTAGTGGCAACAGCACAACACAACCTTAGACCTTTCTGTCACTGTCCCAGGTGTCAATGCAGGCATGAACCCACTATTGAGCATAAGTACTCCCTCTTGGAGTTACAAGCATCTACTTGGCCAGAGCATCTACTAGTAACGGAGAGCATGCAAGATCATAAACAACACATAAGCATAACTTTGATAATCAACATAACAAGTATTCTCTATTCATCGGATCCCAACAAACGCAACATATAGAATTACAGATAGATGATCTTGATCATGTTAGGCAGCTCACAAGATCCGACAATGATAGCACAATGGGGAGAAGACAACCATCTAGCTACTGCTATGGACCCATAGTCCAGGGGTAGACTACTCACACATCACACCGGAGGCGACCATGGCGGCGTAGAGTCCTCCGGGAGATGATTCCCCTCTCGGCAGCCGGAGGCGATCTCCTGGATCCCCCGAGATGGGATCGGGGGCGGCGGCGTCTCCGGGAAGGTTTTCCGTATCGTGGCTCTCGGTACTGGGGGTTTCGCACGGAGACTTTTTATAGGCGGAAGGGCAGGTCAAGAGGCGGCACGGGGGCCCCACACCACAGGCCGGCGCGCCAAGGGGCCGCGCCGCCTATGGTGTGGCCCCTCCGTGGCCCCTCTTCGTCTCTCCTTCGGACTTCTGGAAGCTTCGTGAGAAAATAGGCCCCCGGGCTTTGATTTCGTCCAATTCCGAGAATATTTCCTTACTAGGATTTCTGAAACCAAAAACAGCAGAAAACAGGAATCGGCACTTCGGCATCTTGTTAATAGGTTAGTTCCAGAAAATGCACGAATATGACATAAAGTGTGCATAAAACATGTAGATAACATCAATAATGTGGCATGGAACATAAGAAATTATCAATACGTCGGAGACGTATCAGGTTCATATTATGATCACCATAGTGATGCATAAACTAGGGTTGAGATAAAATTCTAGTTTATAGAATTGGGATGACATCATATTGCATGTGCTAGGGTTAATTTCCCCTAACCAGGATAAGATGGTTACCTGCTTAATATTTTATGTACTTCTCTTATTACTAAGGATTTGGGAATTGGTTTTTATCTTCTACCAATTTACTTCTATTATTATCCTCAATTAATCATTAAAGTAACTCCAGTGGTTATAGTTCTTTTTTATAGTTAACTTTGGTCATATGGTTTGATGGTTTCTCACCATATGAATTATAGAGTTTGACTCTACAGGTTTTCTAGTGGTTCTTAAGTGGAGAATAGGTGGAATGTAAATGTGGTAGGATTCTACTTATGATCACTAAGTGGTTCACAAGTAAAGGTTGGGATATAAGTCTAGGTTTGCTTACTAGTGATCTCCCTATAATTTCATGTGGGGAATAATATCTACTAATCATATAAGTGTTAGCATTTGGATTATTCTCCTATTTCTCCAAAGTATGGTCATGGATTAGGCATAATCCACTTGTTCTTAATATCTCTACCTCAAGTTCTTAGGGTTTATGATCATCACTCAATTTATAATGATCAAGGTTTGGCTTCCTAAGTTATCTCTCAAGAATTAGGTTTCTCACTCCCAAGATTAAGTATTGTCTTGATCAACTAAGTATAGCACTTCTAATTTATCTCCTTGAATGGGACTACTATGGTTGCCTCTTAAGTTTATATCCCAGGAGAATGCCTGAGATATTATGTTAGGTTCTACTTAATCAATGATGATATAATCATCTGGTTATATGGATAGTTCTCTCCCTCAAATTGAAATGTTGCCTCAACTAACTTGAGTGTAGCACCACAGCATGAGCTCTCTTTCATAGGAATAGTTGTTCTAGGGTTTATGGTGTACTCCTAATATTTATTTAAGTAGCTAAGCTAGAAATTCAATTGTCTAACTTAGTTGGATTAGTCTTATCCTCATTTCACTAATTCATGTGTATAGTCTTATTGATATTTGGTTATCCCACCACTTCAAGATGAAATGGTTAATCTCTTAACACTTTAGTTCAAAGGTTGTCCTTTATTCTTAAATAGGTAAAGCTTAGAGTGGTATGAATGGTCTCACTCATTTGGGAAGGACTTGTATAATACTCTAGGGTTCCTCTTGAAGATGAGGATTAAAATACTTGTATCCAAGGTTTAGCTCAAAGTTGTCATTTCTTCTATAGTAAATACTATAGGAGTCTCACATCTCTAGATTTGATGTATAATAATATGGAATAGAGAAGAATATATATTTCTAGAGTTGAGCTCCATGTCATGTTTCCAAGAATGAAGTAAAATGAATACCATGAGGTTCATGGTAGGATCAAGGATTAGTTTAAGACATGGAAAAGATAAGTCAAGAATAGTTACTCCAATTATTGTTACTTGATTTCCAAATAGATGTATGTTCATATGTTATGGTAAGGATTACCATATTATAATCTTTTATAAGATCAAGCATTTGATCATTGAGTAAAGTGTTGTTGTGTTGATTATTAGTTCCATTTGATCTAACCCCTTAGATCAAATCATCTCTACCCAAAACAAGGTTTTAGCAAAGTCACATTGAGGTTTATAGTGCTTGACTTGATGAGCTACTTCAATTCCACCAAGGTCAAGTGAAACTTCAGTTACTGCGACTGTTTTACTTTAAAGCACGAAAATTCCCCAGATTTTCTATGCATGAATGCAATGCACACATCTGTTTCCTCTATTTTTGTAACCCCAATACCTGGGATATTACAGTCTCTACCCCTTAAACTAAACTTCGTCCTCGAAGTTTGAACTCTCTCACGTTTCCGGAGTGTGGATCTGACTTGTGCAGACTAAATCTTTTCTCGAACTCCGTAGTAATCTTACTGGATATTATTGAATATATCCCTTGTCCAGATTCTTCCTGGAATCCATTAAGGTTTGTCTCTGAACCATGGTTCTTACTTTGGTTCATTGATTTCTTCCAACTCTATAAGCTTGTTTCCTTTCTCATTGAAGATTCAATGATTGAGACTTCTTCTTGTCCTGACAGTCTTAATTGAGGACTAATTGGATAACATTCTCCTATTTGATAAAATAGGTCTTTGTTTTCCCTTACTACCAAAACTGCAATGATGGTACTAAGTAAGGTACTTACCATGGAAATGGTAATGATGATTTATTTCCCCAAGAATGGATTAGACTCATTTAGTCCATCCAATCAGGGATTATAGTTGATACCTATATCTATTTTGGGTCATTTAGGTTCCATGAAAGGAATCTTTCAACTAGTCTTTGGTTTTGGTATGTTCAATTTCCTTCGGTCTTTGGCTTTCTTGAGCTGTATTTGGTTTATGGTATTTTCTTCATCTTACTTCTTTATGCTTAACTTACTTGTGCTTTCGTACTTCTGAGTAAATACTACCCACTTTCTCAAGTTATAATCCACTTCTTACTTCCTCGAGGTATAAATCTCGGCTTTTGGTCTGACATCTTTCTGAAAGTAGTGTTCAACAATCTTATGAGAATAAGATTGAACTTCCTTTCAGTTCAGACCATCATCATCTATCTTGCTCAAAATATTGAGTTTTTGTACTTCCAACTCAATCTTTACTCTACCCCTTAGAGTTTTCTTATGGTCTTCAACTCCTTTTCTTCCAACTATTGGATTGATGGTTGGAATATTGGTCTAAGTCTAGCTTATGGTTTGTACTTTTCTAAAAATCTCACGAAGAATACTTGTGGTGTATCCACTCAATTGTGGACACCCAACATGAATCCTTCTACTAAATGATTATGGATCATTGTTATTTGGCTAACAAAATTTTATTTGTTCACAACTTCTTGGTACAAATAATCCAATGGTGGGCTACTTGATACCAATTGTGGCTATTTGTTATCTAAAAATGGGTTCTATTATAGGTTTTGATCAACTGGTCGAGACATCTTCTACTTTATCTCGCAGTATTGATTCTATACCAATTGTGATCTTCTGATACCAACTATGGTCTTCTTAAATCTTCTATGGGTTCATAGGTCATCTTTCTTTCTTCGAGGGTTTATTGTTGCAAGAAAACCACTAGCTGATACTATGATTATAGTATTCGAAGTGATTTCCCATGCATTCCCTCTTCTATGTTGACTATGGATCTGCTTGAGCTTCACCATAATCACCAGATTTTTCACCTTCATGCTTCTTATGTACTAAAGTACTCCTCTGTGGAGGTAAAGCATGAATGTTGATTGGTACTTCCATCAGAGTATGGTGGTTACTTCCCACAACTTTGTTTCCTTTATTTGATGAACCTTCATCTTGTCTTCAGAATCTTCCGAATTCGTCACTTCCTCACACGAATACCATTACCCTCTAGATCTTTAGCATCAAGTCAGAACTTGATATTGCAACATGCATTTGCATATCAAAGTAGAACTTCATGTATGGATCTAGTCAAACAATGAAAATCCAATAAAATCCAAGAAGATTCTGCTTTGTGCATATAATACACATCATCATAGGCCTGAATATGATTGTTGAGTAAGACATCTCTAAACATCAGGCTCTGATGTGTAGTATATAACACCACATAAGATAGGTTTATATCGTGATACTTAGCACATATAGTTGGCATTCTACTTTTTGGTCTCAACCTTTACTTTAATTGCACATTTGCAATGAGATAAACTTGAAACAAAGTGGTCTAGGATAGTTAAGGTTATCCTAATTTCATTTGGAACTTCTAACTTAACTTCCCTTTTGTTCAGGACTACATCACATGGTGTGTCTAGGTTCTAACATTGCTACTCAAAACACATAGCTATTGGAATATAGCTCCTATACTTCCAAGTGTTTCTATTATATGACTATGGTCATGATGTGCTTGGCACATTTCTCATGGTTTTGGAACCCAAATCTTGCACTATTGTCCGGCTTCTTATTGTTCTCCTCCTAAATGTTTATGATGTTCTATTCCATCACATAATGATTCTCAGGTGAATCGTATATGATTAGCAACTCTACCATGTAAGTAGACATATATTATTCTTATCACTCTTCCTTATCTCACATGATTGACTCATCATGGTCTATACTACCTCATATCACTTGTTTTTATCACTTACTATGAGTTATTTAACAAGTTTAGATAAAAATTTCTTACTTAAATAAATAGGATCGGAGGCTTTCCCAATAAAATACTTGTTTTAGTATACACATTCTAGTAGGATATTTTATTTACCTATCTTTATCACTTGATGTCGTTCCTATTACAGGTCTGAATAACTCTTACTTAATCATAACATATGTTGGTATACATCTTCCAATAGGATAGCTTCATTATGGTTGTATCCTCTCTTTGGACTACCATGTATTGTATACCAACTGTGATCTACCCATCTATTGTTTTAAGGACTTATGGATGTGCTACATGTTTTGGATTAACTAACTAACTTCACTTAGGAAGGATAGGTAGGTAATGTTGACTCAAGTGTGTCAGGATTATTCTCAAGTGAATATCCATCTCAAGTCATAAGAATATTTGGTTTACCTAGATCAACTTCCCATAGACACTACCAATCCTATAGGTCTCCTTTAAAGGGTTTTAATCCTAGGGTCAAAGCATTTTCTCTGATACCAACTGTGGTGACCCGGCATACCACTGCATGGTGTAGTATGCAAGTCTGATATAACACCAATGAAACACAGTTCCACGGGTACTATATCGCTCAGAGTAGAAACATATGCGGGTCCAAGGCATGTCTATAGAATTACAACATCGACTCTGACATAAGATCATCACAGCCTCCTACTTTATAATGAGGTAAAACTGCAAATAAACTCCATAAGAACGACTCGTAGTCTAGTCTTATCACGAACTCTATTTGTAGAGTATTTCACTAACTACAGAGGCTAAGAATAGACTCTAGCTAAATAGGAGCTAGGTTTAGGAAGATAGTTCCCTTCTATGGCTAAACTAGGTTTTCTCCATGGTGGATGTGGTATATGACTTCCGGTAGGTTCCTGTCTCCTGAAGTAGTTGTTGACTCCTTGGTCTTCGAGTTGCGCTGTAGATCCTCCTTCGATGCCTCCATATCTAAGCAGCGAATTTAAGAGTGGGATGAGTACGAGCGTACTCAACAAGTTAATTATAGGAAAGAGGTGTTTAATGCACTAGCTACAGCATTAGACCAGAAAGTCTAATACCAATGCAAGTTTTCATAACCATTTCTTCAAAAGGTTGCTTTTATTCAAAGAACTATGTCCGTCAGCCTTCACCGGTTTACTAGAACTTCATGGAGCTCCTTTCCGGCGCGTCAGCTCCATATCCCGAGGGAGTGACAGTCACGGTTCTTTACACTGCAGAGGTGTGTTGCTTTACCCATAAGAGATCTTAACCTTGGTGCCAACCGAGCTTAAGTTCTCATCCACACTTCCTTTGGTGTGAGGCCCGGTATAAGGTCTAGCCAATCATGTTCCTCCGCTACCTCGAACACCCACCCTTTGTTGCATGCCCCGACCCTGGGTCCTCGTCGGTCCCATTATTCCCACTCACGGGTGGACCCCGACCACGACGAGTTTGGGATCAAACCAAACTCCTTCGCCGGTAGCTGCAACCCATCATAGACCGCAATACCGTGGGGACTTAAGGCTTCCCAACTGCTCTTCGAGTGACAAGTGTCTACGGACTATGCCGTGGGGACTTAAGGCTTCCCCAGCACCGCTTGCCCCCGACAGATACAAGTGTCTACGGTAAAACGATCCGTTGATGAACAAGAGGTGGAAACACTTTTGACTACTCCGTCCCACTCCAGATCTTATGGTTAACACGGTATTACGGCACAAGAATCATTGGCGACATTTGTTTAATCCTAGATGGATATAAACCCTTGCAATGGAAACTCCACCATATCAACACAATCCATGGTTCCATTGCCCACCACATAGTCATATTCATAGTTATGAAAGTAGTGGTTTTGGTTTTTATGCAATAGTGATAATCATAGTACTTTGAAAGTAATTTGATAGAAATACTCAAATGACATGAGCAAGTGATGAACTTGCCTTTCTTGGCTGCAAGATTATGCAGACAAGGTCTTCGATACGCAATAACTCCAAATTCTGAAATAGCATCATCGTCCGGTAAGGACGATGTTTAAAAGATTGGCAAGGATGCAATAATGCATAAATATGAGATGCAATCGCTCTAAGCGTGACCTAATGTCGGGGGGAAGACCCCGGATAGGGCAATGGACGCGGAGCGGCCGGCTGACCACCGCCGGCTGCGCAAAGGCCCTGCTGGGCGGCCGGCGCCGTGGCCGGTTGGTCCTGGCCGGCTGGCTCTAGGTCCTAGTCGGCCCGGCTGCGGCCACCAATGCTGTAGCTGGGCCGGCTTCTACAAGCCATATCCGACTGGGGTTTGTACCGACCGACTCGAGGCTGGCGAGTCTTGCACCGGAAGGAACCGGTTGGTGATCCAGGTCCCAAAGTCCTCGTCGACTCGCGCGGGGCACTGTGGAGCAACAGTGCCACGCGCGGACAGGCCGTCAGGGCTTACGACGATCCGTACCGCCACAAAGGCTGACGGCGACAGACACCTCCTCCATACCGCTCGACCGTGGCAGCCGGATGGGACAGGCCACGATGCCTCAACCACTCCTGACGTCACCACCTCGGGAAGGAGCGGGAGCCGGAGCCGGCCAAGCCGGCCCAGTAAACTATAGGGTCTTATATGTAAAAGTGCCGGTGCCTATATAAGCCGCACTACCCCTCTAGTGCAGGGACGATCGATCATTTATTGCCTTCACCCACCTACAGAGCTGCCCTGGGAGAGAGACCATCGTCTCCCTTAGCCTCCCCGGGCCAGCCGGACACAGCTCAAGGAGCAACCTTGTATTGTGTGATCATCATATACACTCATAGCAGGAGTAGAGGTTTTACCTCCACAGGAGGGCCTCGAACCTGGGTACGTCGCCGTGTCGCTCGTGCCCATACCCGCTTCCGGATACCGCCGTGAGATCTCTCAGGAACCACTTCGATTAGCCACCCTATGGCATATGCCGTGACGATACCACGACATTTGGCGCCCACCGTGGGGCCTTCAGCATCCTCGGCCGGTGTCTTCATCCGGACGGGCCTCACCATCACCACCGGCGAGCGAGTTGCTTCAGGCTTGATCTGGAGATTCGGCTCCCTCAACTGCGTCAGCGACAACGCTGGCTGCTTCGCGACCGCCTTCCCAGCCGGCGGCAGCGTCATCTCCTTCGCGGCTTCGACGTCACGTCGCCACCGTCGCACCGCCGTGCTACCCGCGGCAGGTGCTGCGCTGCGCTAGCCCTCCTCCGCGAGCCGGCAGCAGCGCTCCCGCCAGCCCCGCCGTCGTGCAAGTCATGATGGCGGCGAGGAGCTCCCCGAGAAGAACCCGCGCACCCGCGGCCCCGGCTTGGAGCGCAACATCGACCCCAACGCCTCCGCTCGGGCCCGAAAGCGCCACCACCATCGTCCCGATCGGGACGCTGTCCGGCAAAGCTGAGCACCCCGCTCACGCTCGGGGGAGATCCCACCGCCATCGAGGCGGACTTGGAGGCGCACCGCCAGCTCCTCCTCAAGCAAACCGAAGAACTGGCTCGCTAAGCGCCAGATGGAGATCACCCAGCGCGAGTACAACCGCGCCCACGGCCTCACCCAGCGGCGACGAGCCAAGCCGAGCCGGCCATGTCCGCCGCAGGGGCCGCGACCTTGGCGCTGAGATCGCCCGCGACCGGCGCTCCTTCACCGGCCCCGTCCATGGAGCTCCCCGTCTACAACACCCCCGACAAGAACGTGCGCGCGGCAGGCCGCCGCAGAAGAGCTGAACCGCCTCGAAGGCGAAGAGTTACGCCGCCAGACCAGGCGGGTGACGAGCTGCTCAACGCAGCCAACAGGCAGATCGCCAACCCCAGGTATGTCAATGCCCCAGAGCTTCTCACGCTCGTGGAGCTGCAGGCAACGACAGGGAAGGCGCCAGGGACACGGCCGAGTCCGCCTCCCCAGGACCAAGCCGGCGCCATGACTCCCGGGCCACGCACAGCTCGGGCCGGCCAAGCCACCAGCCGAGCGGCAGCGGCCGCAGCCGGCCCCCTCCAAGCCGGAACCAGGAACAAGACTCCGGGCCCCGCCGTCATCACCGGCCGGCTCCAGAAGCGCGCGCGCCAGCCACACTCCCGGCTGGGCCCGCGCATCGAGCCCGCCGACGCCCGAGATCGCCTCGACCGGCTGGTCGAATCCCGCATTGCGGAAGAAGAAGCTCCAGCCGGCCCAAAGTGCTTCGCCCCGCATCGTCAACGAGCCCACGCTGAAGGCTTCACGCTCCCCGCGACACCCCCACACGACGGCACCGCCAAGCCGGAGGACCGGCTGCAGGACTACTCCACCGCAGTCGGCATCGCCAAAGGCAACAAGCGCTGGGCCGTGCTACTCCCCCCTGATGTTGGTCGGCTCCGCCCGCACCGCTCAACAACCCGCCAGCCGGCAGCATAAACAGCTGGCTCGACTGCGGCCTTCATCAGCAACTTCACCGGCACCTATCGCCGGCCGGGTCGCCCCCAGCAGCTTGAGATGTGCAAGCAGGGCCCCGACGAGACGGATCGCGCGTACCTAACGCGCTGGTGCGAGATGCGCAACTCCTGCGAGGGCGTGCACGAGATCCAGGCCATCAGCTTCTTCATGGGAGGCTGTCGGCCCAACACCATGTTGTGGCACAAGTTGCGCCGTAGTGACCCCAAGTCGATGGCCGCCTTGATGGCCATCGCCGACAAGTACGCGCTGGCTGAGGAAGCCGGCAAGGCGCCGGCTGACATTCCGCCGGCTCCCACCGAAGAGACAACCACAAGCCGGCCGAGGGCGCCGCACGGCAGCCGGCGGGACAACTACCGCGGCAAGCGGCACAGCGACCAGCCGGACCGCCGGTACGGCTCCGCCCACGTAGCCGCCGTGGCGACAACGCGGCAGCGGCGCCGCCGCAAGGCACAGACCGGCAGTGGAAGCCGAAGTACACCTTCGAGCAGATGCTCGACTCGCCGTGCAAGTACCACAGCGGCAAGAACCCCTCCAACCACCTAACCCGCGACTGCCACTTCATGAAGCGGCTGATCAGCGGTGAGCCTCTACCGCCTCCACCCCCGCCTCCACCAGCCGGCGGGCCGGGTGGCCAAGCCGGCGCAGAGAACGCCAACCTCGAGCACCACGAGGCTAACCAAGTGCACCATGGCGGCCGGTACCTGGCTGAAGACGCCACCTACATCATCTTCACCTCTGAGCCCGAGGACAGGACGAGCCAAGAGAGCCGCTCCCTCGAGGTCAACGCGGTCATCCCGCCGGTCCCCCAGTACCTAAACTGGTCGGAGCAGGCCATCACTTTTGATCGCCGCGATACACCGGCTGTCCTGCCGAAGCCGGGCAGCTACGCCATGGTCCTCGACACCACCATCGGCACAACCCGGCGCAGCGTGCGTTTTCGCGCGTCCTCACGGCGGCAGCAGCATCAACATCCTCTACCGCGACACCGCCCGCAAGCTGGGCATCCAGGAGGCCGAGTTGCGCCCCACCCCACCGTCTTCCATGGCATCGTGCCGGGCCATTGCTGCCAGCCGATCGGCCGGATCACGCTGGAGGTGATGTTCGGGAAGCCGGACCACTTCCGCACCGAGAGAATCGAGTTCGAGGTGGTGGACCTCGTGAGTCCCTACCACGCGCTCCTGGGCAGGCCGGCCCTGACCAAGTTCATGGCGGTGCCCCACTATGGGTACCTGAAGATGAAGCTGCCTGGCCCCAAGGGGGTCATCACCGTAGCCGGCGACTATCGCCGCTCCATGGACTGCGCCACGCAGAGCTCCAAGATGGCCCAGACGCTGGTCATCGCCACCGAGAAGCAGCTCATCCACGACGCCGTTGCCCTCGCCAAAGCCGCGCAGCATGCACATGCCGGCTGCAACCCGGCGGGACGACTCACTTCCAGCCGGCCGACCACACCAAGAAGATCCTGCTGGACCCGGCGCAGCCGGACAAGTGGTCACCATCGGTGCCGGCTTGAACAAGAAATAGGAAAGCGAGCTCACCAGCCTTCCTCCGTGAGAATCGGGACATCTTCGCATGGACTCCAAGAGACATGCCGGGTGTGCCGAGGGAGTTGGCTGAGCACCACCTCCACGTCCGGCCTGAAGCCAAGCCGGTGAAGCAGCCTCAGGCGCTTCGCCGAAGAACGAAGGAAGGCCATCGGTGAAGAAATCGCCTCGGCTCCTAGCTGCCGGCTTCATCATGGAAGTGCTGCACCCGGACTGGCCGGCGAACCCGGTCCTAGTGTTGAAGAAGAACGGCTCGGCGCATGTGTATCGACTACACCAGCCTGAACAAGGCGTGCCCAAAGGATCCCTTTCCCTTGCCGCGCATAGATCAAGTCATAGACTCGACCGCCGGCTGTGAATTGTTGTCTTTTCTAGATGCCTATTCAGCTACCACCGATTCCGTTGAATCCGGCTGATCAAATAAAGACTTCGTTCATTACCCCGTACGGGGCTTATCTACACGACTATGCCATTCGGCTTGAAAATGCAGGCGCCACCTACCAAAGGTGCATGCAAAAGTGCTTACAGGATCAAATCGGCAGAAATGTTCACGCATATGTGGATGATGTCGTTGTAAAAACCAAGGAGATGCCTACCTCCTTGATGACCTGAGAGAAACCTTCACCAATCTGAGAAGATTCCGAATGAAGCTCAACCCGGCCAAGTGCACATTCGGCGTGCCGTCTGGCCAGCTCCTCGGCTACCTCGTCTCTCAGCGAGGGATTGAAGCCAACCCGGACAAGATCAGTGCCCTGGAGAAGATGGAACTGCCGCAGTTGCCTCAAGGACGTCCAGAAGTTTGAAGCTTGGCCTCCTTGAGCCGCTTTGGCAGCCGGTCGGGGGAGAAGGCACTGCCCCTGTATCAATTGATGAAGGCGGACAAATTCGTCTGGTCACCGCAGGCGGATGAAGCCTTCCGTGACTTGAAGCGCGTGCTCTCAACCGCGCCAATCCTTGCAACGCCGGCTTCAATGGAGCCGATGCCGTTGTACATCGCAGCCACCAACCGAGTGGTTAGCGTTGTCCTGGTGGTGGAGCGCAAAGAAGCCGAAAACAGAGAGAAGCTGGTCCAGCGCCCAGTCTATTACCTCAGCGAAGTGCTCTCCCAGTCGAAGCAAAACTACCCCCACTACCAGAAGGTCACCTACGGCGTCTACATGGCGGCCAAGAAGCTCAAGCATTACTTTCAAGAACATCCCATCAGGGTGGTCGCCACAGCACCTCTGGCGGAAATCATCGGCAGCAAGGATGCCAATGGCCGGGTTGCCAAGTGGGCCCTGGAGCTAGCCGCCCACACCATCCTCTATGAGCCACGCACAGCCATCAAGTCACAGATCCTCGCCGACTTCTTCGTCGACTGGGCCGAGATGCAGTACCTGCCGCCCGTGCCGGATTCCACACACTGGAAGATGCACTTCGACGGCTCGAAGATGCGCAACGGCTTGGGAGCCGGCATCGTCATCACCTCTCCCAAGGGAGACCGGCTGGACTACGTCCTGCAGATCCACTTCGCCGCATCCAATAATGTGGCGGAGTATGAAGCGCTCATTCATGGGCTCAAGCTGGCCAAGGAGATAGGCGTGCGTCGCATACTCTGCTTCGGCGACTCCGACTTGGTTATACAGCAAGCATCTGGCGACTGGGACGCGAAGGACGCCAACATGGCCTCATACCGCTTCCACGTCCAGCAGCTATCCGGCTTCTTCGACGGCTGCGAATTCCACCATGTGCCACGAGCAAACAACGAGGCGGCCGACGCCTTGTCCAAGATTGGCTCAACCGGCAAGCCATTCCGGGGTCGCCTTGGCGGTTCTCAAGAAGCCGTCCATCATACCGTCACCGGACTCGGATTCAATATTCGTGCCGGCTGACCCGGGGCTGCTCAGCCGAACCCGGGGCTTCATCGCCCAAGTCGGGGGCTAGCCAAACCCGCCGGCTAGCATGCCGAACCCGGGACTTCTCAGTCCAACCCGGGGGCTTCATCGCCAAACTCGGGGGCTAGCAAGCCGAACCCGCCGCTAGCAAGCCGGACCTCGGCGACCATGCGCCGAATCCGGAAGCTCCCACGCAGGAGGCCCCGTTGGTCAGCGTATTCGAGATAAGATGCGTACCTTCATGGGCACAAGAGTTCCTCTCCTACCTCACCGACGGTGTGCCCGACGATAGAGTCCAGCCAGGCAGATTGAGAGAAGGGCCAAGGCCTATACCATCATCAACCACCAGCTGTACAAACGCAGCGTAAGTGGGGTGTTCCAGTGCCGAGCCGGCTGAAGGGATTGAACTCCTACGGGAAATCCATCAGGGAGAGTGCGGACATCACGCCTCATCTAGAGCCATAGTGGCCAAGCCTTCCGGCACGGCTTTGGCCGACTGCGCTCAGAGACGCAGAAGATTTGGTAAAGAAGTGCAACGGCTGCCAGCGCTTAAGCAACACCAGCCGGCTTCCGCCTTGAAAACCATCCCCATCACATGGCCGTTTGCCGTATGGGGCTTGGATATGGTGGGCCCATTCAGAACGGCGCGAGGCGGCATGACACACCTCTTGGTGATGATTGACAAATTCACCAAGTGGATCGAAGCCAAGCCAATCAAGAAACTGGACGGGTCCACAGCCGTCACATTCCTCAAGGAAATCATCGTGAGGTTCGGCTACCCCCACACCATCATCACCGACAACGGCACCAACTTCTCCCAAGGCATCTTCTCTCGCTATTGCGGGGAAATGGGGATCCGGATGGCCCTATCTTCTGTGGCGCACCCAGAGTCCAACGGACAAGTGGAAAAGGCTAACGGCTTAGTCCTAGCCGGCATCCGGCCCCGCCTGGTGGAGCCGCTCGAGCGAGCAGCCGGCTGCTGGATTGAAGAGCTGCCCAATGTGCTGTGGAGCCTACGCACAACGACAAACCGCTCAGTCGGCTTCACACCATTTTTCCTCGTATACGGGGCCGAAGCCGTCCTGCCGACTGATATCGAGCATGACGCGCCAAGGATCAAGCTCTACACAGAAGCCGAAGCCAAAGAAGCTCGCGAAGATGGAGTCGACCTGGTCGAAGAGGCCCGGCTGCTGGCTGAGTCTAGATCTACTATCTACCAGCAAAGCCTCCGACGCTATCACAGCCGGAAGGTCCAGCCCTTAGCATTCCGAGAAGGAGACCTAGTGCTCCGGCTGATCCAGAGGACAGCCGGACAGCATAAACTGTCATCCCCATGGGAGGGTCCCTTCATCGTGAGCAAGGCAATAGGCAATGATTCCTACTATCTCATAGATGCCCAAGAGGCTAAGAAAAACAAGCCGGACAAGGCTGACGAGGAGACTAAGCGTCCCTGGAATGTCAGGTTACTCCGCCCATTTTACACATGAGAGCAGAGAATGTATGTATCCCTTGTATCCCTTTTGTGAGTTATGAAAAAGCTTGCGCCAAGAGCGCCGTTCCGACAAGTTTTTCGCGTACTTTACTTTGTTTCGCCAATTGGCTTGAACCCTCTCGCGCGGTCGGCTCAGTAACGTGATCCGGTTTCCGACAGCCGGCTTCCGATCCAGCTACAGACCGCAACCCGGCTGTCCGGCTGGGAGTAAGGCCTAGGAGCCGCACGCGAAAAACGACTAAGGGAAAGAGTAAAAGCGAATTGACTTGCAACTTTTCATAAAGTGCCGGATTGCCGAATTCAGCTCGTTCGACTGAAATACTATCGGCCTCACCCAGCGGCCCGCTCTTGATCCGGCGACGGATCGCAAGTCGGACGTACGACCGGCAAGGGCACAGCCAAAGAGTGGGGCGGATGGGAAAAAGCGAACGAGTCGAAAGAAAGCAACTCGGCACACAAATGACTAACAAACACACTAAAGTGTGACTTAATTAAAAGGCGATAAAATTGTCTTACATATGCACCCGGCATCCCGGGGATTTAACGAGTGTCTTGCAAAAGCACAAGATAACAGGTAAAAGCTAAGCGGCGGCGGAATCAGGGCCAGCCGGAGGAGCATCAGCAGAGCCGGCTGCCGGGTCATCCTCGGGCACGTCGTCCGCCTCCTCGTCCTCAGCCTCCTCCTCCTCGTCGTCAGACGGCGGATTCGGGTCCGCGATGAAGATGGACTTGTCGACGAAGTCGGCAATGGCGCAGGCGCGGGCAAGCCGAGCAGCCTTGTTCTCCGCCGGGAGCTTGTCCTCCACGCCGGCGCGCCGCAACTCCAACTGGTCGAGGCTAACCTCGTTATACCAGGAAAGCACAAAAGACGCCATATCGGCTCCGGCGCGCGTGGCCGACTCCTTCCAGTCCAAAAGCGGTCGGGAGCCCTGTCCAGCCAAGCGATGAGATTGGAGAGATCTTCCGCAGCGTCTCCGTCGGCCACAAAGCAGCCGGATCAGCTCCTCCGCCGCCTTCCGCAGCTCCCAGCCAAGCTTGGTGACCGGCTCCACGCGGGCGGCGATGGACGCCAGATAGTCATCCATGGTGAAGCAGTCGGAGCTCTGCCCCAGTGGCCTGCCGGCGATCCTCCCGCGCCCTGCCAACAGCCGCTAACGCCTCCTCCTGCGCCTCGGGAAGGCCGCTGAAGAAAAGCATGTCAGAAGCCATCAAAGCCGAAATAAGCTGAAAAATGCAAATTTTCGAAGTCCTAAAGCTGGCGGCAGCCGGCAAGATCCGACCCCAGCCGAAGATGGAGATTCCGAAGTAAAAGAAAAGCCTGGCGACAGCCGCAAGAACCGACGCCTCAGCCTGGAGATGGAGATATCGAAATCAAGTTTCTGCCGCCGGCTGCCAACCTAGGCCGGCAGCCGACGGCCGAAAGCCGGCAAAGGGGAAGGCATAAGACAAAAGACTCCCCCGCCAAGCCGCGGTCGAGCGCGCTAAGTTCCTCCAACCACCGCTGGCGGTGGCCGACAGCTCGTTGGACTTGGTGGTCACCTCTTGCTGGAGCGAAAGCCGTTGCCGCTCCACCTCCTCCAACCGCTTGCTCAGACCCTCCATTTTCCTCCTGCTCCTTCTTGAGGGCGGCAAGTTCCTTGAGATGGTTAGCCTCAAGAAGGCGCAGCCGTTTCAGCTCCCCGTCAGCCACCTTGGCCACGTGAAGGCAGCGGCCCGGTTCGTCCTCACCAGCGCCCGGAGCCGGCGTCCTTCGAGCGCCCGCCCCTCCTCGCCGGCTCCTTCCCTGGCCGACTCCCCGCTCGGCCCGAAGCCGGAGGCGGCGCGGTCGGGCGCTCGGCCTGGAGCAGATCCGGCACCACGACGTTGCGGCCCGCCGGCGCCGGTCGAAGGCGGCGCAGCCCCACCAGCTCCAGCTCCGCCGCAGTGGCATGCCCCTGCTCCGGCGCTCGCTCCACAAGGGGCGCGGCGCGGGAACATGTCGTCTAGAGTCGGGCGCGCCGACACCCCGGTTCTCGCTGGGCGCCAGAGGCGCGCAGAAGAAGACGCCCGCAGAGGCGGCGTGGCCGCAGGCGGCACGCGCAGCCGGGGCGTGCGCCCGCGTGCAAGGTTGCGGGGTTGGCTCCCTCCTTGCCGCCGAAGCGGCGACGTGACGGGAGGAGCCTGCCGAGAGCCGCCCCCCTGGGTAAACTTAATTGGGGCCCTAGCCGAACAAGCAAGAAAAGATAAGTACAAAGAGGAAGGAAAGAAAAGGAATCAAACAACAGAAGAAAAAGAACTCACCCGGCTTTCTCCGGGACCTTCTTGGTCGCCAGCCGGCGCCTTGGCCCTCGCCTCCGAGGCGGCCGTAGACCCGACGCCGGCCCGCTTCCTCCCCTTCGGCGCAGAAGTCGCCGTGCTCGTAGGCGGCGCCGCGCGCAGGGGCACCGCCGGGATGGGCCCCGTGCCGGATTGGGCCGGCTCCGCCTGCTCCTGCTCCTGCTCCTGCTCCTGCTCATGCTCAGGCGAAGGCGGCGGGTTGTGCTCCCCCTGGCCGCCTAGATCAGGCGCCTGCGGCAGGTCGTCGTCGCCGGCATGGTCGCCGGCTGGGTCGGCCGGATCGACGAGATCCGGCGTCCACCTCTTCGACGCCAGGTCGCCGTCCTCGACGTTCGGCTAAAAACCTAGAAAGACAGAAAAACATGAGCATATGACAAGCCGGAAGTCGGCAGAAGGAAAAGGAAGTCGGCCACGCAGCCGCAAGCCGGAAAATGGCAAAGACTCGAAGCTTACCCGCGCCGGTGGATGGTTCCTGTCGCAGGGCTCCAGCCCGTAGCTCCAATCCTCCGCCAGGTTCGCCTTGGTGATGTGGTTCACCCGGCTGGCCACCTGGGCCTTGGTGAGCGGCGCCTTGGACGTCCGGTTCGGATCGAACCGGCCGGACATGTGCCCGATCTTGTGGGTGCGCATCCGGAGCGGCACCCGGCGCCGGCGATGGTGCAAAGAAGATCTTCTAGTCAGCCCGCCAACAAAGCTGTCGCCAGGAGGTCCCAGAGAAGGTTCACCTCGGCGTTCTGGTCCGTCGAGCGGCGTTGTGGCTCAGCTGATCCGGCCGACTGGAGGAGCCGGATTGAACTCCGGCAGGTTGATCCGGTCGACCAGCTCCCCCTCGTTGCGCACGTAGAAGAATGACATCTGCCAATTCTTCACCGAATCGACGGTGGGGATCTTGGGGAAGGGCGTACCAGGCCGGGTGTAGATCGAGGCGGCGCCGCAGGCTCGCAGGCGGCCGTCGTTGGTCTGCGCCTTCAGGAAGAAGAGCCGGCTCCAGAATCGATGTCGGGCCACAAGCCGGCGTAGGCCTCCATGAACGCGACGAAGCAGCTCAGGAGGACGCACGCGTTGGCCGGCAGGTGGTGCGGCTGGAGGCCGAAGTGATCGAGGAATTGCCGGAAGAACGTCGAAGCCGGCAGCCCTGGCCCGGTCGAGGTGCGCGCCGAAGACGACGCGCTCGCGGTCTCCGGCTCGGGCTCCTCTCTCGCCGGGCACCCGCGTGACCACCGACTGCGGGATCCGCCGGAGGCGCACCAGCCGCTCGATGTCGTCCTCCCGCATGTATGAGCCCCTCCACGATCCGCTCGGAGACGCCATTGACGAGGATGAGGAAGAAGATGACCAGGAGAGGCTGAACGGCGAGGAGGAACCTTGCGACCGCGGCGGCGACAGCGGCGGCTGAGGACGCTCCGTCGAGACGCGCGGCCCCGTGGCGCCGGATTGGCGGAGTGGCGGCGGCGGATCGGTGGAGAATCGCCCGCCGGAGTTCGCCAGCGGAAGATGTTCGCCGGAGCAACGGCGAGCTCGAGTGCGCAGAGGAGGGCGATGGAAGCGAGAGTGCGAGGAAGAAGAAGTGGCAAGTGGCCGCCTCGAGGCGCTCCCCCGCGGCATTTATAGCCACCCGACGCGGGCGGTTCGCCTCCAAGTGGCGGTCGTGGGCCGTAACTTCTCCCACGTCGCCGGATTTATTGCGCCGTAACTGCGCGTAACTCCTCCCACGTCCACAACGGTTATCGGAAACGGCCACACCACGTCGCCCACTACCGCACCGGATCCGGAGGGACATTGATGTGACCAGACGAACCGACCGCCAGGCCAGGCGTCAGACCGGTCAAGTCGGGCGCGGAGCCCGAGGCGGCGGAGACTCCGGTGCGCCGCAAGCCGGAGCCGGACCAAAAGTTCCACTCAAGCCAAAATTCATCAGCAAGGCGGAGGCGCCATCAGACCTTGCGAGAAAGCAAAAACTATACAAGTGTAAAAAGCGGCCGGCTAGAAGCAGCCGGCAGGGACGAGCCGGATGAGGGCGCAGCCGGCTGAAAGGAGATCCTCAGCCGTCCTCCCAAGCGCCGTCAAATATATCGAGAAGCCAGAAAACCTGCCTAGGTCCTTCTAAACGCAGGACCTTGCGCCTTCGGGGCTGTCGGGGAAGACCCCGGATAGGGCAATGGACGCGGAGCGGCCGGCTGACCACTGGCCGGCTCACGGCAAAGGCCGGCTGAGGAGCAGCCGGCTGGCGCCGTGGCCGGCTGGTCCGGAAGCCGGCTGGCTCTAGGTCCTAGTCGGCCTGGCTGCGGCCACCAATGCTGTAGCTGGGCCGGCTTCTACAAGCCATATCCGATTGGGGTTGTACCTCACCGACTCGAGGCTGGCGAGTCTTGCACCGGAAGGAACCGGGTTGGTGATCCGGGTTCCCAAAGTCCACTGACTCCGTAAAGCGCGGCACGTGGAGCAATAAGCCACGCGCCGGACAGGCCGCAGGGCTTACGACGATCCGTACTGGCCACATTGACGGCGACAGAGACACCTCCTCCATACCGCCGACCGTGGCAGCCGGATGGGACAGGCCACGATGCCTCAACCACTCCTGACGTCACCACCTCGGGAAGGAGCGGGAGCCGGAGCCGGCCAAGCCGGCCAGTAAACTATAGGGTCTTATATGTAAAAGTGCCGGTGCCATATAAGCCGACTACCCCTCTAGTGCAGGGACGATCGATCATTTATTGCCTTCACCCACCTACGAGCTGCCCCCGGAGAGACCATCGTCTCCCTTAGCCTCCCCGGCCAGCCGGACACAGCTCAAGGAGCAACCTTGTATTGTGTGATCATCATATACACTCATAGCAGGAGTAGAGGTTTTACCTCCACAGAGGGCCTCGAACCTGGGTACGTCGCCGTGCCCATACCCGCTTCCGGATACCGCCGTGAGATCTCTCAGGAACCACTTCGATTAGCCACCCTATGGCATATGCCGTGACGATACCACGACACCTAACCCCGATGATTTAGGATCAGTGAGTTGTAATGATTGCTTTAGGGTGTGTTGCACTTTTAGAGTGATTCACATACAAGGTTCTTATTCAGGTGTGATTACTTGGTATTATCAACAGGTAGATAATAAAGCATAATAATCAATTGAGCACACAAAGAATGACAATTGGCATAATGTTATCAAGTAAAGAACAGTGGTCAGTTTTAGTACTATATGGCATGGTTAATGATTGATTATCATATACTTCAAAAGAATAACTTTTTAAGAACATGTTCTTTGATAAAGAACAAGTATGGTAATTAGGTTGGGTTTCTATGGTTGACTATGGTTTGGTTTGCTGAGTAAATATTAGATGGATCCCAACAAAGTTGGATTCATCAACACCTAGGGCTTGTAAGGTTAAGATAAGCCTAGGCATCCTAAGCAATTTCATTATACATGGTTGTTGTCAAGGTTGGTTTATCTTGCTAGTGATAGCTGGCTAGGGTTTACAGGTCCTTATAAGCAGGGTTGATGATGATTCCTTATTTTCTTCAAAAGAATAACTTTCGAAGAACATACTTCTTAAGTAATAAGAAGTATATCAATTAGGTTTGAGGTTGTCTAGGTTTTGTTATTGGATTCACTAAGTAAGAAATGGTGGTTTCCTAAATAGGATGTTTAATTATTATCTTACACTAATAGGGTTTAGTGTGTATGGGATATAATGATAAATATTGGGTATAGATGCTATTGGAGCTCATCACAATGGTGTGATGCTAGTTAAGGTTAATTAAGGATGAGATCCTTGTGATAGGAACTAGGTTTGATTAAGATGAACACATGGGATGCTAATTAGTAGTGATAGGGTTCCCATATGTTATGTGGATTTGAACAAGCATTTAGTTGCTAAATATGAATCTATGGTTACTAATGAAGTAACATGATCACATGTTACTTAGGGTTCATGTTTGGGAATAATTTAGGGTTCATATGAAGTAGTGGAGCTAAGGTTCCTAATTGAATTAAGGTTTTAGGGTTACACATGAAATGATGAGTTCATATTTTTCTACCATATGGAACTAGGGTTTCTTAATCACCATATAATTCTATGATTAATAACTTCAATTTAAAGTTGAAGTTATTAATAATTTGGGAATAAAAATAATATTGAATTTGGTATTTTATTATTTTAAATAATTAATAATTAGGTAATTATTAATTAGGGTTTAATTCTCACTAATAAAGATTTAACAAATGATAAATAAAGAAAATTTGTTTTAATGTTTTCTTTATTTATTTGCTGGTTTTTATTTAATTTGAAGAGTTTTCCTAATTATTGAATTTTAATTGAATTTAGAATTAATAAATAAGGCTTAAATAACAAGTATTAATTAATTGAATTTTTATTAAAAATAAAATTTTCATTTTATATTTTTATTGGATAGGGTTTATCTTCATAAGAATTTTGATATCTTATATTTATTTTTCTGAGTTTTTATGAATTTTCTATAATTAAATGAAGTTGCAGTATTTGTTGGATTTAAACTAAAATGAGAAAAAACTAAACCTACCCGGACAGAACACACCCACAGTCTATGACTGGTGGGGTCTGTCCATCTCACCCGCCACGTGGGATTTGACCGAGTCAAAATCGCCACGGTGGCGAGGAGGTCTCTGGCCGGCGGGAACTGGCGATGGTCGCCGGCGCTAGGGCGTTCCCGCGGGCCTGAGCAGGGGCGCGTTGGACAGCACTCGTCGAGGCAAACCAACTAGTGGCGGCGCCACCACCAGATGGTTGCCGGAGCTTGGCCGGCGGCGGGTTCGAGCGGCAGCACTCGCGGTTGAACCGGTGCGGTGGAGCTACGGCGGTGAATCGAGCAAAGCGAGAGCGCCAAGAGCATCAGCGACTCACCAGGAGTACGCAGGGCTTGACGGCGAGGCGAGGGTGGCTAGACCGGAATTAGTCGGTGCCGGCATCGGAGAAGACGAGCTCGCCGGCGGCGCTATGGGTCGCCCCTGCTCGATTCCTTTTGCGGGCAGAGCAAGTCGAGGGTGGCGGTGACGATGGAACCAACGGCGGTTCCAGGGGAAGCTCCGAACGGCGGCGATGGTCGACGTCCGGCTCAGGTAGGGTTTCGGGTTGGGGAAAATTTAGCAGAGGAGGAAGAAAACCGAGGCTAGGGCTTGTCCCGGGGCTTTTATACGGCGTCGGAGTGTGCCTCGTCACGTCGTCGAGGGAGGAGAGGGCGCCAGCGCGAGGAGAAGCCGATCATGATGTCGAGGTGGCCTCCATGCACCAGGAAGAGATGAGGACGAGCTCGTCCTCGTGATATTTAGACGAAGGGGTATGGGCTGTGGTTGCTGGGCTCGTCTTGGGCTGCCTCTGGGCTGCGTGTTGGGCTGTGTGCTGGGCTGCTCGGCCAGGTGAGGCAGGTAAGTCTCATTTTCTATATTTTTTCCTCTTTTCTTTTCTGTTTTATAATTCTATTGTATATTTATTATTTGAATTCATTTATGAATTCAATACTGTTTGTAAATAATTTGTAATGATGCTCATTTATTCAAGATTTAGTTTACTGACTATTGTTTCCTTGTTCTATTTTGAATTCATATTTTATATTGAATTACTTGCATAATTGTGAATGTATTTAAGATAACATTTGGACCTAATCTTATATTTTTACTTTAATTCTCTTTTTATTATGCAATCAATTCTGTTTTAGAATGATGAGAGTTGATACTTTCATCTCAAAGTATTTCAAAGTTTGTTACTATGTCTTGGTTTCTATTTGAGGAATTAGTTACTGACATTTCATGTGAACAACATTTTCTTTGGATTTTGTAAGTTTGATAATAATCCAAATTCAAGGTTAGTATTAGTTCTATATTTTAAATTTACTTAAAATCCTAGAGTATGCATTATTCTCCTCAAGGTTGGGCTTTATTTACAGAGATAAATGGTTGATCACCACCCATGGATTTAATTATGAGTTTAAGCACTAAATGTTTCTTGGGGTTAATTTGTGAAGCATAGAATTCAGCTAATGAGCAATTCTTAGGGTTATAATGATATTTAACTAATGGCAATTGGTTTGAATCTGAATTATGGCCTAGGTTCATATTATGATCACCATAGTGATGCATAAACTAGGGTTGAGATAAAATTCTAGTTTATAGAATTGGGATGACATCATATTGCATGTGCTAGGGTTAATTTCCCCTAACCAGGATAAGATGGTTACCTGCTTAATATTTTATGTACTTCTCTTATTACTAAGGATTTGGGAATTGGTTTTATCTTCTACCAATTTACTTCTATTATTATCCTCAATTAATCATTAAAGTAACTCCAGTGGTTATAGTTCTTTTTTATAGTTAACTTTGGTCATATGGTTTGATGGTTTCTCACCATATGAATTATAGAGTTTGACTCTACAGGTTTTCTAGTGGTTCTTAAGTGGAGAATAGGTGGAATGTAAATGTGGTAGGATTCTACTTATGATCACTAAGTGGTTCACAAGTAAAGGTTGGGATATAAGTCTAGGTTTGCTTACTAGTGATCTCCCTATAATTTCATGTGGGGAATAATATCTACTAATCATATAAGTGTTAGCATTTGGATTATTCTCCTATTTCTCCAAAGTATGGTCATGGATTAGGCATAATCCACTTGTTCTTAATATCTCTACCTCAAGTTCTTAGGGTTTATGATCATCACTCAATTTATAATGATCAAGGTTTGGCTTCCTAAGTTATCTCTCAAGAATTAGGTTTCTCACTCCCAAGATTAAGTATTGTCTTGATCAACTAAGTATAGCACTTCTAATTTATCTCCTTGAATGGGACTACTATGGTTGCCTCTTAAGTTTATATCCCAGGAGAATGCCTGAGATATTATGTTAGGGTTCTACTTAATCAATGATGATATAATCATCTGGTTATATGGATAGTTCTCTCCCTCAAATTCAAATGTTGCCTCAACTAACTTGAGTGTAGCACCACAGCATGAGCTCTCTTTCATAGGAATAGTTGTTCTAGGGTTTATGGTGTACTCCTAATATTTATTTAAGTAGCTAAGCTAGAAATTTAATTGTCTAACTTAGTTGGATTAGTCCTATCCTCATTTCACTAATTCATGTGTATAGTCTTACTGATATTTGGTTATCCCACCACTTCAAGATGAAATGGTTAATCTCTTAACACTTTAGTTCAAAGGTTGTCCTTTATTCTTAAATAGGTAAAGCTTAGAGTGGTATGAATGGTCTCACTCATTTGGGAAGGACTTGTATAATACTCTAGGGTTCCTCTTGAAGATGAGGATTGAAATACTTGTATCCAAGGTTTAGCTCAAAGTTGTCATTTCTTCTATAGTAAATACTATAGGAGTCTCACATCTCTAGATTTGATGTATAATAATATGGAATAGAGAAGAATATATATTTCTAGAGTTGAGCTCCATGTCATGTTTCCAAGAATGAAGTAAAATGAATACCATGAGGTTCATGGTAGGATCAAGGATTAGTTTAAGACATGGAAAAGATAAGTCAAGAATAGTTACTCCAATTATTGTTACTTGATTTCCAAATAGATGTATGTTCATATGTTATGGTAAGGATTACCATATTATAATCTTTTATAAGATCAAGCATTTGATCATTGAGTAAAGTGTTGTTGTGTTGATTATTAGTTCCATTTGATCTAACCCCTTAGATCAAATCATCTCTACCTAAAACAAGGTTTTAGCAAAGTCACATTGAGGTTTATAGTGCTTATACTTATCTGTCTAGCAACCGAAACTGCCTCCCGGGTCGCTCACGCGGGCGACTCCGGAGGCGCCCAAACCCTAACTCACACTCGCGGTTCCTCGCATCCTCGGCGGCGCCGGCGCCGGCGGTGGCGGCGGCGCCCGGCCGCCAAAGGCGGTGGGGGCGTGTGCGCACCCGCGGGGCTTCTTCGCGCGGAGCAGCACACCATCTGGGTCGCGTGACCTCGGCGAGGCGGTGTGGCGGCGGGGATTCGGAGCGGCGGACGGTGGCGCGGCGGCGTGGCGCGGCGCCAGGAGGCTGTGCAAGCGGCTGGCGGCAGCGCTCGGGCCCGATCTGGGCCGACCTGGGCCGGGCGGGCCACGACCATGCACCCCCTCCGATCCAATCCCCTTCCACCCATCCCTCCCGGCCGCAGAGGATGATGTGCGTGCGAGCATGCGAGCAGCAGCCCTTCGGGCGATGGCTGCTCGCTCCTCCCCATCGGATCCCGACAACGGAAGCTGCGGGCCGGCGCGGCGGCGTCTACGCTGGCCGGTACCCCTCCTCCTGCGACATTTCTAGGCTTCCCCGAGTGACGGTCTACTCCAGAGACCTCCTTCACCACCTCCAGTCTGCCCCTGCATCATCGAAGGTCCTGTTCATGGGTCAGGGCGAAAGCCCGCGTGGCGACGGCCTGCGCTGTCAACGGCGACGCCCGAGGGTGCCGTTACCTTCTTGGAGGCGTTGGCATGACCCTGACCAGACTTCCACCTTGAGCACCGGGGGAAACCCTAGGTCCGGCCTGCTGGACCGGGCAGCGGCGGCGTCTCAACGCCGTTCCCCTCTTGATGGCGCTGGTTTGGTTGCAAGTGGAGTACTTGTTGCTGCAGCTGGAGGTTGGCGATGCGTTGCTCCGGCGTAGACTGCTTCACAAGGCATGAACATCCAAGGCGCAACATTTGCTAGAGCCGGCACTTCCCCGACGATTGCTACACCAGTTCCAGCTAGGCCCTGCCTCCCACTTGCCGACTCTCTTGGCACATGATGGGTGTGAGGTACGTTGGCCTGGGCAGTCTTGGAGCTGCAATCATCCCTGGAGGTGCCTCGCAATGGCAGCATCGCTGCCTTGTTGTTTCAAGTCTCGATGCCTCACCATTCTTGGTTGGAGGCAAGGCTGGGCGAGGCCTAATGTCGTTGTGGTCTGTAGTCGAGGGCACCTCCTTACCAAGTTGCAGTCTCTTGGTGAGGACGGTCGTGTGTGTGTGTCATGTGCGTGTGTCCCTCCTTCTGGAGGTTGTACCCTTGATGTCTTCTTTCTGTTCAATGAAATGAAACGCAAAATCTCTTGCGTTTTCTCGAAAAAAGGTTTATAGTGCTTGACTTGATGAGCTACTTCAATTCCACCAAGGTCAAGTGAAACTTCAGTTACTGTGACTGTTTTACTTTAAAGCGAAAATTCCCCAGATTTTCTATGCATGAATGCAATGCACACATCTGTTTCCTCTATTTTTGTAACCTCAATACCTGGGATATTACAATGGCCCATGCAGCCGCTGGATCTGGATTCGACGGCCCGGAGCCGTCGTGTCCACAACGCGCGCGAGGCGCTCGCCGGCGCAGAGGAAAAAGGGGGCGGCCAGGGGCTTACCGGCGGCCTGCGGTGGCGTGGCTTGGCGTAGGCGGCTTGGCGGCGTGGGTGTGCTGCTCGTGGGCGTCCTGGCGGTGCTCGGGCACGTCAGCGTCACCTTGCTTGGCGACGTCTACATCACGGGCGTCGCCGGTGCATCGCCGTCGTCGTCGCCTCGCTGCAAATCTGCGCGGCAGAGGGTAACGGATGGGGTTAGGCGTGTCAGAAAGTGGTGCTGGCGAGGAAGGAGAGAGGAGAGAGTCAGGGGAGTGGCATCGTCGACGGCTCCTCCTCGTCACCTTCACGGTGACCACGGTAGAGATGGCGTCGGGTGGCAGCAGCGGCTCGAGCAGCAGCTTGAGCGGCCAGGCAGTGGTGAGGCAGCCTAACAGGCGAGAGGGGGAGTTGAAGAGGAAGTGGTGGTGCTGGGGGGATTTATAGGCGAAGAGGGCGCTGGTAGTGGCGTGGGCGGTGGCGTCGGCCAACGGGCGTGCGAGGGATGGCGTCACCAGCTGGGCCCATGGTGACGTCCTCCTGGTGGCGTCAGCAGGGGAGGGAGTCGAGGAGGCGCGCGGCAGACAAGGCTGATGGCGGGCGACGCGAGGCATCGGGCCATCATGCCACTTCCAGCGTGGTGCACGCGTGCGTTAGGGCTAGGGTTTTGGCGCGGGAGGGGGGTGCTGGTGGTGACCTGGGCCAAAAAAGAGGGGGTGGTGCGGCTAGGGTTGGGCCAGACAGGGGAGAGGGGTGGTCGTGTCGACCACGGCCCAATCCAGGGAAGAAAACATAGAGAGAGTGGAGAAGAGAGAAAAGAGGGGGAAGTTCCCCTCCTCTTTGTCTCATGGTCCAACTCCAAGAGACAAAGGGAGAAAAAGGAAAAAGGGGCAGGGATAAAAGCGAGAGAATCATGCCATGTGCATGTGCCAAGTTTTGGCAACAAGTGCATGAGCACATGTGTTGAAGAAAAATAAGAGAAAGGAGTGGTGGTGATGTTGTTGGTGTAACCCAAGATTAGGAGGTGTCATCATCAAGAGAAGAGAGGGGAGTGTTCCCTCTTGTCATGATGGTGGTGGTCATCAAGTGGAACTAGGGTTTTTGGTGATGAAGTGAATAACTAAAAAAATGTTGCCATTTGCATAAATGGGCAAACCCTACTGATTCTATGTGAGGTACTAAAATAGCACTTAAGGTTATTTCCAAAGTCACACTCCTAGTGAAAATTTAGAACTAGGCTAAGCATGAAATACAATTAAGTACACTCACAAACATAAAATAAAAAAAATTGTTGGTTCAAAATTTTAAGTAAGAGGAAAAATGCAGGTTCTGAAAAATGGGGTGTTAGAGACCATCCCCCCTTAAAGAATCTCGTCCCAAGATTTCCGAGGCTAGGAGCTTGAAAAGATAGGGGAACTCCTGTCTTAGGTAATCCTTTCGTTCCCAGGTGGCTTCATCTTCGGAGTGGTTACTCCATTGAACTTTGAAGAACTTAATCTTCCTCCGGCGGGTAACTCTGACAGCTTCCTCCAATATGCGAATGGGGTTCTCTCGGTAGGTTATGTCATGATTTAGATCGATTGCCCGGTAATTGATATCTTTGAAGACCTCGGGTTTGTCCGGTGCTTGAAGACATTTCCGAAGTTGAGAGATATGGAAGACGTCGTGGAACTCTGACAATTTAGGGGGCAGTTCTAGTTGGTATGACACTTCTCCTCTTCGGCCTAGTACCTTGAAAGGTCCAATATATCTTGGCGCTAGTTTGCCCTTGACATGGAAACGTTTCATTCCTTTGAGGGGTGTCACCTAAAGATAGGCGAAATCTCCGATGCTGAAAGTCAATTCCCGGCGTTTGGTGTTGGCGTAACTCTTCTGGCGGGACTGTGCAGCTTTCAGACGGTCACGGATGACCTGAATTTGTTCCTCGGCTTCTCGAAGTATATCAGGTCCGAACACTTAGCTTTCTCCGGTCTCGGACCAGTTGATAGGGGTTCGACACTTCCTTCCATATAGGGCCTCAAAAGGTGCCATCTGGAGACTAGCCTGATAGCTGTTATTATAAGAAAACTCTGCGAATGGTAGGCAGTCTTCTCATTTAGTTCCATAAGCAAGTATGCAGGCGCGGAGCATATCTTCCAGTATATGATTTACTTGTTCCATTTTTCCTTCGGTCTGAGGGTGATAGGCGGTGCTGAAAGATAATCTGGTGCCCATAGCTTCGTGAAGCTATTTCCAGAAACGGGAAGTAAACTGAGTGCCTCGATCTGATACTATGACCTTGGGGACTCCATGAAGACTAACTATTCTGGAGATGTAAAGGTCGGCTAACGTTATTCCGCGGTCGGTGGTCTTGACAGGCAGTAAGTGAGCGACTTTTGTGAGACGATCGACTATTACCCAAATTGAATCATGTCCACAACTAGATATGGGAAGGCCGGTGATAAAATCCATTCCCACTTCGTCCCATTTCCACACCGGTATTTGCAAAGGTTGCAGAAGTCCGGCAGGGCGTTGATGCTCAGCTTTAAATTTCTGGCAGACATCGCACCGAGCAATAAAGAACGCAATACCCCGCTTAATTCCGTGCCACCAAAAGGTGTCTTTCAGATCTTGATACATTTTGGTCCCTCCAGGGTAAATAGAGTAAGGAGTATTGTGGGCTTCCCTCATTATTAGGTTCTTCAGAGCAGGAATATTTGGTACACAAAGACATCCGTTGTACCACAGAACTCCCTCGGGGTCGATAGAAAATCCAGCTACTCCTTCCTTGCTCATACGGCGCTTAATTCCTTCAATAGTCTTGTGTCCCACTTGGGCTTCCTTAATCTGATCTTGTAATGTAGGTCTAGCCTCCATGGCAGCAAGAAATCCGTGGCTAACCAACTCTAATCCTAATTCTTCAAACTCTTGATATAGCAAGGGTTGCTCGACTTTTAGTCGGTTGTTGAGGGAACAAGGTTCTCTGCTGAGGGCGTCGGCGACTACATTGGCTTTTCCAGGGTGGTAATGGATACTGAGATCATAGTCCTTGATCAACTCGATCAACCTTCTCTGTCGCATGTTCAATTCTCTCTGAGTGAAAATATTCTTAAGGCTTTTGTGATCAGTGTAGATGTCACATCAATTTCCAATGAGATAGTGGCGCCAAGTCTTGAGGGCATGAACTACGGCGGCTAACTCCAGGTCATGAGTGGGGTAGTTTGCTTCATTGGGTTTGAGTTGTTGGGAGAGATAAGAGATTACTTTGCCTTCTTGCATTAAGACACTTCCAAGACCAAGCTTGGAGGCATCACAATAGATCACGAAGTCTTTGGTGATGTCAGGCATGGTCAGGATGGGAGCTGAAACAAGTCGTCTTTTTAACTCTTGGAAACTCTCTTCGCACTTATCCGTCCATTCAAACTTCTTATCCTTTTTGAGCAGTAGAGTCATTGGTTTGCCGATACTTGAGAATCCTTCAACGAACTTGCAGTTATATCCTATCAATCCGAGGAAGGATCTTACCTCAGTAACGTTCTTAGGGGGTTGTTGTTCCACAATGGACTTGATTAGAGAGGGATCAACAGAGAGTCCTCCGGCAGATAGGACGTGGCCAAGAAATCCAACTTCCTTGAGCCAAAACTGGCATTTACTGAACTTAGCATAGAGTTGATGTTGTCTAAGGGTACCAAAAACAAGTCTCAGATGTTCTTCATGCTCTTCTTCAGTTTTGGAATAAAACAAAATGTCATCGATGAACACTACGACGAATTTGTCAAGGTATTCCATGAAGACCTTGTTCATGAGGTTCATGAAGTAGGCGGGGGCATTGGTGATTCCAAAGGACATTACGGTGTACTCGTACAATCCGTAACGGGTAGTAAAGGCAGTCTTGGGAATGTCTGACTCTCTGACTTTGAGTTGGTAATATCGGGTGCGAAGGTCTATCTTGGAGAAAACCTTGGCTCCATTCATCTGGTGGAATATATCATCAATCTTGGGCAAGGGTTACTTGTTTTTGATGGTGACATCATTGAGCCTTCAGTAATCCACACATAAGCGAATGGTTCCATCTCTTTTGTCCACGAAGATCACAGGTGATCCCCATGGTGAAGCACTAGGTCGGATCATACCTTTTTCCAACATGTCATCCAATTGTCTCTTCAACTCGATCAGCTCTTGAGGGTTCATACGATAAGGTCTCTGGGCTATAGGTGCGGTACCCGGGATTAGCTCTATGATGAACTCGATATCCCGGTCTGGGGGCATACCGGGCAATTCCTCGGGAAAGACATCAGGATACTCACAGACGATAGGGACTTGGTCAAGGGTTGGTCCAGAGATGCTTTTCTTGCAAAAGGCTTTGGATGAGTGTAAAGTGGCAGTGTATTTTACAGGTAGGCCTTGATCATTGGTTAGGGTAATTGATTTTTGGACGCATTCAATGTGTCCCTTATACTTGGTCATCCAGTCCATTCCAGGTATTACCTCTAAGCCTTGAGCTCCTAAAACTATAAGATTGGATTGTAAAGGTACACCTTGTATGATTATAGGAACGTTTTTGCAAGATATGCGGGTTTTAGCGGTGGATCCGGGGATTTGAACTAACATGAGGCGTCTCATGGTAGTCGGTTTCATCCCACTTTTCTTAACGAAGGGTTCGATAATGAAAGAATGAGATGCTCATGAATCAAAAAGAAATCGAGCAGGAGTGGAGTGGACTAGAAACGTACCCATCACAATATCCGGAGTCTCCTCAGCCTCTTTTGCGTTGACATGGTTCAGATGTCCATGGGCGGCATTGGCTTGCTTCTTGATAACAGGCCTCTTTCTTGACGGAGCTATAGCTTGATCTTGGTTGGGCCTTGATGCATTGGCGCACTGCGGCTTCTTCATTTTGGTAGGGCACTCACGAGAGAAGTGCCCCGGCTTCCCACAAGTGAAACAACCATCTCCCTGTGTACGAGCTGGGGGATTGGGGCGAGGGTTGTTGTTGTAACCTCCTCCACCGGAACGATACTGTGGAGCTGAACAGTTGGTGTTGTAGGTGTTGGGACGATAGGTAGGAGCTGAGTTGGGGTTTCTCTGGGGCGGATTAGATGATCTGGTAGGAGGTTGGCTGCGGTACTTGGGGTTGCTAGGTCCACTCTGTTGTTGTTGCATCTTGCGCTTCCTGGTCTCATAAGCAGCCTTGCGCTTGGACTCCACCATAATGGCGGCATCCACTAGCGCCTCCAAGTCGGGGTAGGGTACAACCACGAGGATGCTCTGGATTTCCTCGTGCAGAGCATTCATGAAGCAGTCTCGCTTCTTCTCATCCGTATCAGTGTCTTGAGGGGTGTACTTTGCCAAGGTGTTGAACCTGTCGAGATAATCCACAACAGTGGAGCTGTTCTGCTTCAAGTTGAAGAACTAATCGCGCTTCATCTTGATCAATCCCGTAGGAATGTGGGCCTTGCGGAATTTGGCGGTAAATTCCTCCCAGTTGATGACGTGATCAGCAGGTTGCATAGCTTTGACGTTCTCCCACCAGGCTCGTGCAGGGCCGGAAAGAAAATGGGTGGCAAGAAGAACTTTTTCATGTTCTCCCACGGCAGCGACTTCCAAGTTGTTTTCGATGGTGCGGAGCCAATCATCCGCGTCGAGGGGAGTAGTGCACTTGGAAAACACTGGTGGATTGGTGTTCTAGAAATACCTAAGGCGTGACCTTGGGGCTTTGTCTCCGTGTCCATCTCCTTCTTCATTGCCGCGTTTTCCAGCAGCAGCTTGAGCAATTTGCCGAAGTGCGGCTATGCTGGCTTCACTTTCTGCACGAGCGCGCTGGCGGTCCTCCATTAAGAGGCGCAGGATTTGGGCCATGTCAGGATCCGGGGGTGGTGGTGGGTTTTCGGAAGTGGAACCTCCACGGCGAGTCTCAACCATCTGGGGAGTTAAGGGTGAGAGACAAGGTATGAGATAACGGAAAAACTTCGGGAGTTTAAGTGCTTGCCAAGGTGAAGGAATGAATATGCATATTTTTTTTTGAAAAGTAAAAGAAGCATATCAACACAAAATCAAACATCCAAACCACAAACATCGGTACTACCAAAAACTTCAAGGTTCACAACCAAACAGGGTCACATAAGGACCAACATAGTACGGCGTTACACCGGGGACAACATCTCATAACATAAGTTTCGCAGGTGCACAACTAGAAGTCATCAAGAGGGGTGGAAAGGTCGTCAAACGGGGGCTCCTCGGGGTCTTCCTCCTCACCATTTGGAGTGGCCTCGATTGTGTGGAGAGGTGCGGGTTCCTTGGCCTCGTCGTTGATGAAGGCGCGGTCATCATCGTCTTCCTCATCAAGCCCATCGAGCCCTTCTTCTTCCATGTAGTCCTCGTCGTCACTAACGAGAGAGGTGTCCTCCTTACGGAGATCCTCTCCCTCGTCCTGAAGACACTCCAGCTTTTCTTCGGCATCGCGAAGAGCGGACTTGAGGTGCATCACCTTCACCTTGAGCATATAGTTGGCCTCCCGAACACGGAGCTTCTGTTTCTGCTGGCGGCGGTACTTAAGTTTGGCAAGCTTCATGTCCAGCTTGAGTCCCTCCATCTCATGCTTCAGCACTTCGTTCTCCATTCTGTTGGAGTCAAGGCTGAGCTGAGTCTTGAACAGCAGGTTCTCCATCTGGGCAGCCTGGCGTCCAAGGGGGCAAGTGTAGGGAGTCATAGTGGGAATCCCTTCCTCGTTGCGGCGCCCCAAGAGAGCGTGAGGGAGACCCTTTGCCTCCAACTCTGCACGATGGTGGAAGCAAAGGCGTGCGAGAGCTGCCTGCAGCACCCTCACAAGTCCTTCCTCCCAATTGCGGTCAAAGACCCGGACCTCAATCTCCTCGATGTTCTTCACATGAGAACCCCAGAGTGTGCAAACCACCATCCAGGACATCTCACCCTCCTTGGTGCACTCCATCTGTCCTCCCTTCACCTCGGGAAGCAGGCGTCCAACGGCCCGCGACACCTCGATGAGGGCGGTCTCAAACAGAAAGCGGGGCTAATCATAGCCTAGCTGGTGGCTCTCAGTGAACATCGGTGGATCTATC
Organism: Lolium multiflorum; assembly: GCA_030979885.1. Lineage (NCBI taxonomy): Eukaryota > Viridiplantae > Streptophyta > Magnoliopsida > Poales > Poaceae > Lolium > Lolium multiflorum. The sequence continues at coordinate 204,674,350 of CM061747.1, forward strand.
TACACAAGATTTTAAGTTGATAATTAGTAACAAGATCATAGTGTGCAAAGTTTTAGATACATAAGGTAAAAACATTAAAGATTAAGGCAAGTACCATTAAGTCTAAGAGGAATTAGGGGAGAGACTAGGCATTATTTCAGCAATTAATCATCTCGTTTTTGATATAAAAAAATAGTTTTTGTACTGTCTTAACGTCCATGCTAACTAGGGTCTCCTAAGGTCAGGATGGCTGTGATACCAGCTCTGTGGGGACCCCGGACTAGCTGTCCGAAATACCATGTTATGCATCCAACTCACGATCCCATGATTAGTGTACCGTGAGCACATAACCGAACTGAATATCCAGATAACAACATCCATTACAGTACCGAATACATAAGTCTTACAACATTGGGGTCACATGACCCAGTCTTACATAAATGCCACTTCGGGAAAGTTCACAAACACAGCAGCGGATACACGTCAACGGCGTCGGGCCCAAGTCATGCCTTAGACCTACATGGAGCTGACTTGGAGATCTTCCTAGGTCGCATAGTCGTCCTGGTACCCTCCATCATCTTCGTAGTCCTCGTCATAGCCTGGCCAAGTTAATAGCCAGGGACAAAGCCGTGAATACATTTGGAATTGTACTCGCAAACCACTAAGAAGGTGATAACAATTCTATCTAGAGAAGACAAGAGAGGAAGAATAGTTTCTCTTGTGGATATAGCATGCATAAGAGGATCGGTTTCTCTTGTGGAGATAGCATGCCGGCATCTCAAGTGATGCGGGCACTATGGTGTTCCTATAACATCTCTATATCTTTGCTACAGAAGATACTTCAAAAGATAGACTACGACATCTCTATATCTTTAGGGAAGAGGTAGCGTTCCGACATCTCAAGTTATACGGGCGCTAAGGAAGTCCTATGACATCTCTATATCCCAAGGTTTTCATAAACGTTTACAACAAGGTAAGCCTTGAGGGGGAGTTGAACTAGTATTGCGCTACAGCCAAGATGAGAATCATCATGCCAAAGAGGGGGCAAAAAGTGGGTAATGGAATGGGTCATACTTTCTTAAGGTAAGCATGTATTAAGACAACACAAGAAGAATGGTATTTTCAGTTTTGGGTTGCTAAGCATCAAACTTATATAATGATGTAACACTATCCAACATGCTCTCTAATAGGGTACACGGCATACTCTTCTTAGTTGAGAATACACCAAGATCATGACGAAGATACCTATATACTACAAAAGGGGGTGGGTGTGGTGCAAGTCATTATCTTGAGATGGAATATGCTCAAGTTGAGCATACAAGGTAATCAAATGGAATAGCATGGCCCTAATACCATGCATCCCATAATCACAAAACAATAGTGGAGTATCACCACTAGGGAGTACCCCACTTGCAACCATACATAGACAACATAAAAAGAGAGAACAACACACATAGAATCAAGGTGCTTTGGATATCAACAAATGACACCCAACTAGACACCAAATCAGAGATCAAAAGATGGCTTGCCTTGGTTGGCTTGTCCCTAGTCTTCCTCAAATCCTTCTCCAAAGTCCTCCCCTTCGACTTCTCCCTCGTTCGTATCTAGCGTCGCAAAAGTAAACGATGCATACAATCAATAAGCAACTCAAGAACCAAGGGTAAATAAATAAAAGATGAAGATATGCAGGAGAGTTGTTTGGCAGTAACAAATTATGGTTTGGCCAATTTTAGAAAAGAAAAAGACAAGGTTTAACTAAAGCAACGAAACTTTAATCCTATCATTGCATGTGACACACATACAATCATAACCAGAGACAAAATATCATGAATAGAGACTACTGGTATTTTTCCTAGATGCACAGTAACAAATCAAGATCAACACAGTTGGATTCATACTAAAAAATATATTTTCCAATTTTAGAGGCTAGAAATACTAACCAGAAAACAGTGGTCAAGTTTTACTTACTAAAAATCGTATTAAAATCCTAAAAATACGTGGTCAGTGGCATCTGGTAGATATTTCCAAACTGGTTCTAATGCAATTGGAATCATATCAATCAGAGCTACCAAACTAAAGTTATTGGCAAAAAGGCTCGCAGATACTTTTCAGTTTTTAAAATCTAATTCGAAAATTTAAATGAATTTCCCGTGGGCGGGAAACTCTGGGCCGTGTGGTGCTGAGGGGATGGGCCAGCCCAGTGGGGCTCTCCGGTGGTCGGAAAAAAAAGAAAAGGCTGGGGCCCGTGGCGGGCCGGGCCGTGCATGGCCAGCGTGGCTGCATGGCCCATGCAGCCGCTGGATCTGGATCCGACGGCCAGGAGCCGTCGTGTCCACGACATGCGCGAGGCGCTCGCCGGCGCAGAGGAAAAGGGGGCGGCCAGGGGCTTACCGGCGGCCTGCGGTGGCGTGGCTTGGCGTAGGCGGCTTGGCGGCGTGGGTGTGCTGCTCGTGGGCGTCCTGGCGGTTCTCGGACAAGTCAGTGTCGCCTTGCTTGGCGACGTCTGCGTCACGGGCGTCGCCGGTGTGTCGCTGTCATTTTCGCCTCGCTACAGATCTGCATGGCAGAGGGTAACGGAGGGGGTTAGGTGTGTCAGAAAGTGGTGCTGGCGATGAAGGAGAGAGGAGAGAGTCAGGGGAGTGGCATCGTCGACGGCTCCTCCTCGTCACCTTCACGGTGACCACGGTAGCGATGGCGTCGGGTGGCAGCGGCAGCGGCTCGAGCAGCAGCTTGAGCGGCCAGGCAGTGGGTGAGGCAGCCTAACAGCGTGCGAGAGTGGGAGTTGAAGAGGAAGTGGTGGTGCTGGGGGGATTTATAGGCGAAGAGGGCGCTGGTAGTGGCGTGGGCGGTCGCGTCGGCCAACGGGCGCGCGAGGGCTGGCGTCACCAGCTGGGCCCGTGGTGACGTCCTCCTCGTGGCGTCAGCAGGGAAGGGAGTCGAGGAGGCGCGCGGCAGACGAGGCCGATGGCGGGCGACGCGAGGCGTCGGGCCATCATTCCAGTGCCAGCGTGGTGCGCGCGTGCGTTAGGGCTAGGGTTTTGGCGCGGGAGGGGGGTGCTGGTGGTGTCCTGGGCCAAAAAAGAGGGGGTGGTGCGGCTAGGGTTGGGCCAGACAGGGGAGAGGGGTGGTGGTGTCGACCACGGCCCAATCAGGGAAGAAAACAAAGAGAGAGGGAAGAAGAGAGAAAAGAGGGGGAAGTTCCCCTCCTCTTTGTCTTATGGTCCAACTCCAAGAGAGAAAGGGAGAAAAAGGAAAAAGGGGCAGGGATAAAAGCGAGAGAATCATGCCATGTGCATGTGCCAAGTTTTGGCAACAAGTGCATGAGAACATGTGTTGAAGAAAAATAAGAGAAAGGAGTGGTGGTGATGTTGTTGGTGTAACCCAAGATTAGGAGTTGTCATCATCAAGAGAAGAGAGGGGAGTGTTCCCTCTTGTCATGATGGTGGTGGTCATCAAGTAGAACTAGGGTTTTTGGTGATGAAGTGAATAACTAAAAAACATGTTGCCATTTGCATAAATGGGCAAACCCTAATGATTCTATGTGAGGTACTAAAATAGCACTTAAGGTTATGTCCAAAGTCGACTAACCGTCTCCAGGTAGGTCCACCCGTCAATTTCACCGTCTCCAGGTAGTCGACTAACCAGTCCTCAGGATCTTGCAGGCCGTCGAAGTTCTTGTAATTGTCGGGTAACTTAAACCCAGATGGGACCCGAGTTTTACGAACTCGTCAAGTGAAGCAGGGGAGTCCGCACATATCCTCCTCATCAACCTCTCATGAGTATCAACGTTCTCATCTTTCTTGCCGTGCTCTGTCGACCCTTTCCTGCATCGCTGTATCTCTTGCACTGCTCGTTCTCGGAAGGTCTTGCACTACTAATGTAGGTCGTGGACTATTTTGCCTTGGAGTGCCTTCGGGAGGTGTGCTTGTACTCGCAAACGTTGTTCCCATGGCTCCAACTCCTGCCATGGCCATATTGTACAATGCTTCTCTTGGATCCCCTGGAGGTGGCTTGGACGCCAGGATGAGTCGCCATATATCCAGCTTCTGGTGTCTTGGGAATAATATTTGCCCTTGTGTCTATTGACATAAAGGACATGTCGAGGTTTTGGACTAGGTTCTCCCTCTCAGCTTCGGGTATATGTTGCAACCGAGACATTGCCCTATTGCGAGCTGCTCTGTGACTATCTCCTCCCGAAGTACCTGATTGTCGACTCAACTCAGCTCTTCACCTGCTTGACTCGGAAGCTGCGGCTCTCCTCCTATCAAGCTCAGCTTTCTGGTTCTCGTCCAGCATGGGCGAGTATATATTGGTATGCTTGAAGCTCTTCAGCATTGGCAGTCATAGTCATCAGCTCCGTGCCAACGATGGCTTTTGCAGCTCTATCCCAAGCCGCTTGCGGGAGTTGCACCATCTGTCGCGTCGCTGGTCTGACATACTTGGCTCCCTGACATACTTGCGGGAGTTGCACCATAAGATCAGCACGATCGATGTATGGTTTTCCCGCATCATCGAAAGCCTCTGATGTCTCCTCCTGTGGGCGACTTGCTTCTCCAATTACATAGATTTGATGGTATTTTGGAGTTTGACTTTCGTTGGGGTTGGTGACACCGTTGCATAGATCGGTGAAGACATCCCTGACAGAAGTAGATTTGTCCATGAAGTCGAAGCTGTCAACGTTGTCTGAGTCGCTGCTTATGTTGGAGTCCGCAGACGACTCGAAGGACATGATGCCGAAGATCTTGGCGAGTTTCTCGCTTGTCGCAGTCTTGACGAAGCGTGGTGGTGAGATCTCCTCGTCGCCCGTCTCGAACGATGACGACGATTCCGAAAGATCGGAGTCGGCTGACACCCGTACAACACGCGACCGTTGGGAACCCCAAGTGGAAGGTGTGATGCGTACAGCAGTAAGTTTCCCTCAGTTAGAAACCAAGGTTTATCGAACCAGTAGGAGTCAAGAAGCACGTTGAAGGTTGATGGCGGCGAGATGTAGTGCGGCGCAACACCGGGATTCCGGCGCCAATGTGGAACCTGCACAACACAACCAAGTACTTTGCCCCAACGAAACAGTGAGGTTGTCAATCTCACCGGCTTGCTGTAACAAAGGATTGGATGTATAGTGTGGATGATGATTGATTGCAGAAAAACAGTAGAACAAGTATTGCAGTAGATTGTATTTCAGTATAGAGAATTGGACCGGGGTCCACAGTTCACTAGAGGTGTCTCTCTCATAAGATAAACAGCATGTTGGGTGAACAAATTACAGTTGGGCAATTGACAAATAAAGAGGGCATGACCATGCACATACATATTATGATGAGTATAGTGAGATTTAATTGGGCATTACGACAAAGTACATAGACCGCTATCCAGCATGCATCTATGCCTAAAAAGTCCACCTTCAGGTTATCATCCGAACCCCTTCCAATATTAAGTAACAACAGACAATTGCATTAAGTATTGCGCGTAATGTAATCAATAACTACATCCTTGGACATAGCATCAATGTTTTATCCCTAGTGGCAACAACACATCCATAATCTTAGAGATTTCTCACTTCCCCAGATTCACGGAGACATGAACCCACTATCGAGCATAAATACCCCTCTGGAGTTAAGAGTAAAAACTTGGCCAGAGCCTCTACTAATAACGGAGAGCATGCAAGATCATAAACAACACATAGATATAAATTGATAATCAACATAACATGGTATTCTCTATTTATCGGATCCCAACAAACACAACATATAGAATTACAGATAAATTATCTTGATCATGTTCGGCAGCTCACAAGACCCGACAATTAAGCACAATGAGGAGAAGACAACCATCTAGCTACTGCTATGGACCCATAGTCCAGGGGTAGACTACTCACACATCACTCCGGAGGCGACCATGGCGGCGTAGAGTCCTCCGGGAGATGATTCCCCTCTCCGGCAGGGTGCCGGAGGCGATCTCCTAAATCCCCCGAGATGGGATTGGCGGCGGCGGTGTCTCTGGAAGGTTTTCCGTATCGTGGCTCTCGGTACTGGGGGTTTCGCGACGAAGGCTATTTGTAGGCGGAAGGGTAGGTCAGGGGGCTGCGAGGGGCCCAGGAGACAGGTCGGAGCGCCAAGGGTGGGGCCGCGCCGCCCTCCTGGCCACCTCGTGGCCCCACTTCGCTGACTCTTCGGTCTTCGAAGCTTCGTGGCAAATAGGACCCGGCGTTGATTTCGTGCAATTCCGAGAATATTTCCTTACTAGGATTTCTGAAAGGAAAAACAGCAGAAAAGCAACGGCACTTCGGCATCTTGTTAATAGGTTAGTTCCAGAATGCACGAATATGACATAAAGTGTGCATAAAACATGTAGATATCATCAATAATGTGGCATGGAACATAAGAAATTATCGATACGTTGGAGACGATCGCATCCCCAAGCTTAGTTCTGCTCGTCCCGAGCAGGTAAACGATAAACAAAGATAATTTCTGAGTGACATGCCATCATAACCTTGATCATACTATTGTAAGCATATGTAGTGAATGCAGCGATCAAAACAATGTAAATGACATGAGTAAACAATGAATCATATAGCAAAGACTTTTCATGAATAGTACTTCAAGACAAGCATCAATAAGTCTTGCATAAGAGTTAACTCATAAAGCAATAATTCAAAGTAAAGGTATTGAAGCAACACAAAGGAAGATGAAGTTTCAGCGTTGCTTTCAACTTGTAACATGTATATCTCATGGATATTGTCAACATAGAGTAATATAACAAGTGCAATATGCAAGTATGTAGGAATCACTGCACAGTTCACACAAGTGTTTGCTTCTGGAGGTGGAGAGAAATAGGTGAACTGACTCAACAATAAAAGTAGAAGAATGGTCCTTCAAAGAGGAAAGCATCGATTGCTATATTTGTGCTAGAGCTTTGATTTTGAAAACAAGAAACAATTTTGTCAATGGTAGTAATAAAGCATATGTGTCATGTAAATTATATCTTACAAGTTGCAAGCCTCATGCATAGTATACTAATAGTGCCCGCACTTGTCCTAATTAGCTTGGATTACCGGATTATCGCAATGCACATGTTTTAACCAAGTGTCACAAAGGGGTACCTCTATGCCGCGTGTACAAAGGTCTAAGGAGAAAGCTTGCATTGGATTTCTCGCTATTGATTATTCTCAACTTAGACATCCATACCGGGACAACATAGACAACAGATAATGGACTCCTGTTTTATGCATAAGCATGTAGCAACAATTAATTTTCTCATATGAGATTGAGGATATATGTCCAAAACTGAAACTTCCACCATGGATCATGGCTTTAGTTAGCGGCCCAATGTTCTTCTCTAACAATATGCACACTCTAACCATAAAGGTGGTAAATCTCCCTTACTTCAGACAAGACGAACATGCATAGCAACTCACATGATATTCAACAAAGAGTAGTTGATGGCGTCCCCAGAACATGGTTATCGCACAACAAGCAACTTAATAAGAGATAAAGTGCATAAGTACATATTCAATACCACAATAGTTTTTAGGCTATTTGTCCCATGAGATATATATTGTAAAGGTGAAGAATGGAAATTTTAAAGGTAGCACTCAAGCAATTTACTTTGGAATGGCGGAGAAATACCATGTAGTAGGTAGGTATGGTGGACACAAATGGCATAGTGGTTGGCTCAAGTATTTGGATGCATGAGAAGTAATCCCCCTCGATACAAGGTTTAGGCTAGCAAGGCTTATTTGAAACGAACACAAGGATGAAGCGGTGCAGCAAAACTCACATAAAAGACATATTGTAAACATTATAAGACTCTACACCGTCTTCCTTGTTGTTCAAACTCAATACTAGAAATTATCTAGACCTTAGAGAGACCAAATATGCAAACCAAATTTTAGCATGCTCTATGTATTTCTTCATTAATAGGTGCAAAGTATATGATGCAAGAGCTTAAACATGAGCACAACAATTGCCAAGTATCACATTATCCAAGACATTATAGCAATTACTACATGTATCATTTTCCAATTCCAACCATATAACAATTTAACGAAGAAGAAACTTCGCCATGAATATTATGAGTAGAGCCTAAGGACATATTTGTCCATATGCTACAGCGGAGCATGTCTCTCTCCCACACAAAGAATGCTAGGATCCATTTTATTCAAACAAAACAAAAACAAAACAAACCGACGCTCCAAGCAAAGCACATAAGATGTGACGGAATAAAAATAGTTTCAGGGGAGGAACCCGATAATGTTGTCGATGAAGAAGGAGATGCCTTGGGCATCCCCAAGCTTAGACGCTTGAGTCTTATTGATATATGCAGGGGTGAACCACCGGGGCATCCCCAAGCTTAGAGCTTTCACTCTCCTTGATCATGTTGTATCATCTCCCTCTCTTGATCCTTGAAAACTTCCTCCACACCAAACTCAAAACAACTCATTAGAGGGTTAGTGCACAATCAAAATATACATGTTCAGAGGTAACATAATCATTCTTAACACTTCTGGACATTGCACAAAGCTACTGAAAGTCAATGGAATCGAAATATCCATCGAACATAGCAAAACAGGCAATGCGAAATAAAAGGCAGAATCTGTCAAAACAGAACAGTTCGTAATGACGAATTTTATTGAGGCACCAGACTTGCTCAAATGAAAATTCTCAAATTGAATGAAACTTGCGAACATATCTGAGGATCACTCACGTAAATTGGCATAATTTTCTGAGTTACCTACTGAGAATTTTGCCCAGATTCGTGACAGCAAAGAAATCTGTTTTTGCGCAGTAATCCAAATCTAGTATGAACCTTACTATCAACGACTTTACTTGGCACAACAAAACACTAAACTAACATAAGGAGAGGTTGCTACAGTAGTAAACAAATTCCAAGACACAAATATAAAACAAAGTACTGTAGTAAAAACATATGGGTTGTCTCCCATAAGCGCTTTTCTTTAACGCCTTTCAGCTAGGCGCAGAAAGTGTGTATCAAGTATTATCAAGAGACGAAGTGTCAACATCATAATTTGTTCTAATAATAGAATCAAAAGGTAACTTCATTCTCTTTCTAGGGAAGTGTTCCATACCTTTCTTGAGAGGAAATTGATATTTAATATTACCTTCCTTCATATCAATGATAGCACCAACAGTTCGAAGAAAAGGTCTTCCCAAGATAATGGGACAAGATGCATTGCATTCAATATCCAAGACAACAAAATCAACGGGCACAAGGTTATTGTTAACGGTAATGCGAACATTATCAACTCTCCCCAAAGGTTTCTTTGTAGAGTTATCAGGAAGATTAACATCCAAATAACAATTTTTCAATGGTGGCAAGTCAAGCATATTATAGATTTTCTTAGGCATAACGGAAATACTTGCACCAAGATCACATAAAGCATTACAATCAAAGTCATTGACCTTCATTTTAATGATGGGCTCCCAACCATCCTCTAGCTTCCTAGGAATAGAAGTTTCGCGTTCTAGTTTCTCTTCTCTAGCTTTTATGAGAGCATTTGTAATATGTTTTGTGAAAGCCAAGTTTATAGCACTAGCATTAGGACTCTTAGCAAGTTTTTGTAAGAACTTTATAACTTCAGAGATGTGGCAATCATCAAAATTCAAACCATTATAATCTAAAGCAATGGGATCATCATCCCCAATGTTGGAAAAAATTTCAGCAGTTTTATCACAGGCAGTTTTAGCAGTTTCAGCAGTTTCTCGCGCTTTGCATTAGAAGTAGAAACATTGCTAACACCAATTCTTTTATTATTAATAGTAGGAGGTGCAGCAACTTGTGTAGCATTAGCATTACTAGTGGTGGTAATAGTCCAAACTTTAGCTATATTCTCTTCTTTTTCATTTTCTTCTCTTTCCCACCTAGCACGCAATTCGGCCATCAATCTTATATTCTCATTAATTCTAACTTGGATGGAATTTGCTGTAGTAAAAATTTTATTATGATGATTTTCATTAGGCATAACTTTCGATTTCAAAAGATCAACATCAGCAGCAAGACTATCGACTTTAGAAGCAAGTATATCAATTTTCCCAAGCTTTTCTTCAACAGATTTGTTAAAAGCAGTTTGTGTACTAATAAATTCTTTAAGCATGGCTTCAAGTCCAGGGGGTGTGTTCCTATTATTGTTGTAAGAATTCCCATAAGAATTACCATAGCCGTTGCCATTATTATAAGGATATGGCCTATAGTTGTTACTAGAATTGTTCCGGTAAGCATTGTTGTTGAAATTATTATTTTTAATGAAGTTTACATCAACATGTTCTTCTTGTGCAACCAATGAAGCTAACGGAACATTATTAGGATCAACATTTGTCCTATCATTCACAAGCATAGACATAATAGCATGAATCTTATCACTCAAGGAAGAGGTTTCTTCGACAGAATTTACCTTCTTACCTTGTGGAGCTCTTTCCGTGTGCCATTCAGAGTAATTGGTCATCATATTATCAAGAAGCTTTGTTGCTTCACCAAGAGTGATGGACATAAAGGTACCTCCAGCAGCTGAATCCAATAGGTTTCGCGAAGAAAAATTCAGTCCTGCATAAAAGGTTTGGATGATCATCCAAGTAGTCAGTCCATGGGTTGGGCAATTTTTAACCAAAGATTTCATTCTTTCCCATGCTTGTGCAACATGATCATTATCCAATTGTTTAAAATTCATTATGCTACTCCTCAAAGATATAATTTTAGCAGGGGGATAATATCTACCAATAAAAGCATCCATGCATTTAGTCCATGAATCAATACTATTCTTAGGCAAGATAGCAACCAATCTTTAGCTCTTCCTCTTAATGAGAAAGGAAACAATTTTAATTTTATAATGTCACCATCTACATCCTTATACTTTTGCATTTCACATAATTCAACAAAATTATTGAGATGGGCAGCAGCATCATCAGAACTAACACCAGAAAATTGCTCTCGCATAACAAGATTTAGTAAAGCAGGTTTAATTTCAAAGAATTCTGCTGTAGTAGCGGGTGGAGCAATAGGTGTGCATAAGAAATCATTATTATTTGTGGTTGTGAAGTCACACAACTTAGTATTTTCAGGAGTACCCATTTTAGCAACAGTAAATAAAGCAAACTAGATAAAATAAATGCAAGTAACTAATTTTTTTGTGTTTTTGATATGACAAACAAGATAGCAAATAAAGTAAAACTAGCAACTAATTTTTTTTGTATTTTAATATAACGCAGCAAACAAAGTACTAAATAAAATAAAGCAAGACAAAAACAAAGTAAAGAGATTGGGATGTGGAGACTCCCCAGCAGGTTCTTGACTCCCCGGCAACGGCGCTAAATTTAGCTTGACACGCGTACAACACGCGACCGTTGGGAACCCCAAGTGGAAGGTGTGATGCGGACAGCAGTAAGTTTCCCTCAGTTAGAAACCAAGGTTTATCGAACCAGTAGGAGTCAAGAAGCACGTTGAAGGTTGATGGCGGCGAGATGTAGTGCGGCGCAACACCAGGGATTCCGGCGCCAACGTGGAACCTGCACAACACAAACAAGTACTTTGCCCCAACGAAACAGAGGTTGTCAATCTCACCGGCTTGCTGTAACAAAGGATTAGATGTATAGTGTGGATGATGATTGATTGCAGAAACAGTAGAACAAGTATTGCAGTAGATTGTATTTCAGTATAGAGAATTGGACCGGGGTCCACAGTCACTAGAGGTGTCTCTCCCATAAGATAAACAGCATGTTGGGTGAACAAATTACAGTTGGGCAATTGACAAATAAAGAGGGCATGACCATGCACATACATATTATGATGAGTATAGTGAGATTTAATTGGGCATTACGACAAAGTACATAGACCGCTATCCAACATGCATCTATGCCTAAAAAGTCCACCTTCAGTTATCATCCGAACCCCTTCCAGTATTAAGTTGCAACAACAGACAATTGCATTAAGTATTGCGTAATGTAATCAATAACTACATCCTAGGACATAGCATCAATGTTTTATCCCTAGTGGCAACAGCACATCCATAATCTTAGAGATTTCTGTCACTTCCCCAGATTCACGGAGACATGAACCCACTATCGAGCATAAATACCCCTCTTGGAGTTAAGAGTAAAAATTTGGCCAGAGCCTCTACTAATAACGGAGAGCATGCAAGATCATAAACAACACATAGATATAAATTGATAATCAACATAACATGGTATTCTCTATTCATCGGATCCCAACAAACACAACATATAGAATTACAGATAGATGATCTTGATCATGTTCGGCAGCTCACAAGACCCGACAATTAAGCACAATGAGGAGAAGACAACCATCTAGCTACTGCTATGGACCCATAGTCCAGGGGGTAGACTACTCACACATCACTCCGGAGGCGACCATGGCGGTGTAGAGTCCTCCGGGAGATGATTCCCCTCTCCGGTGCCGGAGGCGATCTCCTGAATCCCCCGAGATGGGATTGGCGGCGGCGGCGTCTCTGGAAGGTTTTCCGTATCGTGGCTCTCGGTACTGGGGGTTTCGCGACGAAGGCTATTTGTAGGCGGAAGGGTAGGTCAGGGGGCGTCGCGAGGGGCCCAGGAGACAGGTCGGCGCGGCCACGGGTGGGGCCGCGCCGCCTGCCCTCCTGGCCACCTCGTGGCCCCACTTAGTCGACTCTTCGGTCTTCTGGAAGCTTCGTGGCAAAATAGGACCCTGGGCGTTGATTTAGTCCAATTCCGAGAATATTTCCTTACTAGGATTTCTGAAACCAAAAATAGCAGAAAACAGCAACTGGCACTTCGGCATCTTGTTAATAGGTTAGTTCCCGAAAATGCACGAGTATGACATAAAGTGTGCATAAAACATGTAGATATCATCAATAATGTGGCATGGAACATAAGAAATTATCGATACGTCGAAGACGTATCATCGGCCGCCAACGATCCCGACGAAACCGGAACCTCGAGACGATGTGATCCCTCTTTTTTGACGCGGAAGTGGAACCTCCCGAACATCATCTCCATAGGCTCCTCCAATTATGCATATGCATCCAAACGGGAGGGCGGGTGAGGAACAAAATCGACTAGACCAGTTTCGATCTGTTTACCTCTGTCCATCGCGTTGCTTGCCACCGAAGATGTCGACGATGTTGAGCGTGCCATCGAGATCAGCTCCTTGTCGCCTCTAATTCCCACATACGGCGCTAATTGACAAGGTATCGACTTGTCAATTCCTACGGATTGTAGACTAGGGTTTTCGTAGGAAGTAGAGGGCAAGTAGATCTCGAGGGTTCAGCCGAAAAGTACCTGACTACTAGAAAACTAGGGTTGTGTTGACAATGAAATCGATCCTCTCTTTCTCCCTCGACCCCTTATATAGGAGGTGGAGCCGAGGGTTTCGTGATGTATAAGTTACAAAGTCTGGGAGACTCTTTGAGTTCGTCTCGTAATAGTTACAAGTCATTATTCCTAGTAAAACTCTATCTTTCCAAACTATCTCTTAATTGGGCTTCCGGGCTTCATAAACTTCGGGTCGTGGGCCTTCAGCAAACCCCGGGTATCATCTTCGGTAGGCCCATTGTGGATGCCTATGTCACCGGTCCTTTCCTTTACAAGGATAAATTCAACCACTGCAATCCTTTTCTGTTTACTTTCCTCAAGCTCTGTTCTCTTTAATTATTGCAAACATCTCTTTCCAGTCGATACTGATACGTCTCCAACGTATCGATAATTTCTTATGTTCCATGCTACTTTATTGATGATACCTACATGTTTTATACATACTTTATGTCATATTTATGCATTTTCCGGCACTAACCTACTAACAAGATGCCGAAGAGCCAGTTGCTGTTTTCTGCTGTTTTTGGTTTCAGAATCCTAGTAAGGAAATATTCTCGGAATTGGACGAAATCAACGCCCAGGATCTTATTTTTCCACGAAGCTTCGAACACCGGGGATATGAAGTGGGGCGACGAGGCGACGCCACACTAGGGCGGCGCGGCCCAGGCCCCGGCCGCGCCGGCCTAGCGTGGGGCCCTCGCGTCGCCCCTAAACCTACCTCTTCGCCTATAAAAAGCCTTCGTCGATAATAGTTCCAGATCGAGAGCCACGATACGGAAAACCTCCAGAGATGCCGCCGCCAATCCCATCTCGGGGATTCAGGAGATCCGGCACCCTGCCGTAGAGGGGAATCATCTCCGGAGGACTCTACACCGCCATGGTCGCCTCCGGAGTGATGTGTGAGTAGTTCACCCTGGACTATGGGTCCATAGCAGTAGCTAGATGGTCGTCTTCTCCTAATTGTGCTATCATTTTTGGATCTTGTGAGCTGCCTAACATGATCAAGATCATCTATCTGTAATGCTACATGTTGCGTTTGTTGGGATCTGATGAATAGTGAATGCTATGTTATGTTGATTATCAATCTATCATCTATGTGTTGTTTATGATATTGCATGCTCTCCGTTGCTAGTAGAGGCTCTGGCCAAGTTTTTGCTTGTAACTCCAAGAGGGAGTATTTATGCTCGATAGTGGGTTCATGCCTCCATTAAATCTGGGACAGTGACAGAAAGTTCTAAGGTTTTGGATGTGCTGTTGCCACTAGGGATAAAACATCAATGCTATGTCTAAGGATATATTTATTGATTACACTACGCACCATACTTAATGCAATTGTCTGTTGTTTGCAACTTAATACTGGAGGGGGTTCGGATGATAACCTGAAGGTGGACTTTTAGGCATAGATGCATGCTGGATAGCGGTCTATGTACTTTGTCGTAATGCCCAATTAAATCTCACACTACTCATCATAACATGTATGTGCATGGTCATGCTCTCTCTATTTGTCAATTGCCCAACTGTAATTTGTTCACCCAACATGCTTATTCTTATGGGAGAGACACCTCTAGTGAACTGTGGACCCCGGTCCATTCTTTTACATCGAATACAATCTACTGCAATACTGGTTCTTACTGTTCTCAAACATCATCATCCACACTATACATCTAATCCTTTGTTACAGCAAGCCAGTGAGATTGACAACCTCACTGTTACGTTGGGACAAAGTTCTTTGGTTGTGTTGTGCAGGTTCCACGTTGGCGCCGGAATCCCTGGTGTTGCACCGCACTACACTCCGCCGCCATCAACCTTCAACGTGCTTCTTTGCTCCTACTGGTTCGATAAACCATGGTTTCTTACTGAGGGAAAACTTGCCGTTGTACGCATCACACCTTCCTCTTGGGGTTCTCAACGGGCACGTCGACTGCGTGCTAGCATCAGATACATCCAATCTTTTGTGTTCAGCAAACCAGTGAGATTGACAACCTCACTATAATTTGGGGCAAAGTACTTTTGGTTGTGTTGTGTGTAGGTTCCACGTTGTTGCTGACGCCGGTAGTGCGCCCTGCCACTAGTTAGCCAGCAACACCTTCAGAAGTCACGCCTTTCTCCTACTGATTAAACCTTGGTTTCGTGCTGAGGGAAAACTTGTTGCTATGCTCATCACACCTTCCTCTTGGGGTTTCCCAACCGCTTCCACAACAACTGCCACCAAGATTGTCTGGCACCATCACCGGAGCACCATCAACAATCAATAACATTTGTGGCAGTATGTGGAGGAACAAGCATCCATGTTTTATTTTTCATTAGAGCACTCTACTCCTCATACATCGCATTGCACCAAATTGAATCACTCAAAGCTACCTGTAAACTTGATGGTTCCTCTGTAACAGCAGACATACCCCATCGTATAGTACCATCAGTGTATTCTTAGCGGGTTTTAATTCCTTTGGATGCACGAGTAACCGGTCGTTGAGAAATAGGTGCCATAGAGGAGCGCGCATGTGATGATGGAGTAGAAGATCCGGCGGCACGCGAGTTGATCCCGATGTTGTCCTCGTCTGCAAGCTCGTTTGTATGTGAGCTTGTCTGATGAGGACATCCCATCTATTGATACAACCATTGTACCTACAACCAAACAAATACAAGGAACTATCCCTCGAGCTCGTGCCAAACAACTTAACTATCGGGTACTTTTGCTTTCTTGGAACTATTCCTCACATACATGATAATATGATGCTGCCTAAATAAGATATGTTTGTTACTCTTAGGAATGATGGACCTAGAATGGACGAGGGAAAAGCATTGGAGCACGATCATACACGCAGATGGCAGCAAGCATATGAGGACTGAAGAAGACACCACAATTGGAGATTTCAGAACTTTGAAGCCACCATAATGAAGAATGAAGTCTTGGACAAAATACACAATATTATACTTCATAATTTCGTCCATATCTTAATATGGTGCTACTCACCTTTATTTTTGGGCCAGACCCGTGTTATTTTCGCTGCAATTAAGTCAGCCACCTTTAGGAGTCCCCATTCGAGGTGGAAAGGCCTTTTAGGGTTTGTTTTGGCCACCATACCTATGGCTGACCGAAACCCCCACCATTTCCTCCTTAAATACCCACATAGCTGTCACTTTTAGACATGGATTTTGATTAGATTAAAAGTTCCAATTGCTGCAACTTTGTGTACTTCTTTTGAGGCCAACGCCCAGAACAAGACCGACTATTCGGAATCCCAGCTTATTCAATAAATCTTTCATCCATATCTGCAATATCTTGATTTCATTATTAGTTCTTACTTGTTGTCAATTTCAGGTAGGAATTAAGACCCTCGCTGGTCAGGATGATCGTGCACCTACAAGATCAGTAAATCCTGGAGATTATCCTAGCGATTGCATTGGCGCACGAGCTTTGCACGTGTAGTCGGATCGTCAAGCACGAACTCCACAAACAAATCATCATATCCATCATCTCATCGAAAGATCAGACACATTTTACCTATCAAGCGGTATCAGATCTACCGTTGCTTGGTGAGATTTACTATTTTCCTAGTGTAGATTGCATGTGCCTTCATACCTATAAACCACGAAAATGCCAAAAAAAATAGAGGTTTAGATCATATCGTCCCATAAAACACCCTGAGCCTTTGCATTGTCATTTCAGTTTTGCATAGTTGAATTTGTGTCTGCATCTTCGTGTCGAGTTGCTGCTCTTAGCGTCTAGTTCCCTTAGAGTTTCGAGTTCTGATCATAGTAATCACGCGCTGTCGCCGCACACTCGCACCGCTCGCAGATCACCACCGCCTTATACACCCACCATATACTTCTACCACCACCATATACACCACCACATACTTGCGCAACCGCCATATACTTCCGCCAGCACCATATACACCTACCATACGTTGTTCCGCTTCACAAACCCTAAACAACCACCGTCCACTTCCACCATATACCCCATTTCCTACCGCGACACGGTTTGTTGTTGTTTTCTCTGCCGTGACACGAGTCTGGGTAGAATTAGGTTTCTTATTTTTCCTTATTAGTTGTTTCCTTCTAACTTCGTCCGTGCTGTAATCAAAAACTCCATGAGTTAAGTTTCGGTCGCAGGCCAATAGGAAGAGAGAAAAAAAAAAGCCTCGAACTGCCTCCGAATTTTTTTTCTAGCTACACTAGTTTTCGACCTTGGAGATCACTTTTCTCCACTGGCCTTTATAGCGACATTCTTTTGGCACCAGCGCGCTTTCTGGAGCACTTTTCAGAAATTTTGAAATCAAAACCTTATGAGGCTATACTATTTTTAGACCTTGGGAATCAGTTTGAGACTCTCGCCATCATAGTGATTTTTCACATCTTGATCGCCACTTCATCGCCACCTCATCGCTGCTCATTGCTTGTGTGTCGTGTCATGCCCTCATTAGTGTTCTAGGCTCACATCTCTAGCATGGTCTAGCCTAGGACCAGCACAGTACCGTCGTTGAGCATTCTTTCAACATTGCATCGCTGTTTTGACAATTGTTATTTTTGATACTATATACAAGCCTTCCTACAGCTCCACATATTGTCTCCACATGCACTGTGTCGACACCTGGTAATCGCTTTGTGCAAACTTTGGGAGACGCTGATCCTTGTTTGTTGCCATATCGCCTTCCTCCTGTTTGGTAAAAACTTGTAAGAGCTTTGTATTTATCTTCAGGGATTACATGTGAACTGATGTTGCGTAGATTGCACACCGTTGGGGAACCCCAAAAGGAATGTATGATGAGCACAGTAGCAAGTTTTCCCTCTGTAAGAAAGGAGTGACTTCTGAAGGTGTTGCTAGCTGACTTGTGGCAGGACGCACTACCGGCGTCAGCAACAACGTGGAAACTACACACAACACAACTAAAATACTTTGCCCCAACTTACAGTGAGATTTTCAATCTCACTAGTTTTGCTGAAAACAAAGGATTAACTGTATAGTGTGAAAAGAGATGTTTGTTTGCAGCGGAATTAAAGAGAACGGTGCTTGGAGTAAGTAAATAGAATATGATGCTTTTATCAGTGTAAAAGAAAGGACCGGGGTCCATAGTTCACTAGAGGTGTCTCTCCATAAAGATAAATAACATGTTGGGGGAATAAATTACAGCTGGGAAATTGATAGAATAAAGACCATACATGACAAGATGATTACTATGAGATTCATTTGGGCATTACAACATAATACATAGACCGTAATCCAACTGCGCCTATGACTAATAATCCACCTTTCAGTTATCATCTAAACCCCTTTTAGTATTAAGTTGCAAGCAACAGATTATCGCATTAAGCAATGTGTGTAAATTAAATAATAGAATTATCCTTAGACAAAACATTGTTGTTTTCTCCCTAGTATCAACAACACATCTACAATCTTAGAAGTTATTGTCACTCTTCGAGATTACTAGAGGCATGAACCCACTATCGAGCATAAATACTCCCTCTTGGAGTTACAAGCATATACTTGGCCAACGCATCTACTAGCAACGAAGAGCATGCAAAATCATAAATAACATATGACAAGTATATAATCGATCTCGACCATAGTATTCAATATTCATCGGATCCTAGCAAACACAACATGTATCATTACATAAAGATGATCTTGATGATGATAGGCAGCTCACAAGATCTAAACATGAAGCATAAATTGGAGAAGACAACCATCTAGCTATTGCTATGGACCCATAGTCTAGAGCTGAGCTACTCACGCATCACTTCGGAGGCAGGCATGACAATGTAGAGGCCTCCGGTGATGATCTCCCTCTCCGGCAGAGTGCCGGGAAGAGCTTCAGAACCCTCCCGAGCTAGGTTCGGCAATGGCGGCCACGATGGAACTTTTCGTGGATGGAGGCTCGGATCTTTAGGTTTTTCCTGAACAGGTGAATAAATAGGCGGAAGGGTGAGGTCGGTGGGTACCCGGGGGACCCACACCATCCCAAGGCGTAGCTAGGGCCTGGGCCGTGCCATGGCCTGGTGTGGCCGCCTCGTGACGCTTCTTAGTCTCCCATTCGGACTCCGTCTTCGTTGTAGTAAAATAGGAACTTCGGCTTTTGTTTCATCCAATTCCGAGAATATTTCATGTTCAACTTTTCTGAAATACAAAACAATAGAAAACACGGAACTGGCACTGTGGCATCTTGTCAATAGGTTAGTTCCGGAAAATGTATAAAAGTGCAACGAAGTGTAAACAAAACATATAGAAATTGGTGTAAAACAAGCATGGAGCATCAACAGTTGTAGATACGTTTGCAACGTATCATGAACCACCATAGTCTGTAGTTTGTAGGCATATACATTTGTGCTTTTTGCATTCTAATCATGATAGGAACTTCGTCGAAAAGTGTTGACACGGATAATATGACAAGTGCGGAGTTGCATGCTCACTTCACCCACCTTTTGGGTGGGCATGCACACGACGTGTATCCGCGACTAGGTGATGTTGATTCCAAGCTCACTGATGCACCGGAGAAGATAGATGGCCTCGAAGGATCCTTCAACACCAAGATTCGCGCTAAGTTCCAGGAGATCTTGGCCAGGTTACCACAACCTCGCGACAATGCACGATGCACATGTCGTGTTCCTCGTGTAGATCTGTCTGCAGGTACCCCTGCTGCTGCACTAACCGCGCCTAGATGAAGGATACGAGGATTATGAAGGGGAGGACGAGATGGCATACGATAATGTGCTTGACGGTGAGGAGGTACAACAACCTCCACTAGGTCGTCCACGGCAATACAATCGTAATGCTTGTCCACCTTCACGCCCGGTACGTGATGATGATCATGTTGCCAAACTTAAGTTGAATATTCCGCCATTTGAGGGTAGATATAATCCTGATGCATGCCTTACATGAGAATTGTAAGTAGAACAACGCTTTGCATGTTTACGATATCCTAAGCATTTGCGTGTTAGTGCTGCTACTTGTGAGTTCACATATTTTTCTTCTATTTGGTTGTCTGAACATTGTAGAGTATATCATGCTAATATTCCTACTACTTGGATTGGTCTAAAACTTTCTATGCGTAATCTCTTTGTTCCTCCATATTTTCAACGTGATTTGCCTAAGAAATTGTCTCATTTAGAACAAGGTAAAAATTATGTAGAAGAATATTATCAAGAATTACAAACATGACATGATTCGTTGTGGTATTTTAGAGGATAATGAAGATATGCTTGCACATTTCTTTGGTGGTTTGAATAAAGAGATTCAACATATTTTAGACTATAAGGAGTACAACACCATTACTCGTTTATTTCATGTTGCTTGCAAAGCCGAACGTGAAGTGCAGGATCGTCAACCTCCATGGAGACGAGCTAATATTTCTACAGGTCGTACTTCATCATGGTCTTCACGACAATCAGCGCCGCCCACTCGTGGGGCGGCTCCAGCACCTTCTACCTCCAAGTACACTGCGTCTGCATCAAGAGCACCACCTGCTGCTACTCCACCACCATCTACTTGTCCTTCTCGGAGTTCATCTTCTATGGCTTCCATGGGGAAGACACGCGACGTTCAATGTCGCAAATGTTGGGGATATGGTCACATAGACAAAGAATGCAGAATCCAAGGTGTGATGATTGTACGTGAAGATGGTGAATATCATTCAACAAGTGAATTTCATGATGATACATTGGCCCTTATTGCTGCACATGAGGGAGCAAATTCTGATTCCGAGAAAGATATGGTGGTAATGGGACCTGAAACTTTTGATGGGTACAAGATTTTAGTTGCACAACGTGTGCTGAGTGTACAATTGAGCAAATCTGAACATGATCAACGCCACAATCTGTTTCAAACATGAGGTGTTGCAAAAGATCGAGCTATATGGATCATCATTGATGGAGGGAGTTCTAATAATCTGGCTAGCATTGATATGGTGGAGAAGCTTGCTATACCTACAAGACAACACACGCATCCATACTATATTCAATGGTTTGAGAGCTCTCGGAAGCTCAAGGTAACAAGAACTACACGTGTGCATTTGACTATTGGTTCATATTCTGATTTTGTTGATTGTGACCTATCCAAGCTTGTTCTTTATTACTTGGTAGACCTTGGTAATTTGATAGAGAATCTGTTCATAATGGTAAAACTAATCGCTATTCTTTTATGTATGATGGAAAGAAAATTGGTCTCAAACCTATGAGTCCTGAACAAATTTTAAAAGATGATCTTGCTAGAGCTAGTAGAGTAAAAAGCAAGGAGAAATATAAGAGTGAAAATTAGATTGTTGCTGCGTATTGTGTGCCACACACGAGTAATACTAAATCTGATTCTAACCATGCTACTGAAATTCGTTTGAAAAATCCTTGTTTGCTTGTTAGCAAATCTGATATTGCTAAACTTGATGTGAACATTACTCAATGTTATACAATTATTTACAAAGAAGTTTTGTTTTCATTTGAGGATATGCCTCCTTCTTTGCCACCTGAGGTTGCTAACCTTTTGCATAAATTCATTGACGTGTTCCCAAAAGATGTTCCACCCGGATTACTACCTATTCGTGGGATAGAACACCAAATTGACTTGATTTCAAGTGCGTTGCTGCCCAACCGTGCACCATATCTTACCAATCCTGAAGAGATCAAAGAGATTCAACGACAAATTCTGATTCTACAAGATAAAGGTTACATTCGTGAGTCTCTTAGTCCATGTGTTGTTCCTATTATTTTGGTACCAAAGAAAATGGTTCTTCGCGCATGTGTACTGGTTGTAGAGCTATTACTAATATTACTATTCGACATCGTCACCCTATACCATGTTTGGATGATATGATGGATGAGTTGAGTGGCTCTATTATGTTCTCTAAAGTTGATTTGCGTAGTGGTTACCACCAGATTCGTATGCCATTAGGAGATGAATGGAAAACAACATTTAAAACTAAGTTCGATTTATATGAGTGGTTAGTAATGCATTTTGGATTAACTAATGCTCCTAGTACTTTCATGAGACCGATGAACGAAGTTTTACATGCATTTATTGGATGTTTTCAGGTGGTATACTTTGATGATATTCTTATATATAGCAAATATTTGGAAGACCATTTGGATCATTTACGTGACGTTTCCAATGCTTTACGTGATGCATGTTTGTATTGTAATCTTGATACGTGCACCTTTTGCACCAATCGAGTTGCGTTTCTTGGCTATGTTGTTACAGCGCAGGGTATTGAAGTTGATCCAGCCAAGATTGAGCCAATTGAGAATTAGCCGCAGACCAAGACGGTAATACAAGTGAGGAGTTTTCTTGGCCTCGCTGGTTTCTATAGGCACTTTGTTAAAGATTTTGGATCCATTGCTGCACCGTTGAATGAGCTTACAAAGAAGAATGTGCCTTTTGTTTGAGGTGATGCACAACAACAAGTCTTCATGATACTGATAGATAAGTTAACACATGCTCCATTGCTCCAACTTCCTAAATTTAATAAGACTTTTGAGCTTGAATGCGATGCTAGTGGAATTAGTTTGGGAGGTGTGTTATTACAAGAGGGCAAACATGTTGCATATTTTATTGAAAAATTGAGTGGGCCTAGTCTGAACTACTTATGATAAAGAAATATATGCGCTGGTTCAAACATTAGAAACTTGGCAACATTATTTATGGCCTAAATAATTTGTTATACATTCTGATCATGAATCTTTGAAGCATATTCATAGTCAAGCTAAGTTGAATCGCCGCCATGCAAAGTGGGTTGAATTTATTGAATCTTTTCCTTATGTTATCAAACACAAAAAGGGTAAAGATAATGTTATTGCTGATACTTTGTCACGTCGTTATACTATGCTACCTCAACTTGACTTCAAATATTTTCGATTAGAAACTATAAATGAACAATACTTGCATGATGCTAATTTTGAAGATGTGTTGCTGAATTGTAGAGATGGTAGAACATGGAACAAATTTGTCCTAAATTATAGATTTGTGCTCTGTGCTAACAAGCTATACATACCAGATAGTTATGTTCGTCTTTTGTTGTTGCAGGAGGCGGATATAGGAGGATTGATATGTCACTTTGGTGTGAAGAAGACGGAGGATGTACTTGTTGTACACTTCTTTTGCCACGCATGCGTCGAGATGTTGAGAGATTCGTGGCACGCTGCACTACATGTCAAAAATCTAAGTCTCGACTTAACCCACATGGTTTATATATGCCTCTTCCTGTTCCTAGTGTACATTGGGAGGATATTTCTATGGATTTTGTTTTGAAATTGCCTCTCACACAGAAGGGGAGGTCTAGCATTTTTGTTGTTGTGGATCGGTTTTCTAAGATGGCACACTTTATTCCTCGTCACAAGGCTGATGATGCTACGCATGTTGCTGATTTGGTTCATTCATGAAATTGTGCGTTTACATGATGTGCCAAATACTATTGTTTTTTATCGTGATACTAAATTTCTTAGCCATTTTCGAAGACGTTTATGAGCTAAGTTGGGGAGTAAATTGATGTTTAGTACTACATTTCATCCCCAAAATGATGGACAAAATCAAGTAGTATATAGAACATTGTTTACTATGTTGCGGGTTGTTTTGAAGAACTTGAAATTATGGGAAGAATATTTACCTCATATTGAATTTTCTTACAGTCATTCGCTGCATTCTACCACTAAGATGTGCCCATTTAAGATTGTGTATGGTTTTATTCCTCGTGCACCTATTGATTTAATGCCATTACCATCTTCGGTGCAAAATAATTTGGATGGTACACAACGTGCTAAAATAATTTTACAATTGCATGACACTACTAAAGACAACATAGAACGCATGAAATCTAAGTATAATTTTTTTGGGATAGAGGAAGAAAGCATGTTGTGTTTGATGTTGATGATCTTGTTTGGTTGCATTTGCCAAATATCATTTTTCTGATTTGCGCAAGTCTAAGTTAATGCCACGCGCTGCAAGTCCTTTTAAGGTGTAACAGAAAATAAATGATAATACATAAAAACTTGAGCTTCCTCAAGAATTTGGTACGGTTACCCCTACATTTAACATTGCATATTTGAAGCCTTACTTTGGTGAGGCAGATGAGATTGCATCGAGAACGACTTCAATTCAAGAAGGAGAGCATGATGAGGATATCCCATCTATTGATACAACTGTGGTACCTACAACCACACAAATACAAGGACCTATCACTCGAGATCGTGGCAAACAACTTAACTATCAGGTACTTTCGTTTCTTCGAAGTATTCCTCACATACATGAGAATATGATGTTTCCTAAATCAAATATGTTTGTTACTCTTAGGCATGATGGACCTAGCATGGACAAGAGGGACAAGCATTGGAGCATGATCATATATGGAGATGGCAACAAGCATGTGAGGATTGAAGAAGACGCCATAAGTGGAGATTTCAGAACTTTGAAGACACCATAATGAAGAATGAAGGCTTGGACGAAATACACAAGATTATACTTCATAATTTCATCCATAGCTTAATATGGTGATGCGTCACCTTTATTTTTGGTCCAGGACAATGTTATTATCGCAACAATTAAGTCAGACACCTTTAGGAGTCCATATTTGAGGGGGAAAGGCCTTCTAGGGTTTGTTTCGTCCACCATACCTATGGCTGACCGAAACCCCCACCTTTTCCTCCTTAAATACCCCCATAGCCATCACTTTTAGACTTGGATTTTGATTAGATTAAAAGTTAGCCAATTGCTACAACTTCGTGTACTTCTTTTGAGGCCAACGCCCAGAACAAAACCGACTATTCGGAATCCCACCTTATTCAATAAATCTTTCATCTATATCCGCAATATCTTAATTGCATTATTAGTTCTTACATGTTCTTGATTTCAAGTAGGAATTTAAGACCCTCACTGGTCAGACTAATCGTGCACCTGCAAGATCAGTAACTCCTGAAGATTGTCCTAGAGATTGCATTGGCGCACAAACTATGCACATGTAGTCAGATTGTCAAGCGCGAACTCCACCAATAAATCGACATATCCATCATCTCATCGAAAGATCGGACACCTTTGCCCTATCATTGTCCCGCGCTGGGCGTGGTCCCGGGCCCCCCGGCATCGCAGGAGATATCGTGGGCGCAGGTGTGGCCAAAGCAGACGCCCGTGTGCAGCAGGAGCAAGCTGCAGACGAATCGGGGGTGCGACGAATGAGGTTGACCACGGGTAGAGATTCTCTGCGTGCGTCGGGATTCCCTGGAGAGCTTCCAGGGCTGCAAGGGGAATCATCAGAGCCGGATCTTTCTGATCCCAACGAAGATTGCGTCAGGGAATCAACCTCGGGTTCTAAACTCTGTCTTGTAGTGCAGAGGAGACAAAGTGTATGGGGCATCATCTGTAGCACCATTTGGACCGAAATTTTCAGCAGGAGCTTTGGCTGTAACCTCCACAACACGAGAGGTAGTAGAAGCAGGATTACCAGTAGGAAAATTAGCCATGTGTGAGTCATCAATAATTGCATCTCCATGATCATAATTACAAAGAGATGGATCAAGGAGTAAGATTTCTTGGCGAAGTAAAGTTCCAGCATTTGAATGAAGGGCTTGGAAGGGAAACACAGCCTCGTCGAAAACCACATCACGAGAAATATAGACACGTCCAGAGGAAACTTCTAGGCACTTGACACCCTTGTGACGGGGACTGTACCCCCAAAACACACATTGAACGGAAAGCGAGCTTGCGCTTGTTATAGGGATGTAAGTTGGGCCAACATGCACAACCAAACACACGTAGAGAACTATAATCAGGTTTAGTGCCGAGAAGATGATGAATAGGAGTGTCGTGGTTGATAATTTTGCTCGGAAGCATGTTTATGAGATATGTGGCTGTAAGAAAGGCTTCATGCCAGAATTTTAAGGGAATATGAGCATTAGCAAGGAGTGCAAGACCTACTTCAATAATATGACGGTGTTTTCGTTCGGTAGAACCATTTTATAGATGCACATGATAACATGAAACATGATGTGATATGCCCTATGCTTCAGAGAGGGAGTTAAGTTTTTCATATTCACCCCCCCCAAATCAGATTGTACCGGAAGGTTCTTTCTATCAAGTCAATAAGCTTTTGGAAATTAACAAAGGTGGTAAAAGGCATCAGATTTTTTCTTGAGTAAATATATCCTAGTAAACTTGCTATAATCATCGATAAAACTTACATAGTAATCATGACGTCCAACAGAGGTGGGAGCAGAACCCCATACATTAGAAAAAACTATTGTAGGGGTGCAGTAGATACACTGGTGGACACAGGATATGGAAGTTGATAACTCTTGGCTCGTTGACATGAGTCACAAACCAACACTATAGTAGACTCCTTAACAAAAGACGACTTACTTTTGCTAATTATCTACCTAACAATAGCTAAATATGGAGGACCAAGATGACTATGCCACTTGTAATATGAAGGTTTGGAGACAACAAAAGCATGCTTCTGAGACTGGTTGGAGGACACCAAGGATGATATGAGTGGATAGAGACCTCCGACACATTGCCCTCTATGTATGATGTGCCGCGTGACCTGATCCTTCATCAAGAAAAAGAAGGGGCGAAATTCTATGAATACACCATTATCATATGTGAAGAGATGGACGGAGAGCAAATTTTTAGAGGTATTGAGAACATGTAATATGTTGCGAAGATGAAAATTCTGAGCAGGAGTGCAAACAAAGAGTGACCAATATGGGAAATTTTCATACCTTGTCCACTAGCAGTGTTGACTCGGTCATGTTCTTGATACTTGTCACAGACTGTTAGATTGTTGAGCTCACCCGTGGTATGATTGGTTGCACCAGTATTGGAGTACCGGTTTGTGTCCACGCCATAGGAAGCCACATGAGCCTCCTTGTCAACGGTGGATTCATCATCATCATCTTCAAAACGCCACCAGCATGCCTTGGTCGGGTGACCTTCTTTGTTGTAGGTTTGGCAGATAACGTCAATCCATGGGGTAGTTCGGTGGCGTCCACGTCCACGACCCCGCCCCCTCCTGGAGGAGAACGACCACCGCCACGACCATGAACAGAAGGGTGATCATCACGACGCTCCTAGCGCCGATCATCGCGCCGATCACCACGGTCACCACGGTCACGTGGTTGAGTGCAGAAGCGGCCCCGACGCCCCCGGTTGGCAAGGTTGGCAGAGGTGTCGAAGTCGTTCTCAGGGGAGCCCTTCAACAACTCCTGGCACTATTCATACGTGTTCAGTTGGGTGTAGAGATGACTGGGGGAGATATGCGTGGTGATGACTCTAAGGGCGGCCATGAGCGCTTTGTAGGGCGCGCCAAGGCCGGCAAGGATGAAGGATACGTGCTCCCTGGTGGTGAATGTGCAGCCTGCAGCAGCAAGCTCGTCGACAATACCCTGCATCTTGGTGAGGTATGCCGATGTGGTCATGTTCAGCTTCTTTGTTTTCGCCAAAGAGATGTGGAGGTTCGTGACCTTGGCTTCGCATTGAGAGTCAAACATCTCCTCAAGGGCCTGCCATACTCCGGCAGCGTGCTCGATCCTATGCACATGAGGGAAAACCTTAGAGGAGAGCGATTGGAGGAGGTAGCTTAGGACAGTCTGGTCCTGGTAGATCCATACGTCGTAAGAAGGGTTGGGTTGTCTTCGGTGTTTTGTCGGTAGCTTCGGCCGCCGGTGTGACGGGCAGCGTCTCAGGAGGAGCACCGTCGGAACCATCAAGGAGACCGAGCTGCCGAGCTCCACGGATCGTCGGGAGAACCTGGGCGCACCATCCGGGGAAATTGGCCCGCGTCAACTTGTCAGTCGGTGGATTGCCAAGGTGGATCATGGGGGTGGTGGATGAAGTAGCCATGGATCGATGCGAGGGGATGGCGGCGGGGATGAATCTAAGGTTGCAGAGCGATCAGTTTCGTCGGCGAACAAGTCGGCCTGATACCATGAAAGATTACTGCACTAGCCAATTAAACCAAAATTCCGAACTACGCGGATACCTTCCGAGGTTTGTGGTTCTTCTATTTATAGTAGGATGCAATGCGGTGCCAGGCTTACAGAGTTTACATACGTATATGAAAAGTACTCCTATAGTTATACAACGTATCATCTATGGACTACTTTGTCTAACACTGACAACTCAGAGTACTTCAAACACTGGTATCTACTTCATGTGATTCATCTTACGTATCTGTAATCTTCAATCTGATGGCCAGTTGTGGTCTACTTAATGTTGTGCATCATAGCACTTATCCGTTGCATAGCTATTTTCCAATATCCGTTTGTTTCTTAATTTGGCAATAGTTTTAGATCGCTCCTATTCAGCCTCCCATCTGGTCATCATATCTCCTGCTGTTTACTGGAAAAAAAAAATGGGGCAAGCACCGTAGAAAATTGTTTAGATGAAGCGTGCTTTTTTGAAAAGGTAGGCGGATTACTGCATTTTCATACAGTTGCAAACCAGAGAGGAAGGAAGAGAATGATACATGGTTTACATGGTCCTACTCTGATGGAGCTACTTAAGAATCTCTTCGCATATACCTTCTCACCACCACACCTCCTCGCTGCTACTACCTAGCTCTTAGTCACCGTTAGGCTTAAGCCTCCTTTGATTGTGTTTAAACTGAGCCAATTTATATTTGCTCGTATAGCGTGGGTTGTAACTTAAGCCGGTATACTAGGCTAGCATGCTACCGTGTTAAGACTTAAGACTGTTTTATCATGGGGAGTTTACAAATTTAAATCCCTAGCAAGTTGTGCCATCCATCTATAAATATTACATTGAGCCATTTCACCTTTTCAACTCCTGAACATCAAGGGAACATACAAGTCACGCTTCAATTTTCTCATAAAAATATGAATTCTCATACTCGAGTAGAGAGTACACAAGAGTACAATTGATGACCAATTCTCATGTTCTATAGACATGAGCACACACACACTCACAGATTATGGCACTGCGTGCCATTTGTACCAGTAAGACGAGCCGTGCTTGTCTAGCCAGATGACCCGGTAAGCGATGCTTCACCAGCAAACGCTGCAACTTCTGCTGGGTACTGAGCGTGGAGTGTGAAATGCAGGACCCCGACGGCGCCCGTGGCCATGACTAAAATGACAAAAAGAATGACGGGTCTCTTCCCCCACTGCCCCATGATCCCGAGCGCGAACGGGTAGAGGAGCACGAGGATGCACATGTTGAACATCATCCCGAGCACCACGTGTTGCGCCTGCTCCGTGAAAAACCCCCATGTCGCGGCCTTGCCTATGGCCGCTCCGACGGCCGCCACGTTCACAACGAGCACCGCCACGGTCGGGATCAGCAGGGGCACCCACCTCACGGTGTATAGGTCGGCAAACTTGTCGTTGGAGCAAGCCTCCGTCTGCTTGGACGTGAGCCTGAAGTATATCCCCTTACCAGTCACGAGCTTTAGCGCCAAGTACAGCACCGCTGTCGGGTACACGCCGGTGGCGGCGATCATGTAGAACTGCTCGTTGCGGAACCAGTCGAGCACAGTGATCCCCGCCCATTTCACCTCGAACATTCCGATCACGTGCACCATCGCTATGACGGCGACAAGGTACATGATGTAAGTGCCGAACGGCCTCTGGATGTAGAGCTGGTCGGAGAAGAGCCACAAGACCGGGAAGAGGTTGTATGCCAGGATGAACACGGTGACGATCGGGTACGTGGACATGTTGAGGTACGCGACGCGCTGCAGAGGATGCATCCGGCGGCCGGCGAGGAGCGCGTTGCTATGGGAGAAGAACATCTCCAGGGATCCTCCTGACCACCGGAGCAACTGGTAGAGGCGCTCCGTGAGGTTGATCGGCGCGGTGCCACGGAACGCGGCCGGCTCCATGGAGCAGTATGTAGAGCGCCACCCTTGCCGGTGCATGCGGAAACCGGTCGCCACGTCCTCCGTCGCGATGTCATACACCCACCCGACGTCTCTCCCCCATGAACTCCTTTCATCGTAGGCGCACGTCATTAGAGTAGCAAGGTCGTTGCTGAGCTGCTCGTCGACCAGCACCGGCGTGATGGACCTCTCTTGGACCGCCGCATCCGGCATCGAGTTTACCAACGGTATCGAGTTGCCAAACTTATTACCTGCCTTCCCTAGGAGCTTGATGTTCTCCGCTCGATAACGCGGTGGCTCCATGCCGTAGAGCGCGACACGACGGAACATGGTTCCGGTGCCGAGGTAGGAGGGGCCTTGGATGCCATTGAGGCAGAGCATGGTGCCGTCGAAGAAGACACGGTTGTGGTTGGCGTAGCGATCTGTCGGGTCTACATCGTCGAAGCGCTGGGGGAACTGGACGAAGGCCGTGTTCTGGCCATCCCGAGGGTCGAGCATGAAGCACATCGGGACACGGAAAGCCTGCGAGTTGTTGATGTAGTGGTCGCAGTCGAAGTTTATGATGAAGGGCGCGTTGGAGAGCAACGCAGAGACGCGGAGCATCGCGTTCATGGCGCCTGCCTTCTTTTGGTGGTTATAGCCTGGGCGCTTCTCCCGGGAAATGTACACAAGCATGGGGAGCCTCGTGTCAACGTTGCTGAAGTCAAATGGATTTCCAGTGCTCGCCGGCGACCCGAGTTGTGTTTTACAACTTGGATGTGTTAGTATGACCTGCCAAAAGAACATGTTAGTTTTAGACTCAGTTTCTTTTTTCTAAAATATGATCGAGTGGTACACGATATTTTTTTTTTATAAATGTAATCAAATGCAGGGTCGGTTCCAAATAGTAAAGCTGAATAGGGGCTTAGGTAAATCCCTTTGAATTGTTGTAAGGAAACAAATCCGGACCTTCTGAATTTCTAACACAAATGGCCCCACTCAAACTTTGTGTACCGCTCAACACAATTCTTCTAGGTCCACTCCTTCAAGTATTTACAGAACATATAAATAATATGCAACTTTAAGTCTAGAAACTAGGAATGTGAACTAATTAATCAGCTGCCTATTTTATGACTTAAAATTGCAAAAACAATTTTTGTGCAACCGCATCCTTGGCTATAATTTAACAACTTAGTATACTTACAAACAAATCATCTAAGAAACATCATATATGAAGAAAAAACTAAATTATTTATTTCTCTTCATTTTACTTGTTTTTATTATGTTATCACGTATGACAGTGTTAAAAAGCTCGGCAGTTTGTGGTACCCAGATGTTTCTATCTCAAATTTGAGCAGTAGATTCAAACTGAAACTAAGCTATAGTTTAAATTGTTGGAATTTATTGTCTTACCCTTTCCACCAATTCGGTTTCTTAGTTGTGTTGGCTAGTGCATCGATTAAATTAGGTATTAGAGCAAGTAGATTTCAAGTTTAGTTTTCTTGTACGCGAGGGAGAATGTTCAAATATATTGCCTAGCCAATTTCACCGTTTAGAGATTTGTGTTATATATGTTGGCTAGTGCATCTATTCAATATAAATTAAATAAAATTCGATAAAACAAACAAAAAATAAAAATGCATGTAGTTTTGGAAATTCGAACATTGATCAACCTTCAACCTGAGCAGACCTGGAAATTTCTGAGATTTAGTTAGTGGGTACCAAATAATTTACAACCGCTGATTTTCGGGCTGGATCAGTCTAAATGCAAACCAAATTCATAGTAGACCAAAATTCATTAAAATTCAGCAAAATATGATCGGGATATTTGTACAGAAGTCCAAAAAAATTCATTACTGAAATTAAAACTGTGAGATTGTGATGTAGCCAAACCCAGAAGAAAATTTGCAGGATTGAGTAATTGGAAGGTGCAATTATATACCTGAACGATTCCAGCATGCTGGCCTCTTCGATGGTTGTCAGCTTGCTCAATCCATGTGCCTGGCCATTGTGTCCCATCAGCCATCCACGTGGCACGTAGCCCGTCGCCTTTGTTATACGCGTCAGAACGTTTTCGGATGGTGCTTGAAAGGGAGTCTATCCTCACCTTGAACTCCTCATATTCTCTGCGCACACGCCTATGATCCCTCATGAATTCGCCGGCATTACCGCCGACGCATGGCTGTGTTTTCATCCCAAAGTAGTTCTCCGGGGACCTTGGCTCGACGCAGTGCTTCCGGCAGAACGGTACCCACAGCTCGGCGAAACTGGCAACCTCGACCATGGCCTCGTAGTGGACCAGCGTGCCGCCATCGTCGGAGAGGTAGCAGGCGTACCTGTCGACTGGGTAGTCGGTGGCGAGGATGGAGAGGATGGTGTTTACGGTGTACAGGATGGGCTCATCGACGGGGTCGACGGTGGTGACGAAGACGTCGATGCCGGGGAGATTAGCGTCGCCGGAGGAGCCGTACAGGTGCGCGAGGGCGGCCATGTCCGGGACGCGTTTGATGGGGTTGAGCTTGGGGAGCTGGTTGAGGATCCATGAGAGGGCGAACCAGGTGTCCGCGACCATGGAGGTGGTCCAGAGCCACACGCCGTCGTGGTTTCTGTGCTTCACGCGCCACCCGAAGAAGGCGACGACGGCGATCAGTCGCACGAGAATCAGGAATCTGTTAGAGATTAAGGGACAGCCGTGTTAAGATGTGTAGGAGATGTATGACAATAATCTACATCAATGGATAGCCAGAAAGACGTGCGGATCGAGACCTGTAAGGATGCAGGATGCTGGCCTTGACCTTCATGGTCCGGAACAGCAGTGGCCGGGCACAGTCGCCGGAGACGTTTCCCGGCATTTCTCCCTCGTCGGCTGCCACCCACACGTCATCTTTGGTGCGCTTGGCAGGCGGCGAGTCCGCTGCTGCGCAGGCGCCGCGCCCGCTCTCTACGTCGGCCACAGCGTAGCCGTCGGGGGTGTCGATGCGGAGAGCGTTGGCTCTACGAGTGACTGCCGCGGCCATCGTGTCCGCTGTGGACGATGTACGTACACGGTGCTGATCTCCTTCTTGAGAGGGGTGCTTGCCTCGGGTGGGTTATATATAGCGTGGCCGCAATTGGACTACGGTGCTGGGTTCCATAAACCATGGGTCGTGTGCGACGTCTGCATGGTCAAATACTGCAAGAGTATGCAACTTGCCGCCGCACTAAACCCTGGTGAATATATTCCTTTTGGTCCACCGCGGCAAGAATGTTTGTTCTTTGTTCTGACCGATCAAATGCTACCGGCAAAACCTCAAGTGCTAGTGGAGTACTTTATATTTCTACACTCGCATGTCTAATAAACTGGAGTAACATCGCTATAGAAGAGTAGAAGACGTGTGCGCTTACACCAGTAGAGGCGAAGCTACATGGATCGTCCAAGTCAGAGAAGAAAACCAGCTGGACGGAAAGGTACATGAGAACGCTGTATTATACCCTTCTCAGGTCTATGGATGCAGTGCCACTAGCTGGCACGCAGCTATTAGATCATCTAGCAGACGTCCCAAAAAGGCTAAACCGGCCTGTAAAATTGCTTTAATTTTATTGGGGGCTGAGGTTAAGAAAAAGCTCTGGCAGATGGCCAATCCTTTGAGTCCTAAAAAGGATAAACCTGTAAAATTACTGTACTTCATTGGAGGCTGGGGCTAAGCAAAAGCGTCTACGTCCTACTTTTTTATCTTCAGTTTGAGTTGTACGCATCTTTGTTATGCAGGTTGTGACTCTGTTTGGTTAAACTGTTGAGTTAATAAAAAACCTTCTTTACCCTCGAAAACTTCCTTTTATTGAAAAAGTAGATCACCATATCCTGATCATTAAAAGAAGAAGGTTTACGGGATCCACTGATGGCAACAAAGTTGTGTGTGCACCAATTCGTTGGAACTCAAACTGCAGGTGACTCGCGCCGTTTATATCGAGCATTTGGGATCTACGAAAACATCTTTCTTTTCTATCTCATCAAGCGACACTAAAGAACAACAAGTAATTGTTTTGTGTGCCAACTCAACCGTGGTGGTTGGATATTAATATGATAATAAAACAGTAGGAAAGTAAATAAAACTAAATGCAACATAAAGTGAAGACGATGATTCGAATATGTAAAACAAAATGAAAACTATAAATGCTAGCTATATAATAAATGTTTTTGTATTTTTGAAATTGCAGAAAATGTAAAAAATATTATATGCTAAAATGTGTAGCTTTCTTTTTTCTCCGACTTTTTTGTGTGCCAGTGATTTTCGTTGGCGCAACAAGTGCACACCCCTCCCCCCCCCGCCCGGGTCACTAATTTCCCCTCCCCCGGGACGCAGCGAGCATCGCCCGACTTTGATCGAGGTTTGGCAACATGGCCTTTATTGGATGGTGTGTCAGCGGATCTAGGTGTGTGTGCTTTACGTGGTCATCTGTATAGCGTGTGTGTCGACGTGTCGGCCAATTTGGTGTGTATGTGTTCATATTCCGGCTTTGGTCCCTTCTATGTCTTTTGTTGCCACCTGGATGTGTTGTTTTCCGCGACGTTGTACGCCAAGGTGGACTGCGCCAAACCATCCCTCATCCACACCTGATCAGGTCTTGAAGGAGGGTTTGTGTATGTAAAACAAAAAAATATTACCAAACATGATCGTCCAAGATCTATCTATGAAGTAGCATAAACACTTAGGGGGATCAACTTATACTCACCGAGAGGATAGCAGAAGACTCAATGATGAAGTTGATGAAGAACTCACGCAAGGTTTCGAATCCCATCCGACGAACTTGTGGGTAGAACTTTGCCCACTTGATGAAGATTAAAAGGCGCATATGTGGAGAACCTCCACACGAGAGAACCTCCACGAAGGGAGAGAGCCATCCAAAGTGCTAAATTTATTGTGCATTGAGAGAGAGGAGGGGCTCCTCCTTATATAAGGGGTCAAGGGGCACTAACTTAGGGAGGGGGCAGTTGCCGCCCCAGGAGAAACCCTAGGCCGCCCCACCTGCCCCTTCCACCGACCTAGGGTGGCCCTGCGTCTGTTTCCCACCTTGGGCTGTCTCCGGAAAGCCCCTTGGGGCCTTAGGTGTCCGTATGGGCCTCGGAGAGGCCCATGCAGCATACCGTTCTTTAGGGCTACCATCTGGGTGAGCTTAAGGACATGCGAGGACACCTACATGGGCCCCAAAAGAGGCCCATGTAGCCAGCCTAGGAAGATTGGGCGTTCCCCACCCTCCTGGCACTCCATACCAACGTCCAAAACCCTAATTTTTCTCACCGAATTTCCCGAAACAATTCCATAAAATTCCTGACACTCTTTCAATCACTTTGGAGCATTCCGAAGCTACTATAACACTTTTGATAATGTTTCTCTCTCATATTAGTGTCTGATCAATCCAGTGTACCTTTGAATATATTCTGATAACACTGATACTCCAATACTTCACCAAAACTATTTCTATGCTGCAAGAACTATTCCGGACATTCTCTCAGCCACATGCCATATTTATATCAAATGCACAAATACTATTAAGAACAGATGACACCTCAGCGTGTGACCCTGACATGCCCAATCACTCATAGACATGATTTCTAAACTCTTTCGGATAAATAACTAATAGCGGGCCGGGACACCCATAATAGCCCATGTTCGTGATTGAGTAACCTTCTGTGATATGTGATGACCCACAAGTATAGGAGGTGTATCGTAGTACTTTCGATAAATAAGAGTGTCAAACCCAGCTAGGAGCAGAAGGTGTTGTCAAGCAGTTTCGATGAAGGATTCACTGTAAATGCTCACAGACAAGTATTCAGGGGGTTTTGATATAGCAGATAAATAAAGTACAAGTAAATAAAATGCGAGAGTAATAGTTGCAGCAAGTGGCCCAATCCTTTTTAGCACAAAGGACAAGCCGGTTTGTTTACTTATAATGACCAAACGTTCTTGAGGACACACGGGAATTTAGTCTAGTGCTTTCGCTTCATATAGCTGATTAATCTTCATTGTTTTGATAAGTGTTGTGTGGGTGAACCTATGCTAATGCACCACCCTTCCTAGGACTAATACATACTTGTGATTATACCCCTTGCAAGCATTCGCAAATACAAGAAAGTAATTAAGATAAATCTAACCAAAGCCTTAAACTCGAGATCCTGCTATCCCTCCCGCATCGATATACCAACGGGGTTCAGGTTGCTGTCACTCCGGCAACCCCACAATTAGCAAACGAATACAAGATGTATTCCCCTAGGCCCATAAAGGTGAAGTATCATGTAGTCGACGTTCACATGACACCACTAGAAGAATAACACCACAACTTAAATATCATAACATTGAATATCAATCAACATAGTTCACTACTAACATTTAGACTTCACCCATGTCCTCAAGAACTAAACGAACTACTCACGAGACATCATATGGAGCATGATCAGAGGTGATATGATGATGAATAACAATCTGAACATAAACCTTGGTTCAATGGTTTCACTCAATAGCATCAATAACAAGGAGTAATCAATACCGGGAGAGTTTCCCCTATCAAACAATCAAGATTCAACCCTAGATGTTACAGCGGTGACGAGGTGCAGCGGTGAAGATGGCGGTGTCGATGGTGGAGATGATGGTGATGATGGTCCCAATGAAGTCCAGCTCGATGACGATGACGATGGCGTCGATTTCCCCCTCCGGGAGGGAATTTCCCCGGTGGATTCCTGCCCGCCGGAGAGCTCTTTTCTCTTTGGTGTTTTCCGTCCCGCAGAGGCGGCTGTGTCTCCTTGCGATTATTCCCTGGAGCTTAGGTTTTCGGGGCGAAGAAGTACGCGAAGGAGAGGCGGCCGAAGGGGACTGTGGGTCCCCTCCCCACAAGGCGGCGCGGCCAGGCCAGGGCCCGCGTCGGCCTATGGGGGGGCCATGGCGGCCCTCCTCGGTCCCTCCTTTTGGCTGGCTTCGTCTTCGGGAAAATAAGATCTTCGGTGTAATTTCCGTCAATTGTTGATCTCCAGAAATATTGCATTCTGACGGTGCTTTTTCCAGCAGAATCCTGACTCCGGTGAATGATTCTCCAATAATCATGAAATATGCAAAATAGATGAAATAACATAAGTATCATATCTAAATATGAAATATATCAATGAATAACAGTAAATTATGATATAAAATAGTGATGCAAAATGGACGTATCAACTCCCCCCAAGCTTAGACTTCCCTTGTCCCCAAGCGAAACTGAACTCGGTAAACAAGACCACATGTTTATGGAGTGAAGAGTCAATAAATAAAATACGGAAAAGAAGCATCATATTAATTCACGCAAGACATTCTATTGAACAACTTCCCAATATGATTCAACTTGAAATAAGTAAAAGGAAATCACAAATAAAGGTGCATAGGAAATCATAATTGGTGATGGTAAACTGATGCGCGTGAGACACACGTCCGTTGGGAACCCCAAGAGGAAGGTGTGATGTGCACAGCAGTAAGTTTTCCCTCAGAAAGAAACCAAGGTTTATCGAACTAGTAGGAGCCAAGAAGCACGTTGAAGGTTGTTGGTGGCGGAGTGTAGTGCGGCGCAACACCAGGGATTCCGGCGCCAACATGGAACCTGCACAACACAATCACAGTACTTTGCCCCAACGTAACAGTGAGGTTGTCAATCTCACCGGCTTGCTGTAAACAAAGGATTAGATGTATAGTGTGGATGATGATGTTTGTTTGCGAAGAACAGTAAAGAACAATTGCAGTTTGTATTTCAGATGTAAAGAATAGGACCGGGGTCCACAGTTCACTAGTGGTGTCTCTCCCATAAGATAAACAGATGTTGGGTGAACAAATTACAGTTGGGCAATTGACAAATAAAGAAGGCATAACAATGCACATACATATATCATGATGAGTACTATGAGATTTAATCAGGGCATTACGACAAAGTACATAGACCGCTATCCAGCATGCATCTATGCCTAAAAAGTCCACTTTCAGGTTATCATCCGAACCCCTTCCGGTATTAAGTTGTAAACAACAGACAATTGCATTAAGTATGGTGCGTAATGTAATCAACACAAATATCCTTAGACAAAGCATCGATGTTTTATCCCTAGTGGCAACAGCACATCCACAACCTTAGAACTTTCTGTCACTCCCAGATTTAATGGAGGCATGGACCCACTATCGAGCATAAATACTCCCTCTTGGAGTCACAAGTATCAACTTGGCCAGAGCCTCTACTAGCAACGGAGAGCATGCAAGAACATAAACAACATATATGATAGATTGATAATCAACTTGACATAGTATTCAATATTCATCGGATCCCAACAAACACAACATGTAGCATTACAGATAGATGATCTTCATCATGATAGGCAGCTCAAAAGATCTAACATGATAGCACAATGAGGAGAAGACAACCATCTAGCTACTGCTATGGACCCATAGTCCAGGGGTGGACTACTCACACATCGATCCGGAGGCGATCATGGCGATGAAGAGACCTCCGGGAGATGATTCCCCTCTCCGGCAGGGTGCCGGAGGCGATCTCCTGAATCCCCCGAGATGGGATTGGCGGCGGCGGCGTCTCAGTAAGGTTTTCCGTATCGTGGCTCTCGGACTGGGGGTTTCGCGACGAAGACTATATGTAGGCGGAAGGGCAGGTGGGGGCATCACGGGGGACCCACACAACAGGGCCGCGCGACCAGGGCCTGGCCGCGCCGCCGGCGTGTCGTCACCCGTGGCCCCACTTCGTTTCCTTGGACTTCGGAAGCTTCGTGGAAAAATAGGACCCTGGGCGTTGATTTCGTCCAATTCCGAGAATATTTCCTTACTAGGATTTCTGAAACCAAAAACAGCAAAAACAACAATGGCTCTTCGGCATCTCGTCAATAGGTTAGTGCCGGAAAATGCATAATAATGACATATAATGTGTATAAAACATGTGAGTATCATCATAAAAGTAGCATGGAACATAAGAAATTATAGATACGTTTGGGATGTATCAAGCATCCCCAAGCTTAGTTCTTACTCGCCCTCGAGTAGGTAAACGATAACAAAGATAATTTCTGAAGTGACATGCTATCATAATCTTGATCAATACTATTGTAAAGCATATGAGATGAATGCAGCGATTCGAAGCAATGATGAAGATAATGAGTAAACAAATGAATCATATAGCAAAGACTTTCATGAATAGTACTTTCAAGACAAGCATCAATAATACTTGCATAAGAGTTACTCATAAAGCAATAAATTCAAAGTAAAGGCATTGAAGCAACACAAAGGAAGATATAAGTTTCAGCGGTTGCTTTCAACTTCAACATATTTATCTCATGGATAATTGTCAACACAAAGTAATATAACAAGTGCAATAGGTAAACATGTAAGAATCAATGCACACAGTTGATACAAGTGTTTGCTTCTGGGATAGAAAGAATAGGTAAACTGACTCAACAATAAAGTAGAAGAAAGGCCCTTCGCAGAGGGAAGCATGGATTACTATATTTGTGCTAGAGCTTTTCATTTTGAAAACAAGAAACAATTTTGTCAACGGTAGTAATAAATCATATGTGTTATGTATAAGATATCTTATAAGTTGCAAGCCTCATGCATAGTATACTAATAGTGCTCGCACCTTGTCCTAATTAGCTTGGATTAACACGGATTATCATTGCATAACATATGTTTCAACCAAGTGTCACAAAGGGGTACCTCTATGCCGCCTGTACAAAGGTCTAAGGAGAAAGCTCGCATTGGATTTCTCGCTTTTGATTATTCTCAACTTAGACATCCATACCGGGACAACATAAACAACAGATAATGGACTCCTCTTTAATGCATAAGCATTCAACAACAGTTAATATTCTCATAAGAGATTGAGGATTTGTGTCCAAACTGAAACTTCCACCATGAATCATGGCTTTAGTTAGCGGCCCAATGTTCTTCTCTAACAATATGCATACTCAAACCATTTGATCATGAAAATCGCCCTTACTTCAGACAAGACGAACATGCATAGCAACTCACATGATATTCAACAAAGGTAAAATTTGATGGCATCCCCAGAAACATGGTTACCGCTCAACAAGCAACTTATTAAGAAATAAGACACATAAGTACATATTCTTCACCACAATAGTTTTTAAGGCTACTTTTCCCATGAGCTATATATTGTAAAGGCAAAGAATAGAAGTTTAAAGGTAGCACTCAAGTAATGTACTTTGGAATGGCAGAGAAATACCATGTGGTAGGTAGGTATGGTGGACACAAATGGCATAGTATTTGGCTCAAGGATTTGGATGCACGAGAAGAATTCCTCTCAATACAAGGCTAGGCTAGCAAGGTTGTTTGAAGCAAACTCAAGTATAAAAGGTGCAGCAAAGCTCACATATGAACATATTGTAGGTATTATAAGACTTTACATTGTCTCCTTGTTGTTCAAACACCTTAACCAGAAAATATCTAGACTCTAGAGAAACTAATCATGCAAACCAGATTTTAACAAGCTCTATGTAATTCTTCATTAATGGGTACAAGGTACATGATGCAAGAGCTTAAACATGATCTATATGAGCACAACAATTGTCAAGTATCAAATTATTCAAGACATTATACCATTTACCACATGCGGCATTTTCCGTTTCCAACCATATAACAATGAATGAAATAGTCCAACTTTCGCAATGAACATTAAAGATAAAGCTAAGAACATATGTGTTCATACGAAACAGCGGAGCGTGTCTCTCTCCCAAACAAAGAATGCTAGGATCCGATCTTATTCAAACAAAACAAAAATAAAAACAAACAGACGCTCCAAGTAAAGCACATAAGATGTGACGGAATAAAAATATAGTTTCACTAGAGGTGACCTGATAAGTTGTCGATGAAGAAGGGATGCCTTGGGCATCCCCAAGCTTAGACGCTTGGGTCTTCTTAAGATATGCAGGGATGAACCACGGGGGCATCCCCAAGCTTAAACTCTTCACTCTTCTTGATCATATTGTATCATCCTCCTCTCTTGACCCTTGAAAACTTCCTCCACACCAAACTTAAAACAAACTCATTAGAGAGTCAGTGCATAATTCATATATTCAGAGGTGACATAATCATTCTTAACACTTCTGGACATTGCACAAAGCTACTGAAAGTTAATGGAACAAATAAATACATCAAACATAGCAAAACAGGCAATGCGAAATAAAAGGCAGAATCTGTCAAAACAGAACAGTCCGTAAAGACGAATTTTTTAGAGGCACCAGACTTGCTCAAATGAAAATGCCCAAATTGAATGAAAGTTGCGTACATATCTGAGGATCACGCACGTAAATTGGCAGATTTTTCTGAGTTACCTACAGAGAACCATACCCAAATTCGTGACAGCAAGAAATCTGTTTCTGCGCAGTAATCCAAATCTAGTATTGACTTTATTATCAAAGACTTTACTTGGCACAATGATACGTCCCAAACGTATCTATAATTTCTTATGTTCCATGCTACTTTTATGACGATACTCACATGTTTTATACACATTATATGTCATATTTATGCATTTTCTGGCACTAACCTATTTACGAGATGCCGAAGAGCCAGTTGTTGTTTTCTGCTGTTTTTGGTTTCAGAAATCCTAGTAAGGAAATATTCTCGGAATTGGACGAAATCAACGCCCAGGGGCCTATTTTTACACGAAGCTTCCAGAAGACCGGAGGACTTACGAAGTGGGGCCACGAGGCACCGCCACAACAGGGCGGCGCGGCCTGGCCGCGCCGGCCTGGCGTGTGGGGCCTCGTGTGGCCCCCTGACCTGCCCTTCCGCCTACTTAAAGCCTTCGTCGCGAAACCCCAAGTACCGAGAGCCACGATACGGAAAACCTTCCAGAGACGCCGCCGCCAATCCCATCTCGGGGGATTCAGGAGATCGCCTC
The DNA here is from genome assembly GCA_030979885.1 of Lolium multiflorum. Lineage (NCBI taxonomy): Eukaryota > Viridiplantae > Streptophyta > Magnoliopsida > Poales > Poaceae > Lolium > Lolium multiflorum. The sequence continues at coordinate 204,716,342 of CM061747.1, forward strand.
CGGCACCCTGCCGGAGAGGGGAATCATCTCCGGGAGGACTCTTCACCGCCATGATCGCCTCCGGAGTGATGAGTGAGTAGTTCACCCCTGGACTATGGGTCCATAGCAGTAGCTAGATGGTCGTCTTCTCCTTATGTGCTTCATTGTTGGATCTTGTGATTTTCCTAACATGATCAAGATCATCTATCTGTAATTCTATGTGTTGTGTTTGTCGGGATCCGATGGATAGAGAATACTATGTTATGGTGATTATCAATCTATCATATATGTTGTTTATGTTCTTGCATGCTCTCCGTTGCTAGTAGAGGCTCTGGCCAAGTTGATACTTGTGACTCCAAGAGGGAGTATTTATGCTCGATAGTGGGTTCATGCCTCCATTAAATCTGGGACAGTGACAGAAAGTTCTAAGGTTGTGGATGTGCTGTTGCCACTAGGGATAAAACATCGATGCTTTGTCTAAGGATATTTGTGTTGATTACATTACGCACCATACTTAATGCAATTGTCTGTTGTTTGCAACTTAATACCGGAAGGGGTTCGGATGATAACCTGAAAGTGGACTTTTTAGGCATAGATGCATGCTGGATAGCGGTCTATGTACTTTGTCGTAATGCCCAGATTAAATCTCATAGTACTCATCATGATATATGTATGTGCATTGTTATGCCTTCTTTATTTGTCAATTGCCCAACTGTAATTTGTTCACCCAACATCTGCTATCTTATGGGAGAGACATCACTAGTGAACTGTGGACCCCGGTCCTATTCTTTACATCTGAAATACAATCTACTGCAATTGTTCTTTACTGTTCTTTGCAAACAACCATCATCATCCACACTATACATCTAATCCTTTGTTTATAGCAAGCCGGTGAGATTGACAACCTCACTGTTTCGTTGGGGCAAAGTTCTGTGATTGTGTTGTGCAGGTTCCACGTTGGCGCCGGAATCCCTGGTGTTGCGCCGCACTACATTCCACCACCATCAACCTTCAACATGCTTCTTGACTCCTACTGGTTCGATTAAACCTTGGTTTCTTACTGAGGGAAACTTTCTACTGTGCGCATCACACCTTCCTCTTGGGGTTCCCAACGGACGTGTCAACTACACGCATCAAGCAAATTTCTGCGCCGTTGCCGGGGAGATCAAGACACGCTGCGAGGGGAGTCTCCTACTTCCAATCTCTTTACTTTGTTTTTGTCTTGCTTTATTTTATTTACTACTTTGTTTGCTGCACTAAAACAAAACACAAAAAAATTAGTTGCTAGCTTTACTTTATTATCTTGTCTGCGTTCTCCATATTAAAAACACAAAAAAATTAGCTACTTGCATTTACTTTATCTAGTTTGCTTTATTTACTACTGCTAAAATGAATACTCCTGAAAACACTAAGTTGTGTGACTTCACAAACACAAATAATAATGATTTCCTATGCACACCTATTGCTCCACCTGCTACTACAGCAGAATTCTTTGAAATTAAACCTGCTTTACTGAATCTTGTTATGAGAGAGCAATTTTCTGGTGTTAGTTCTGATGATGCTGCTGCCCATCTTAATAATTTTGTTGAATTATGTGAAATGCAAAAGTATAAGGATGTAGATGGTGATATTATAAAATTGAAATTGTTTCCTTTCTCCTTAAGAGGAAGAGCTAAAGATTGGTTGCTATCTTTGCCTAAGAATAGTATTGATTCATGGACTAAATGTAAGGATGCTTTTATTGGTAGATATTATCCTCCCGCTAAAATTATATCTTTGAGAAGTAGCATAATGAATTTCAAGCAATTAGATAATGAACATGTTGCTCAAGCATGGGAGAGAATGAAATCTTTGGTAAAGAATTGCCCAACCCATGGACTGACTACTTGGATGATCATCCAAACCTTTTATGCAGGATTGAATTTTTCTTCGCGGAACCTATTGGATTCAGCTGCTGGAGGTACCTTTATGTCCATCACTTTGGGCGGCAACAAAGCTTCTTGATAATATGATGATAAATTACTCTGAATGGCACACTGAAAGGGCTCCACAAGGTAAGAAGGTAAATTCTGTTGAAGAAACCTCTTCCTTGAGTGATAAGATTGATGCTATTATGTCTATGCTTGTGAATGGTAGATCTAATGTTGATCCTAATAATGTTCCTTTAGCTTCATTGGTTGCCCAAGAAGAACATGTTGATGTGAACTTCATTAAAAATAATAATTTCAACAACAATGCTTATAGGAATAACTTGGGTAACAACTATAGGACATATCCTGCTAGTGGTAATGATCATTCTTATGGTAGATATGAGGAAAAGATGCTAGAAATTGAAAGATCCACTAAGAGCTTTATGCAATCACAATATGAGCAAAATCAACTGTTTACTAAAACTATGAATGAACAATCTACCATGTTGAAAAATATAGGAAATCAACTTGAAAATTTGAATATGGGGATTTCGGGTTTGCAAACTAAGATTTCAAATGCTGAAAACCGAATCTCATACCTGTCTGCGTCACAATCCTCTTTAATTAATAAAATGGCTGCTAAACCTGAGGATATTGATAATAAGATTGTCACTACAGCAAATGTCATCCAAGTTCGAATTAATGAGAATATTAGATTGATGGCTGAATTGCATGCTAGGTGGGAAAGAGAAGAAAATGAAAAACTTGCTAAAGAGAATAATGTAGCTAAAGTTTGGACTATTACCACCACTAGTAATGATAATGATTCACATGTTGCTAAACCTCCTACTATCAATGGTAAAATAATTGGTGTTGGCAATGTTTCTACTCCTAGTGCAAAGCGTGCAAAATTGCCTGAAACTGCTAAAACTGCTGAAACTGATAAAACTGCTGAAATTTTTCAAAATGTTGGGGACAATGATTCCATTGCTGTAGGTCATAATGATTTAGACTTTGATGATTGTCACATCTCTGAAGTTATAAAGTTCTTACAAAAACTTGCTAAAAGTCCCAATGCTAGTGCTATAAATTTGGCCTTTACAAAACATATTACAAATGCTCTCATAAAAGCTAGAGAAGAGAAACTAAAACTTGAAACCTCTATTCCTAGAAAGTTAGAAGATGGTTGGGAGCCTATCATTAAGATGAGGGTCAATGATTTTGATTGTAATGCTTTATGTGATCTTGGTGCAAGTATTTCTGTTATGCCTAAGAAAATTTATGATATGCTTGACTTGCCACCATTGAAGAATTGTTATTTGGATGTTAATCTTGCTGATAATGCTATAAAGAAACCTTTGGGGAGGATTGATAATGTTCGCATTATGGTTAACAATAACCTTGTTTCCGTTGATTTTGTTGTCTTGGATATTGAATGCAATGCATCTTGTCCCATTATATTGGGAAGACCTTTCCTTCGAACTGTTGGTGCTACTATTGATATGAAGGAAGGTAATATTAAATATCAATTTCCTCACAAGAAAGGTATGGAACACTTCCCTAGAAAGAGAATGAAGTTAGCTTATGATTCTATTATTAGAAAAAATTATGATGTCGATGCTTCTTCTCTTGACAATACTTGATACACACTTTCTGCGCCTAGCTGAAAGGCGTTATGGGAGACAACCCATGTTTTTACTACAGTACTTTGTTTTATATTTGAGTCTTGGAAGTTGTTACTACTGTAGAAACCTCTCCTTATCTTTATTTTATTGCATTGTTGTGCCAAGTAAAGTCTTTGATAGTAAAGCCAATACTAGATTTGGATTACTGCGCAGGAACAGATTTCTTGCTGTCACGAATTTGAGCATTAGTCCCTGTAGAAAAATCAAAAAAATCTGCCAGTTTACGTGCGTGATCCTCAGATATGTACGCAACTTTCATTCAATTTGGGCATTTTCATCTGAGCAAGTCTGGTGCCACTTTAAAATTCATCTTTACGGACTGTTCTGTTTTGACAGATTCTGCCTTTTATTTCGCATTGCTTGTTTTGCTATGTTTGATGGATTTCTTTGTTCCATTAACTTTCAGTAGCTTTGTGCAATGTCCAGAAGTGTTAAGAATGATTATTTCACCTCTGAATATATGAATTATGCACTGACCCTCTAATGAGTTTGTTTCGAGTTTGGTGTGGAGGAAGTTTTCAAGGGTCAAGAGAAGAGGATGATACAATATGATCAAGAAGAGTGAAGAGTCAAAGCTTGGGGATGCCCCCGTGGTTCATCCCTGCATATTTTAAGAAGACTCAAGCGTCTAAGCTTGGGGATGCCCAAGGCATCCCTTCTTCATCGACAACTTATCAGGTTCCTCTAGTGAAACTATATTTTTATTCCGTCACATCTTATGTGCTTTACTTGGAGCGTCTGTTTGTTTTTATTTTTGTTTTGTTTGAATAAAATCGGATCCTAGCATTCTTTGTTTGGGAGAGAGACACGCTCCGCTGTTTCGTATGAACACATATGTTCTTAGCTTCATCTTTAATGTTCATTGCGAAAGTTGGACTATTTCATTCATTGTTATATGGTTGGAAACGGAAAATGCTGCATGTGGTAAATGGTTTAATGTCTTGAATAATGTGATACTTGGCAATTGTTGTGCTCATATAGATCTTGTTTAAGCTCTTGCATCATGTACCTTGTACTCATTAATGAATAACTACATAGAGCTTGTTAAAATTTGGTTTGCATGATTGATCTCTAGAGTCTAGATATTTTCTGGTTAAGGTGTTTGAACAACAAGGAGACAATGTAAAGTCTTATAATAGTTACAATATGTTCATATGTGAGCTTTTCTGCACCATTTATACTTGAGTTTGCTTCAAAGAACCTTGCTAGCCTAGCCTTGTATTGAGAGGAATTCTTCTCGTGCATCCAAATCCTTGAGCCAATAACTATGTCATTTGTGTCCACCATACCTACCTACCACATGGTATTTCTCTGCCATTCCAAAGTAAATTACTTGAGTGCTACCTTTAAAACTTCTATTCTTTGCCTTTGCAATATATAGCTCATGGGGCAAATAGCCTTAAAACTATCGTGGTGAAGAATATGTACTTATGTGTCTTATTTCTTAATAAGTTGCTTGTTGAGCGGTAACCATGTTTCGGGGACGCCATCAACTCTTTTACCTTTGTTGAATATCATGTGAGTTGCTATGCATGTTCGTCTTATCTGAAGTAAGGGCGGTTTTCACAATCAAATGGTTTGAGTATGCATACTGTTAGAGAAGAACATTGGGTCGCTAACTAAAGCCATGATTCATGGTGGAAGTTTCAGTGTGGACAATTAATCCTCAATCTCTTATGAGAATATTAACTGTTGTTGAATGCTTATGCATTAAAGAAGAGTCCATTATCTGTTGTCTATGTTGTCCTGTATGGATGTCTAAGTTGAGAATAATCAAAAGCGAGAAATCCAATGCGAGCTTTCTCCTTAGACCTTTGTACAGGCGGCATAGAGGTACCCCTTTGTGACACTTGGTTGAAACATATGCTATGCAATGATAATCCATGTTAATCCAAGCTAATTAGGACAAGGTGCGGGCACTTTATTGTTGAGTCAGTTTACTACTTCTTTCTATCTTAGAAGCAAACACTTGTGTAAACTGTGTGCATTGGTTCTTACATGTTTACCTATTGCACTTGTTATATTACTTTGTGTTGACAATTATCCATGAGATATACATGTTGAAGTTGAAAGCAACCGCTGAAACTTATATCTTCCTTTGTGTTGCTTCAATGCCTTTACTTTGAATTTATTGCTTTATGAGTAACTCTTATGCAAGTCTTATTGATGCTTGTCTTGAAAGTATTATTCATGAAAAGTCTTTGCTATATGATTCATCTGTTTACTCATTATCTTCATCATTGCTTCGAATCGCTGCATTCATCTCATATGCTTTACAATAGTATGATCAAGATTATGATAGCATGTCACTTCAGAAATTATCTTTGTTATCGTTTACCTACTCGAGGGCGAGTAGAACTAAGCTTGGGGATGCTTGATACGTCCCAAACGTATCTATAATTTCTTATGTTCCATGCTACTTTTATGATGATACTCACATGTTTTATACACATTATATGTCATATTTATGCATTTTCCGGCCCTAACCTATTGACGAGATGCCGAAGAGCCAGTTGCTGTTTTCTGCTGTTTTTGGTTTCAGAAATCCTAGTAAGGAAATATTCTCGAATTGGACGAAATCAACACCCAGGGGCCTATTTACACGAAGCTTCCAAGACCGGAGGACTTACGAAGTGGGGCCACGAGGCGCCGCCACAACGGCGGCGCGGCCCGGTGCCGGCCGCGCGGTCGGGCGTGTGGGGCCCTCGTGTGGCCCCCTGACCTGCCCTTCCGCCTACTTAAAGCCTGTTGATCGCCAAAACCCACCGTCGGGCAGCGGCCTGTCAACACCGTAGAGCCGGGAAGAGCCTAGAGCTGCGGCTGGCCGAGACCCCTCCGAGCGACGGCCCGCAATGCTCTTCTGGTCACACGCGGCGATGCGAAGTGCAAGGGCACCTGACCTATACCTGGTCAGGAAGGTGATGGGGATGCCTCGCTTAGTTCCTGCATGGCATACACGTAAACATTAAATACGAGCCTCGATCGGCTCAGGTTATCCCGTGAATCGGCTCAAAGAGCCGATCCACCCATGATCCGTGCGGGGTGCACGAATACTTGGTGATCCTGCTTGATCAAGATATAGCTAATGAGATCTACGACGATTTAGGGTTTTCACCGCATAATCGGATCATCCTACTCCAGGTTGGGCCTCGCGGCCACGCACGGTGCTCATAAGCCGATCCTAAACAAGGCCAAAGAACCAACAATGAAGTTGATCCGCGGAACATCCTGTTTAGGACTTGCGAACGCCACCCTACGTGCCACTGGATCCTCCCCCCCTTTGTAAGGCCTAACTATTGCAGATATTAAACTAATAACAAGGAGCAATCGTAACGGATCAGATCTACTAGATGATGAACAAGCAGGGTGCCGCCCCCACACCTAAGATAGGCGTGAGGACGGCTAGACATGCCAGGGTTGCACTACGTAAGCATGTTTATACGAAGAGCTATGCTAACCCTAACACATCTATGATAACTACGTTGCGCGCCATCAAAGACGCTTCAGTACGCGCAACGCATGAACAACGTGGAGCTTGTGCTGCCTAGATCGCAAGATGCGATCTAGGCAGCATGTCGCTTACCTGATTGAAACCCTCGAGACGAAGGAGTTGGCGATGCGCCGAGATTGGTTTGTTTTGGGGTGAACGTTGTGTTGTTGTTTATTCCAAAAACCCTAGATACATATTTATAGTCCAGCGGACTTTCTAACGTGGGAATATCCCATCCGTGCACGGGTAAAACTCTAACTTCTAACTTAAGATACGATCTAATAATTTACAGATAAATGGGCAATCTAGCCCAACTTTGCATATAAGGCCGATCTTCGTATTTTCTCCAAATATAACCTTCAAGCTTGTCTTGATCGTGGCCCACCTTCGACTTGGTCAAATTCTGGTGATAACACATGCCCCCCTGGTTTTGGAAATGACATTTCCAAAATCATTATGCTTTTCCCGTCGGGTCATGTCGTGGCAGAGCAGAACCATTGCAGTATTTTTCGTCATGATGCCCTGTCTTCTCGGCTGCTCCGCATGATTTGACCGTTGTCTATGGGCACCGCCTCCTCGAAAACTGCTGTGGCATTGAATTTCACCATAGCCCCCTTTTATTTAACCGCTCCCAGCAGTTCGCCACTTCACCATCCTGCTCTGTTCTGGCCATCGGCACCCAAAAACCCCCATCTCCCACAGCCATGTCTTCCTCTTCTTCCTCTTCCTCGTCGGTCTTCCACGACTCCTCCTCCGAGCTCTCCTACGGGTCCTCCTCCTCCCGCGAGACACCGCCGGACATCCGCGCCCCAGCATGGGATCTGGAAGACCATGCCTCCTCGGTTTGGTCCGAAGACGACCAGTCCCTGACCAGCGGGGACGAAGATCTTCAGTTCCTCGCCGTCGGGGAACTGGAGTCGGAGAGCGAGGACGATCAGTTCCCCTGGGACGGCTGCCCCACCTCTGAAGAAGAGGAAGAGGAAGACGACGATGACGACTCCCTCGAAGGCTACCCGCCAGCGAAGCGCCTCCGCATGTGGTGGGACGACGACAGCAGCGACGATGAAGACGAAGATGAAGCTCCCGTAGAGGGCTATGGGAGCAGCGACGAGGAACCCATCGGCAGCAGTGCCGATGAGAGTTCCGAGGATGACGACGAAGGAAGCGATGGCCCGTAGATTAGGATCTACTAGTGTAGGCCTAGCAGTAGTAGATTGGTCAATAGACCCTTCTTTTGTTCTTCCTTCCTAAGAAATCGGCTCTTTCTTTGTAAGAAATCCCCTCATCAATGAAGAAAATCCCTTAATTAATTTTGCTCCCTTGCCGATTGTCGAATGGAGTCGTCGCACAGGGAGCCGATAGCAGAACATCGGCTCATATCGCTGCCTGAAGCCAAGCTGTTGTATGAACTTATTTCGCTAAAGTCGATATCAGCGTATCGGCTTTGTTTTCTGAAGTCGATGCCCACGCATCGGCTGTACTTGCATACTGTTGATCTCCATATGTCTTCTCAAGTCGATGTCTGTGCATCGGCTGTGATTTTTCTTATTATATATATATTTTTTTTTTTTTTTTACTGGCCGATTCTGAATCGGCCCCCACATCTTACTGTCCATCATCCCACATGCTTGGGAAATATTTCTTGAGGTGTTGTCCATTTACAGCCACTGGGAATTTTTCGCCATTCAACTCTTCCAACATGTATGCATTACCCTTCAAGGCCTGGACAACTTTGTACGGACCGTGCCAATTAGGAGACCACTTGCCATATGCCTTATCCCTGGTTCCCAATGGCAACACAGCTTCCCACACAAGATCACCAACTTGGAACTCCTTTGGCCTAACCTTTTTGTTGTAAGCACGAGCCACCCTGGCTTTGTTCTCCTTAATCTTCTCCAACGACCAAAGCCTGAGTTCTGTTGCGTCCTCAATAGTGTCGCTCATCAAAGCTGCATATTCTTCAGCTGTCAGATCATTCTGAAACGTGACACGTCTTGATCCAGCCGTAATTTCCCAAGGCAATACGGCTTCCTGTCCATAGACAAGTTGGTACGGCGAAGTCTTTATGGCTCCATGGCACGACATGCGGTAGGCCCATAATGCTTCTGATAACTTCTCATGCCAATCCCGAGGGTTCTCATCGATTTTTCTCTTGATCAACTTGATCAGACTCTGATTGGACGCCTCAGCCTGCCCGTTAGCTTGAGCATAGTATGGGGATGATCGGATCAATTTAATCCCTAAGTCATCACAGAACTTCCTGAATTCTTTAGAAATAAAGACCGAACCTCCATCGGTCGTGATAGTTTGGGGAATTCCAAATCTATGAATGACGTGTTCTTTCACAAACTTGATCACATCTGATTTCACCTTTTTCATAGGGACGGCTTCCACCCACTTGGTGAAGTAATCTGTGATAACCAAAATCCATTCATGTTTTTTACCTGACGCAGGATGGATTTTACCGATCATATCCATTCCCCACCCCCGAAACGGCCAAGGTTTGATGATTGGGTTCATCGCTGATGCTGGCACCATCTGAATCTTTCCAAACATCTGACACGCTTGGCACCCCTTGTAATAATTGAAGCAATCTTCAAGCATAGTGGGCCAATAAAACCCTGATCGCCTGATCAACCACTTCATCTTATGAGCCGACTGATGCGTTCCACAGCACCTTCATGTACCTCATGTAAAGCCGATTAGACTTCAGTGGTCCTAGGCACTTGAGTAGCAACCCTTCCAATGTCCTGTAAACATGTCGTCTCCTATAAGGACATACTTCATGGCTTTGTATCTTATCCGTTTAGGTGCCCCCCGAGCCGAATCTTTTAAATAATCGAAGATCTCGGCTCTCCAATCATTCTGTTCCAGGAATTGTATCTGAACTTCCGATCCGTCGGCTATATCTATGTAGCCTGACGCCATCTGTGCGAGATTGTTGGCATCGGTATTCTGGGATCTTGGGATCCAATTAAAGTTGATGTACCGAAACTGTGTCATCAACTCACGGCATTCCATCCAATATGGGAAAAGCGATTCACTTTCGCAATTATATTCATCCGTGAGCTGGTTAATCACCAACTTTGAGTCTCCAAAGAGCTCCACAGCTTCCGCTCCAGCTTCCAATAGCAATTCCATTCCCTTGCGTATTGCCTCATATTCTGCTACGTTGTTGGTGCAAGGGGTAGATAATCTGATGGAGAAGGAGTATTCTGCCCCCCGAGGCGACACAAGCAGAATGCCGATGCCACAACCACCGTCACAAACCGATCCATCAAAGAACATAGCCCATGCTCGTATAGATAGTGCTGCTATATTGGTACTGATCCGTTCAGCGATGAGATCGGCCAATGCTTGGCCCTTGACTGCCTTCGCCGGCTGGTACCGGAGATCAAATTCTGACAGCGCCAACATCCACTTACCGAGTCGGCCTTTCAAAACAGGAGCCGACAACATGTGCTTGACAACGTCTGATTTGCAAATGACGGTGATTTCTGCCGTCAAAAGGATGTGATGAAGCTTGGTGCAGGTAAAGAACAGGCAGAGGCAAAGTTTCTCGACCTCAGGATATCTTGTCTCTGCGTCCAGCATCCTTCTGCTGAGGTAGAAAACGACCTCTCAACGCCCTCGTAGAGTTGCACCACTACCGAAGCGATGGACGTGTCAGCTACCGACAAGTAGATGTAGAAGGGCCTGTCTTGCTGGGGCGGAACTAATACAGGCGGTGTCGTCAGATATCGCTTAATTTCATCAAACGCCCGTTGCTGTTCTGCCCCCCAGTGAAACTCGTCGTCAGATTTAGTCTTCACCAACGCCATGAACGGCTCGATTCGTCCTGACAAATTAGAGATGAACCGCCGGACGAAATTGATCTTGCCGATGAGGCGTTGGAGCTCCTTTTTCGTGGTGGGCGGCTGCATGGTACGCACCGCCTCCTGACTTTTCAGGCCGATCTCAATTCCCCGCTCATGAACCAGAAAACCTAGGAATTGACCAGCCGTCACGCCAAAGGCGCACTTCTTTGGATTCATTCTCAGTCCGAATTTTCGAGTTCGGTCTAGGACGCGCCGTAAATCGTCCAAATGCCCCTCCATGGAGACCGATTTGACCACCACGTCGTCGATATAGATTTCTACCAACTTGCCGATCAGATCATGAAATATATAATTCATGGCTCGTTGGTATGTTGCACCAGCATTCTTCAGTCCAAAGGTCATGACCACGTATTCAAACAAGCCTACTGCCCCTGGTACTCTGAATGCGGTCTTGTGTATATCTTCCGGAGCCATGAAAATCTGGTTATAACCGGCATTGCCATCCATGAAGCTCAACACCTTGTGGCCAGCAGCAGCGTTTATCAATGTTTCTGCCACGGGCATTGGATATTCGTCCTTTGGGGTGGCTCTGTTAAGATCTCGGAAATCGATGGCCACACGCCATCGGCCGTCCTTCTTCTCCACCGGAACGATACTGGAGATCCACTCAGCATACCTGCATGGCCTGATGAATCCGGCGGCCAACATTTTCTCGATCTCCTTCTTGACTTCTTCCAGAATCTCGGCCCTCATCTGACGTGCTCGTTGTTGGAACGGCCGAAATCCTTTCTTAAGGGGGAGCCGATGCTCAATGATGCTCCTGTCCAACCCAGGCATCTCCGTGTAATCCCATGCAAAGCAATCTGGGTATTCCTTCAACAGGGCTATCATCTGTCCCCTGAGCTGTGGATCTAACTTCTTGCTGATAAAAGTAGGTCGAGGCTTATCCCCAGGACCGATGTCGACTTCTTCTAGCTCATCAGCTGATGTAAACCCGTACCCTAGCTTTCCGTCACCTGTGAGGTCGACGCCACATACCGGGAGAGCATGTGATACGGATACTACGGGCCGATTACTAGCATCGGCTTCTACCTTGATCATCACCAAGACGTTTTGGCGGTGTCGGGGCCGATCGCATGGAGCAGCCTCTTCCTTATCTTTGCCACGAGAGCAGTTGCCCTCGCCTTTATCTCCATCAAGGGGGTGTCCCAGTTCTATCATATTGACGTTGAACGAGTGTCCTGGTTGGCACCTCCCAGGATAAGTACCGTTGATCTTGTCAACGGTGCGCGACGGTGAATGAGGCACTCCTGGTGCCGCCGATGTGCACGACAACGGCAGACGGGGCTGGAGTGGCACTTTTCCTCGGTAGGTCCTGAGAGCTGGTTCTGATAGAGAGTGTTGATTCTTCATGACCTCCTTGACCATCCGAACGGCGACGTGCTCCAAAGTATTCACCAGGCTCTCGGAATGGAGACGCAACGAGTGAGCCACCATGCCGCCAATCTCCTGGCGCACGGCCCTGGTACGTTCCTCTGACGGGACAGATAGATCCACCTCGTCGAGTGCGCCTTCCGGTGAGAACCCCTTCCGCGTGACGCCATGCGAACGAGTTCTGTGATATGAGCCGATGAGGTCGGCTTCGAGGGTGGCCTTGATCTCGTCATGTTTCTTCTTGAGCTCAGCAGGCAGCTCCTCGTAGGTGACCGGCGTGCCGTCCGCCGCCATCTCGATGTAGATGGCGATGTGGTTGATGTAGATGATGGTCCCACCGGGCGTGCCAGAATGTGTTGATCGCCAAAACCCACCGTCGGGCAGCGGCCGTCAACACCGTAGAGCCGGGAAGAGCCTAGAGCTGCGGCTGGCTGAGACCCCTCCGAGCGACGGCCCGCAATGCTCTTCTGGTCACACGCGGCGATGCGGGCGGGGCGTGCCACCTGACCTATACCTGGTCGGGAAGGTGATGGATGCCTCGCTTAGTTCCTGCATGGCATACACGTAAACATTAAATACGAGCCTCGATCGGCTCTCAGGTTATCCCGTGAATCGGCTCAAAGAGCCGATCCACCCATGATCCGTGCGGGGTGCACGAATACTTGGTGATCCTGCTTGATCAAGATATAGCTAATGAGATCTACGACGATTTAGGGTTTTCACCGCATAATCGGATCGTCCTACTCCAGGTTGGGCCTCGCGGCCACGCACGGTGCTCGTAAGCCGATCCTAAACAAGGCCAAAGAACCAACAATGAAGTTGATCCGCGGAACATCCTGTTTAGGACTTGCGAACGCCACCCTACGTGCCACTGGATCCTCCCCCCCTTTGTAAGGCCTAACTATTGCAGATATTAAACTAATCCTTGCATAACAAGGAGCAATCGTAACGGATCAGATCTACTAGATGATGAACAAGCAGGGTGCCGCCCCCACACCTAAGATAGGCGTGAGGACGGCTAGACATGCAAGGGTTGCACTACGTAAGCATGTTTATACGAAGAGCTATGCTAACCCTAACACATCTATGATAACTACGTTGCGCGCCATCAAAGACGCTTCAGTACGCGCAACGCATGAACAACGTGGAGCTTGTGCTGCCTAGATCGCAAGATGCGATCTAGGCAGCATGTCGCTTACCTGATTGAAACCCTCGAGACGAAGGAGTTGGCGATGCGCCGAGATTGGTTTGTTTTTGGGGTGAACGTTGTGTTGTTGTTTATTCCAAAAACCCTAGATACATATTTATAGTCCAGCGGACTTTCTAACGTGGGAATATCCCATCGTGCACAGGTAAAACTCTAACTTCTAACTTAAGATACGATCTAATAATTTACAGATAAATGGGCAATCTAGCCCAACTTTGCATATAAGGCCGATCTTCGTATTTTCTCCAAATATAACCTTCAAGCTTGTCTTGATCGTGGCCCACCTTCGACTTGGTCAAATTCTGGTGATAACAAAGCCTTCGTCGCGAAACCCCCAGTATCGAGAGCCACGATACAGAAAACCTTCCAGAGACGCCGCCGCCGCCAATCCCATCTCGGGATTCAGGAGATCGCCTCCGGCACCCTGCTGGAGAGGGGAATCATCTCCCGGAGGTCTCTTCATCGCCATGATCGCCTCCGGATCGATGTGTGAGTAGTCCACCCCTGGACCATGGGTCCATAGCAGTAGCTAGATGGTCGTCTTCTCCTCATTGTGCTATCATGTTAGATCTTGTGAGCTGCCTATCATGATCAAGATCATCTATTTGTCATCCTACATGTTGTGTTTGTTGATCCGATGAATATTGAATACTATGTCAAGTTGATTATCAATCTATCATATATGTTGTTTATGTTCTTGCATGCTCTCTGTTGCTAGTAGAGGCTCTGGCCAAGTTGATACTTGTGACTCCAAGAGGGAGTATTTATGCTCGATAGTGGGTTCATGCCTCCATTAAATCTGGGACAGTGACAGAAAGTTCTAAGGTTGTGGATGTGCTGTTGCCACTAGGGATAAAACATCGATGCTTTGTCTAAGGATATTTGTGTTGATTACATTACACACCATACTTAATGCAATTGTCTGTTGTTTGCAACTTAATACCGGAAGGGGTTCGGATGATAACGTGAAAGTGGACTTTTTAGGCATAGATGCATGTTGGATAGCGGTCTATGTACTTTGTCGTAATGCCCAAATTAAATCTCATAGTACTCATCACGATATATGTATGTGCATTGTTATGCCTTCTTTATTTGTCAATTGCCCGACTGTAATTTGTTCCCCCAACATCTGCTATCTTATGGGAGAGACACCACTAGTGAACTGTGGACCCCGGTCCTATTCTTTACATCTGAAATACAATCTACCGCAATTGTTCTTTACTGTTCTTTGCAAACAACCATCATCATCCACACTATACATCTAATCCTTTGTTTACAGCAAGCCGGTGAGATTGACAACCGCACTGTTACGTTGGGGCAAAGTTCTGTGATTGTGTTGTGCAGGTTCCACGTTGGCGCCGGAATCCCTGGTGTTGCGCCGCACTACATTCCGCCACCATCAACCTTCAACGTGCTTCTTGACTCCTACTGGTTCGATTAAACCTTGGTTTCTTACTGAGGGAAACTTGCTACTGTGCGCATCACACCTTCCTCTTGGGGTTCCCAATGGACGTGTCAACTACACGCATCACACAACAATGCAATAAAATAAAGATAAGGAGAGGTTGCTACCGTAGTAACAACTTCCAAGACTCAGATATAAAACAAAAGTGCAGAAGTAAAATGATGGGTTGTCTCCCATAAACGCTTTTCTTTAACGCCTTTCAGCTAGGCGCAGAAAGTGTGAATCAAGTAACATCAAGAGACGAAGCATTGACATCAAAATTTTTCTCACAAACAAAACTTGTTGCAGAGGGTACCTTAGATGCTCCATTATCTAAATTTCCCATAGTGGTACTAAGGGTTTTATCAATTTTAGGCTTATAATAATTCTTTGGCTTAGGCACCTTAGAGACATACATGAATTTTTGCTCCTTTCCCACATAAGCTTTCTCCTTAAATTTAAGAGAAGAAAAAGTTGAACCCAATGTTCCCATAGCTTCTTCAAGTTTACCAATTCTATGGGTTTGATTATCATGGATAGCACAAGTTTCTAAAGTAGCAATTCTTTCATTAATTCCTCCTAGGGATTTATCAAGTTTATCAGTATTATCAAGTAATATTCCCAATTTAGTCTCAACACTTGGAAGATTTTTCTCTATGGCTTCCAATTTTTTCATGACATCCTCAAGAGAGATTTCAATTTTAGTTTCATTAACAGGTGGTATTCCAACTAGACTCTCAATGATGCAACTAGCTTCTAAAGCAGGAGTACCTAGGAAATTACCCCCCGAAAGAGTATCAAGAACATACCTATTCCAGCTAGATATACCAACATAAAAGTTCCTAAGTAGGATAATAGTGGAGTGTTTCTTAGTGCACCTATGATGGGCATCACTAATTCTATACCAAGCATCTTTAAAACTTTCTCCCCCTTGTTGCTTAAACGAACGAACTTCAACTTCAGGATTACTCATTTTTAGCAGTAGTAAATAAAGCAAACTAGATAAAGTAAATGCAAGTAACTAATTTTTGTGTGTTTTTAATATAGAGAACAAGACAGTAAATAAAGTAAAACTAGCAACTAATTTTTTTGTGTTTTGTTTTAGTGCAGCAAGCAAAGTAGTAAATAAAGTAAAGTAAAGCAAGAAAAACAAAGTAAAGAGATTGGAAGTGGAGACTCCCCTTGCAGCGTGTCTTGATCTCGCAACGGCGCCAGAAAAATAGTCTTGATGCGCGTGAGACACACGTCCGTTGGGAACCCCAAGAGGAAGGTGTGATGTGCACAGCAGCAAGTTTTCCTCAGAAAGAAACCAAGGTTTATCGAACCAAGAGGAGCCAAGAAGCACGTTGAAGGTTGTTGGTGGCGAAGTATAGTGCGGCGCAACACCAGGGTTCCGGCCAACTCGCACAACACAATCACGTTTTGCCCCAACGTAACGCTGAGGTTGTCAATCCACCGGCTTGCTGTAAACAAAGGATTAGATGTATAGTGTGGATGATGATGTTTGTTTGCTAAGAACAGTAAAGAACAATTGCAGTAGATTGTATTTCAGATGTAAAGAATAGGACCGGGGTCCACAGTTCACTAGTGGTGTCTCTCCCATAAGATAAACAGATGTTGGGTGAACAAATTACAGTTGGGCAATTGACAAATAAAGAAGGCATAACAATGCACATACATATATCATGATGAGTACTATGAGATTTAATCAGGGCATTACGACAAAGTACATAGACCGCTATCCAGCATGCATCTATGCCTAAAAAGTCCACCTTCAGGTTATCATCCGAACCCCTTCCAGTATTAAGTTGCAAACAACAGACAATTGCATTAAGTATGGTGCGTAATGTAATCAACACAAATATCCTTAGACAAAGCATCGATGTTTTATCCCTAGTGGCAACAGCACATCCACAACCTTAGAACTTTCTGTCACTGTCCCAGATTTAATGGAGGCATGAACCCACTATCGAGCATAAATACTCCCTCTTGGAGTCACAAGTATCAACTTGGCCAGAGCCTCTACTAGCAACGGAGAGCATGCAAGAACATAAACAACATATATGATAGATTGATAATCAACTTGACATAGTATTCAATATTCATCGGATCCCAACAAACACAACATGTAGCATTACAGATAGATGATCTTGATCATGATAGGCAGCTCACAAGATCTAACATGATAGCACAATGAGGAGAAGACAACCATCTAGCTACTGCTATGGACCCATAGTCCAGGGGTGGACTACTCACACATCGATCCGGAGGCGATCATGGCGATGAAGAGACCTTCGGGAGATGATTCCCCTCTTCGGGGTGCCGGAGGCGATCTCCCGAATCCCCCGAGATGGGATTGGTGGCGGCGGCGTCTCGTAAGGTTTTCCGTATCGTGGCTCTCTGTGATGGGGGTTTCGCGATGAAGACTATATGTAGGCGGAAGGGCAGGTCAGGGGCGTCACGGGGGACCCACACAACAGGCCGCGGCCAGGGCCCAGGCCGCGCCGCCCTGGCGTGTCGTCGCCCCGTGGCCCCACTTCGTTTCCTCTTCGGACTTCTGGAAGCTTCGTGGAAAAATAGGACCCTGGGCGTTGATTTCGTCCAATTCCGAGAATATTTCCTTACTAGGATTTCTGAAACCAAAAACAGCAGAAAACAGCATGGCTCTTCGGCATCTCGTCAATAGGTTAGTGCCGGAAAATTCATAATAATGGCATATAATGTGTATAAAACATGTGAGTATCATCATAAAAGTAGCATGGAACATAAGAAATTATAGATACGTTTGGGACGTATCACAAACTTCGTTCTTGGTCAGAGAACATTTAACAGATTGTACTTATTTATCGAGCAGCGCTCTTATATTAAAGCTTATAGCAAAACTTGCATACTCAATCATAATAATCTCCTCATAATCATTGATAACCTTCAAAGCTATATTCATTCAGATAAAACTTGTACTAAACAAGGAAGAAATAAAAGCATGATTAAATAAATCACAATATAGATGGTTGGATCACAACAACTCAATTGCTTGCTTAAGATGGAGGGAAATAGGTTTACTGACTCAACATGAAAATAAAAGATAGGCCCTTCGCAGAGGGAAGCAGGGATTAAATCATGTGCTAGAGCTTTTCAAGTTTTGAAATCATGTAGAGAGCATAAAAGTAAAGTTTTGAGAGGTGTTTGTTGTTGTCAACGAATGGTAGCGGGCACTCTAACCCCCTTGCCAACCAGACTTTCAAGAGCGGCTCCCATGAAGGACGTTATCTCTACCAGCAAGGTAGATCATCCCTCTTCTCTTTTGTTTACACATGTACTTTAGTTTATTTAAGGATGACACTCTGATACGTCTCCAACGTATCGATAATTTCTTATGTTCCATGCCACATTATTGATGTTATCTACATGTTTTATGCACACTTTATGTCATATTCGTGCATTTTGGAACTAACCTATTAACAAGATGAAAGTGCCAGTTGCTGTTTTCTGCTGTTTTTGGTTTCAGAAATCCTAGTAAGGAAATATTCTCGGAATTGGACGAAATCCAAGCCCAGGGGCCTATTTTTCCACGAAGCTTCCGAAGTCCGAGACGAAGAGGGGCCACGAGGGGGCCACACCCTAGGGCGACGCCCCCTTGGCCGCGCGGCCCGTGGTGTGGGGCCCCCGTGCCGCCTCTTGACCTGCCCTTCCGCCTACAAATAGCCTCCGTGATGAAACCCCCAGTACCGAGAACCACGATACGGAAAACCTTCCAGAGACGCCGCCAACGCCGATCCCATCTCGGGGGATCCAGGAGATCGCCTCCGGCACCCTGCCGGAGAGGGAATCATCTCCCGGAGGACTCTACGCCGCCATGGTCGCCTCCGGTGTGATGTGTGAGTAGTCTACCCCTGGACTATGGGTCCATAGCAACTAGATGGTTGTCTTCTCCCCATTGTGCTATCATTGTCGGATCTTGTGAGCTGCCTAACATGATCAAGATCATCTATCTGTAATTCTATATGTTGCGTTTGTTGGGATCCGATGAATAGAGAATACTTGTTATGTTGATTATCAAAGTTATACTTATGTGTTGTTTATGATCTTGCATGCTTTCCATTACTAGTAGATGCTCTGGCCAAGTAGATGCTTGTAACTCCAAGAGGGAGTACTTATGCTCGATAGTGGGTTCATGCCTGCATTGACACCTGGGACAGTGACAGAAAGTTCTAAGGTTGTGTTGTGCTGTTGCCACTAGGGATAAAACATTGATGCTATGTCTAAGGATGTAGTTGTTGATTACATTACGCACCATACTTAATGCAATTGTCTGTTGCTTTGCAACTTAATACTGGAGGGGGTTCGGATGATAACCTGAAGGTGGACTTTTTAGGCATAGATGCAGTTGGATGGCGGTCTATGTACTTTGTCGTAATGCCCAATTAAATCTCACTATACTCATCATGATATGTATGTGCATTGTCATGCTCTCTTTATTTGTCAATTGCCCAACTGTAATTTGTTCACCCAACATGCTGTTTGTCTTATGGGAGAGACACCTCTAGTGAACTGTGGACCCCGGTCCAATTCTCTTTACTGAAATACAATCTACTGCAATACTTGTTCTACTGTTTTCTGCAAACAATCATCTTCCACACAATACGGTTAATACTTTGTTACAGCAAGCCGGTGAGATTGACAACCTCACTGTTTCGTTGGGGCAAAGTACTTTGGTTGTGTTGTGCAGGTTCCACGTTGGCGCCGAATCCCTGGTGTTGCGCCGCACTACATCCCGCCGCCATCAACCTTCAACGTGCTTCTTGGCTCCTCCTGGTTCGATAAACCTTGGTTTCTTTCTGAGGGAAAACTTGCTGCTGTGTGCATCATACCTTCCTCTTGGGGTTCCCAACGAACGTGTGAGTTACACGCCATCAAGCATATTTTCTGGCGCCGTTGCCGGGGAGATCAAGACACGCTGCAAGGGGAGTCTCCACTTCTCAATCTCTTTACTTTGTTTTTGTCTTGCTTAGTTTTATTTACTACTTTGTTTGCTGCACTAAATCAAAATACAAAAAAATTAGTTGCTAGTTTTACTTTATTTGCTATCTTGTTTGCTATATCAAAAACACAAAAAAATTAGTTTACTTGCATTTACTTTATCTAGTTTGCTTTATTTACTGTTGCTAAAATGGCCAACGCTGAAAATACTAAGTTGTGTGACTTCACAACCACAAATAATAATGATTTCTTATGCACACCTATTGCTCCACCTGCTACTACAGCAGAATTCTTTGAAATTAAACCTGCTTTATTGAATCTTGTTATGCGAGAGCAATTTTCTGGTGTTAGTTCTAATGATGCTGCTGCCCATCTTAATAATTTTGTTGAACTATGTGAAATGCAAAAATATAAAGATGTAGATGGTGATATTATTAAACTAAAATTGTTTCCTTTCTCATTAAGAGGAAGAGCTAAAGATTGGTTGCTATCTCTGCCTAAGAATAGTATTGATTCATGGACTAAATGCAAGGATGCTTTTATTGGTAGATATTATCCCCCTGCTAAAATTATATCTTTGAGGAGTAGCATAATGAATTTTAAACAATTAGATACTGAACATGTTGCTCAAGCTTGGGAAAGAATGAAATCTTTGGTTAAAAATTGCCCAACCCATGGACTGACTACTTGGATGATCATCCAAACCTTCTATGCAGGACTAAATTTTCTTCACGGAATTTATTGGATTCAGCTGCTGGAGGTACCTTTATGTCCATCACTCTTGGTGAAGCAACAAAGCTTCTTGATAATATGATGATCAACTACTCTGAATGGCACACGGAAAGAGCTCCACAAGGTAAGAAGGTAAATTCTGTTGAAGAAACCTCTTCCTTGAGTGATAAGATTGATGCTATTATGTCTATGCTTGTGAATGATAGGACTAATATTGATCCTAATAATGTTCCATTAGCTTCATTGGTTGCACAAGAAGAACATGTGTATGTGAACTTCATTAAAAATAATAATTTCAACAACAATGTTTACCGGAACAATTCTAGTAACAACTATAGGCCATATCCTTATAATAATGGCAACGGCTATGGTAATTCTTATGGGAATTCTTACAACAATAATAGGAACACACCCCCTGGACTTGAAGCCATGCTTAAAGTATTTATTAGTACACAAACTGCTTTTAACAAATCTGTTGAAGAAAAGCTTGGGAAAATTGATATACTTGCTTCTAAAGTCGATAGTCTTGCTGCTGATGTTGATCTTTTGAAATCGAAAGTTATGCCTAATGAGAATCATCATAATAAAATTGTTACTACAGCAAATGCCATTCAAGTTAGAATTAATGAGAATATAAGATTAATGGCTGAACTGCGTGCTAGGTGGGATAGAGAAGAAAATGAAAAACTAGCTAAAGAGAAGAATGTAGCTAAAGTTTGGACTATTACCACCACTAGTAATGCTAATGCTACACATGTTGCTGCACCTCCTACTAATACTAATAAAAGAATTGGTGTTAGCAATGTTTCCACTTCTAATGCAAAGCGCGAAAAACTGCCTGAAACTGCTAAAACTGCTGAAACTGCCTGTGATAAAGCTGCTGAAATTTTTTCCAACATTGGGGATGATGATCCCATTGCTTTAGATTATAATGGTTTGAATTTTGATGATTGCCACATCTCTGAAGTTATAAAGTTCTTGCAAAAACTTGCTAAAAGTCCTAATGCTAGTGCTATAAATTTGGCTTTCACGCATCATATTACAAATGCTCTCATTAAAGCTAGAGAAGAGAAACTAGAGCGCGAAGCCTCTATTCCTAAAAAGCTAGAGGATGGTTGGGAGCCCATCATTAAGATGAAGGTTAAAGATTTTGATTGTAATGCTTTATGTGATCTTGGTGCAAGTATTTCTGTTATGCCTAAGAAAATTTATAATATGCTTGACTTGCCACCGCTGAAAATTGTTATTTGGATGTTAATCTTGCTGATCATTCTACAAAGAAACCTTTGGGTAAGGTTGATAATGTTCGTATTACCGTTAACAATAACCTTGTTCCCGTTGATTTTGTTGTCTTAGATATTGAATGCAATGCATCTTGTCCCATTATATTGGGAAGACCTTTTCTTCGAACTGTTGGTGCTATTATTGATATGAAGGAAGGTAATATAAAATATCAATTTCCTCTCAAGAAAGGTATGGAACACTTCCCTAGAAAGAGAATGAAGTACCCTTTTGATTCTATTATGAGAACAAATTATGATGTTGACACTTCGTCTCTTGATAATACTTGATACACACTTTCTGCGCCTAGCTGAAAGGCGTTAAAGAAAAGCGCTTATGGGAGACAACCCATGTTTTTACCTACAGTACTTTGTTTTTATTTTGTGTCTTGGAAGTTGTTTACTACTGTAGCAACCTCTCCTTATCTTAGTTTTGTGTTTTGTTGTGCCAAGTTAAGCCGTTGATAGAAAAGTAAGTACTAGATTTGGATTACTGCACAGTTCCAGATTTCTTTGCTGTCACGAATCTGAGTCCACCTCCCTGTAGGTAGCTCAGAAAATTAAGCCAATTTACGTGCATGATCCTCAGATATGTACGCAACTTTCATTCAATTTGAGCATTTTCATCTGAGCAAGTCTGGTGCCATTTTAAAATTCGTCAATACGAACTGTTCTGTTTTGACAGATTCTGCCTTTTATTTCGCATTGCCTCTTTTGCTATGTTGGATGAATTTCTTTGATCCATTAATGTCCAGTAGCATTATGCAATGTCCAGAAGTGTTAAGAATGATTGTGTCACCTCTGAATATGTCAATTTATATTGTGCACTAACCCTCTAATGAGTTGTTTCGAGTTTGGTGTGGAGGAAGTTTTCAAGGATCAAGAGAGGAGTATGATGCAACATGATCAAGGAGAGTGAAAGCTCTAAGCTTGGGGATGCCCCGGTGGTTCACCCCTGCATATATTAAGAAGACTCAAGCATCTAAGGGGGATGCCCAAGGCATCCCCTTCTTCATCGACAACATTATCAGGTTCCTCCCCTGAAACTATATTTTTATTCCATCACATCTTATGTGCTTTTTCTTGGAGCGTCGGTTTGTTTTTGTTTTTTGTTTTGTTTGAATAAAATGGATCCTAGCATTCACTTTATGGGAGAGAGACACGCTCCGCTGTAGCATATGGACAAGTATGTCCTTAGTTTCTACTCATAGTATTCATGGCGAAGTTTCTCCTTCGTTAAATTGTTATATGGTTGGAATTGGAAAATGATACATGTAGTAATTGCTATAAATGTCTTGGGTAATGTGATACTTGGCAATTGTTGTGCTCATGTTTAAGCTCTTGCATCATATGCTTTGCACCCATTAATGAAGAAATACATAGAGCATGCTAAAATTTGGTTTGCATATTTGGTTTCTCTAAGGTCTAGATAATTTCTAGTATTGAGTTTGAACAACAAGGAAGACGGTGTAGAGTCTTATAATGTTTTCAATATGTCTTTTATGTGAGTTTTGCTGCACCGGTTCATCCTTGTGTTTGTTTCAAATAAGCCTTGCTAGCCTAAACCTTGTATCGAGAGGGAATACTTCTCATGCATCCAAAATACTTGAGCCAACCACTATGCCATTTGTGTCCACCATACCTACCTACTACATGGTATTTTCCGCCATTCCAAAGTAAATTGCTTGAGTGCTACCTTTAAAATTCCATCATTCACCTTTGCAATATATAGCTCATGGGACAAATAGCTTAAAAACTATTGTGGTATTGAATATGTAATTATGCACTTTATCTCTTATTAAGTTGCTTGTTGTGCGATAACCATGTTTACTGGGGACGCCATCAACTATTCATTGTTGAATTTCATGTGAGTTGCTATGCATGTTCGTCTTGTCTGAAGTAAGGGCGATCTACACTGAGTTGAATGGTTTGAGCATGCATATTGTTAGAGAAGAACATTGGGCCGCTAACTAAAGCAATGATCCATGGTGGAAGTTTCAGATTTGGACAAACATCCTCAAATCTCTAATGAGAAAAGAATTAATTGTTGTTGAATGCTTAAAGCATTAAAAGAGGAGTCCATTATCTGTTGTCTATGTTGTCCCGGTATGGATGTCTAAGTTGAGAATAATCAAAAGCGAGAAATCCAAATGCGAGCTTTCTCCTTAGACCTTTGTACAGGCGGCATAGAGGTACCCCTTTGTGATACTTGGTTAAAGCATATGTATTGCGGTGATAATCCAGGTAGTCCAAGCTAATTAGGACAAGGTGCGGGCACTATTTGCTTGATGCGTGTGGTTGGCACGTCCGTTGGGAACCCCAAGAGGAAGGTGTGATGCGCACAGCGGCAAGTTTCCCTCAGTAAGAAACCAAGGTTTAATCGGACCAGTAGGAGTCAAGAAGCACGTTGAAGGTTGATGGCGGCGAGATGTAGTGCGGCGCAACACCAGTGATTCCGGCGCCAACGTGGAACCTGCACAACACAACCAAGATACTTTGCCCCAACGAAACAGTGAGGTTGTCAATCTCACCGCTTGCTGTAACAAAGAGTTAACCGTATTGTGTGGAAGATGATTGTTTGCGAAAACAGTAGAACAGTATTGCAAAGATTGTATTTCAGTAAAGAGAATTGGACCGGGGACCACAGTTCACTAGAGGTGTCTCTCCCATAAGACGAACAGCATGTTGGGTGAACAACAGTTTGGCAATTGACAAATAAAGAGAGCATGACAATGCACATACATATCATGATGAGTATAGTGAGATTTAATTGGGCATTACGACAAAGTACATAGACCGCCATCCAACCGCATCTATGCCTAAAAAGTCCACCTTCAGGTTATCATCCGAACCCCTCCAGTATTAAGTTGCAAAGCAACAGACAATTGCATTAAGTATGGTGCGTAATGTAATCAACAACTACATCCTTAGACATAGCATCAATGTTTTATCCCTAGTGGCAACAGCACAACACAACCTTAGAACTTTCTGTCACTGTCCCAGGTGTCAATGCAGGCATGAACCCACTATCGAGCATAAGTACTCCCTCTTGGAGTTACAAGCATCTACTTGGCCAGAGCATCTACTAGTAACGGAGAGCATGCAAGATCATAAACAACACATAAGCATAACTTTGATAATCAACATAACAAGTATTCTCTATTCATCGGATCCCAACAAACGCAACATATAGAATTACAGATAGATGATCTTGATCATGTTAGGCAGCTCACAAGATCCGACAATGATAGTACAATGGGGAGAAGACAACCATCTAGCTACTGCTACTACTCACACATCACACCGGAGGCGACCATGGCGGCGTAGAGTCCTCCGGGAGATGATTCCCCTCTCCGGCAGGGTGCCGGAGGCGATCTCCTGGATCCCCCGAGATGGGATCGGCGGCGGCGTCTCTGGAAGGTTTTCCGTATCGTGGTTCTCGGTACTGGGGGTTTCGTCACGGAGGCTATTTGTAGGCGGAAGGGCAGGTCAAGAGGCGGCACGGGGGCCCCACACCACAGGGCCGCGCGGCCAAGGGGGCCGCGCCGCCCTAGGGTGTGGCCCCTCGTCGCCCCTCTTCGTCTCTCCTTCGGACTTCTGGAAGCTTCGTGAAAAATAGGCCCCTGGGCTTTGATTTCGTCCAATTCCGAGAATATTTCCTTACTAGGATTTCTGAAACCAAAAACAGCAGAAAACAGCAACTGGCACTTCGGCATCTTGTTAATAGGTTAGTTCCAGAAAATGCACGAATATGACATAAAGTGTGCATAAAACATGTAGATAACATCAATAATGTGGCATGGAACATAAGAAATTATCGATACGTTGGAGACGTATCAGCATCCCCAAGCTTAGTTCTGCTCCCGAGCAGGTAAAACGATAACACAGATAATTTCTGGAGTGACATGCCATCATAATCTTGATCATACTATTTGTAAAGCATATGTAGTGAATGTAGCGATCAAAACAATGTGTATGACATGAGTAAACAAGTGAATCATATAGCAAAGACTTTTCATGAATAGCACTTCAAGACAAGCATCAATAAGTCTTGCATAAGAGTTAACTCATAAAGCAATAATTCAAAGTAAAGGTATTGAAGCAACACAAAGAAGATTAAGTTTCAGCGGTTGCTTTCAACTTATAACATGTATATCTCATGGATATTGTCAACATAGAGTAATATAATAAGTGCAATAAGCAAGTATGTAGGAATCAATGCACAGTTCACACAAGTGTTTGCTTCTTGAGGTGGAGAGAAATAGGTGAACTGACTCAACATTGAAAGTAAAAGAATGGTCCTCATAGAGGAAAAGCATCGATTGCTATATTTGTGCTAGAGCTTTGATTTTGAAAACATGAAACAATTTTGTCAACGGTAGTAATAAAGCATATGCATCATGTAAATTATATCTTATAAGTTGCAAGCCTCATGCATAGTGTACTAATAGTGCCCGCACCTTGTCCTAATTAGCTTGGACTACCTGGATTATCACCGCAATACATATGCTTTAACCAAGTATCACAAAGGGGTACCTCTATGCCGCCTGTACAAAGGTCTAAGGAGAAAGCTCGCATTTGGATTTCTCGCTTTTGATTATTCTCAACTTAGACATCCATACCGGGACAACATAGACAACAGATAATGGACTCCTCTTTTAATGCTTAAAGCATTCAACAACAATTAATTCTTTTCTCATTAGAGATTTGAGGATGTTTGTCCAAAACTGAAACTTCCACCATGGAACATGGCTTTAGTTAGCGGCCCAATGTTCTTCTCTCACAATATGCATGCTCAAACCATTCAACTCAGAGTAGATCGCCCTTACTTCAGACAAGACGAACATGCATAGCAACTCACATGAAATTCAACAATGAGTTGATGGCGTTCCCCAGAAACATGGTTATCGCACAACAAGCAACTTAATAAGAGATAAAGTGCATAATTACATATTCAATACCACAATAGTTTTTAAGCTATTTGTCCCATGAGCTATATATTGCAAAGGTGAATGATGGAATTTTAAAGGTAGCACTCAAGCAATTTACTTTGGAATGGCTGGAAAATACCATGTAGTAGGTAGGTATGGTGGACACAAATGGCATAGTGGTTGGCTCAAGTATTTTGGATGCATGAGAAGTATTCCCTCTCGATACAAGGTTTAGGCTAGCAAGGCTTATTTGAAACAAACACAAGGATGAACCGGTGCAGCAAAACTCACATAAAAGACATATTGAAAACATTATAAGACTCTACACCGTCTTCCTTGTTGTTCAAACTCAATACTAGAAATTATCTAGACCTTAGAGAAACCAAATATGCAAACCAAATTTTAGCATGCTCTATGTATTTCTTCATTAATGGGTGCAAAGTATATGATGCAAGAGCTTAAACATGAGCACAACAATTGCCAAGTATCACATTACCCAAGACATTTATAGCAATTACTACATGTATCATTTTCCAATTCCAACCATATAACAATTTAACGAAGGAGAAACTTCGCCATGAATACTATGAGTAGAAACCAAGGACATACTTGTCCATATGCTACAGCGGAGCGTGTCTCTCTCCCATAAAGTGAATGCTAGGATCCATTTTATTCAAACAAAACAAAAAAACAAAAACAAACCGACGCTCCAAGAAAAAGCACATAAGATGTGATGGAATAAAAATATAGTTTCAGGGGAGGAACCTGATAATGTTGTCGATGAAGAAGGGGATGCCTTGGGCATCCCCAAGCTTAGACGCTTGAGTCTTCTTGATATATGCAGGGGTGAACCACCGGGTGCATCCCCAAGCTTAGAGCTTTCACTCTCCTTGATCATGTTGCATCATACTCCTCTCTTGATCCTTGAAAACTTCCTCCACACCAAACTCGAAACAACTCATTAGAGGGTTAGTGCACAATATAAATTGACATATTCAGAGGTGACACAATAATTCTTAACACTTCTGGACATTGCATAATGCTACTGGACATTAGTGGATCAAAGAAATTCATCCAACATAGCGAAAGAGGCAATGCGAAATAAAAGGCAGAATCTGTCAAAACAGAACAGTTCGTATTGACGAATTTTAAAATGGCACCAGACTTGCTCAAATGAAAATGCTCAAATTGAATGAAAGTTGCGTACATATCTGAGGATCACACACGTAAATTGGCTTAATTTTCTGAGCTACCTACAGGGAGGTGGACCCAGATTCGTGACAGCAAAGAAATCTGGAACTGTGCAGTAATCCAAATCTAGTACTTACTTTTCTATCAACGGCTTAACTTGGCACAACAAAACACAAAACTAAGATAAGGAGAGGTTGCTACAGTAGTAAACAACTTCCAAGACACAAATATAAAACAAAGTACTGTAGTAAAATAACACATGGGTTATCTCCCAAGAAGTTCTTTCTTTATAGCCATTAAGATGGGCTCAGCAGTTTTAATGATGCACTCGCAAGAAATAGTATTTGAAGCAAAAGAGAGCATCAAGAGGCAAATTCAAAACACATTTAAGTCTAACATGCTTCCTATGCAAAGGAATCTTGTAAATAAACAAGTTCATGAAGAGCAAAGTGACAAGCATAGGAAGATAAAACAAGTGTAGCTTCAAAAATTTCAGCACATAGAGAGGCATTTTAGTAACATGAAAATTTCTACAACCATATTTTCCTCTCTCATAATAATTTTCAGAGGCATCATGAACAAACTCAACAATATAAGTATCACATAAAGCATTCTTATTCACATGCATAAAAGTATCATTACTCTCCACATAAGCATAATCAATTTTATTAGTTGTAGTGGGAGCAAATTCAACAAAGTAGCTATCATTATTATTCTCATTATCAAATATAGGAGGCATATTGTAATCATAATCAAATTTATCCTCCATAACAGGCGGTACTAAAAGACCAATATCATTATCATAAATAGGAGGCAAAGTATCATCAAAGTAAATTTTCTCCTCAATGCTTGGGGGAATAAAAAGATCATGAAAACCAGCTTCCCCAAGCTTAGAACTTTCTATATTATTATCAACAATGGTGTTCAAAGCGTTCATACTAATATTACTACCAGCATGCAAATAAGATTCCATAGGTTTTTTAATTTTCGCATCAAACAATCCATGTTTTAAATCAGGAAATAGAAATAGAAGCTCATTCTTGTCCATTATGCCAAACTAGTGAAATAAAAACATGCATGATATTAAGTAAAGTAAAACAAGTAACTAATTTTTTTTTGTGTTTTTGATATAGCAAACAAGATAGCAAATAAAGTAAAACTAGCAACTAATTTTTTGTATTTTGATTTAGTGCAGCAAACAAAGTAGTAAATAAAACTAAGCAAGACAAAAACAAAGTAAAGAGATTGAGAAGTGGAGACTCCCCTTGCAGCGTGTCTTGATCTCCCAACGGCGCCAGAAATTTGCTTGATGCGTGTGGTTGGCACGTCCGTTGGGAACCCCAAGAGGAAGGTGTGATGCGCACAGCGGCAAGTTTCCCTCAGTAAGAAACCAAGGTTTAATCGGACCAGTAGGAGTCAAGAAGCACGTTGAAGGTTGATGGCGGCGAGATGTAGTGCGGCGCAACACCAGTGATTCCGGCGCCAACGTGGAACCTGCACAACACAACCAAGATACTTTGCCCCAACGAAACAGTGAGGTTGTCATCTCACCGGCTTGCTGTAACAAAGAGTTAACCGTATTGTGTGGAAGATGATTGTTTGCAGAAAACAGTAGAACAGTATTGCAGTAGATTGTATTTCAGTAAAGAGAATTGGACCGGGGTCCACAGTTCACTAGAGGTGTCTCTCCCATAAGATAAACAGCATGTTGGGTGAACAAATTACAGTTGGGCAATTGACAAATAAAGAGAGCATGACAATGCACATACATATCATGATGAGTATAGTGAGATTTAATTGGGCATTACGACAAAGTACATAGACCGCCATCCAACTGCATCTATGCCTAAAAAGTCCACCTTCAGGTTATCATCCGAACCTCCAGTATTAAGTTGCAAAGCAACACAATTGCATAAGTATGGTGCGTAATGTAATCAACAACTACATCCTTAGACATAGCATCAATGTTTTATCCCTAGTGGCAACAGCACAACACAACCTTAGAACTTTCTGTCACTGTCCCAGGTGTCAATGCAGGCATGAACCCACTATCGAGCATAAGTACTCCCTCTTGGAGTTACAAGCATCTACTTGGCCAGAGCATCTACTAGTAACGGAGAGCATGCAAGATCATAAACAACACATAAGCATAACTTTGATAATCAACATAACAAGTATTCTCTATTCATCGGATCCCAACAAACGCAACATATAGAATTACATATAGATGATCTTGATCATGTTAGGCAGCTCACAAGATCCGACAATGATAGCACAATGGGGAGAAGACAACCATCTAGCTACTGCTATGGACCCATAGTCCAGGGGTAGACTATCACACATCACACCGAGGCGACCATGGCGGCGTAGAGTCCTCCGGAGATGATTCCCTCTCGGCAGGGCCGGAGGCGATCTCCGATCCCCCGAGATGGGATCGGGCGGCGGCGTCTCTGGAAGGTTTTCGTATCGTGGTTCTGCACGGGGTTTTCGCACGGAGGCTATTTGTAGGCGGAAGGGCAGGTCGGGGGCACGGGGCCCCACACCACAAAAATAAGCCGCGCCGCCTAGGGTGTGGCCCCTCGCGCCCTCTTCGTCTCTCCTTCGACTTCTGGAAGCTTCGTGGAAAAATAGGCCCCTGGGCTTTGATTTCGTCCACCCGAGAATATTTCCTTACTAGGATTTCTGAAACCAAAAACAGCAAAAAATCGGCTTCGGCATCTTGTTAATAGGTTAGTTCCAAAAATGCACGAATATGACATAAAGTGTGCATAAAACATGTAGATAACATCAATAATGTGGCATGGAACATAAGAAATTATCGATACGTGGAGACATTTGACACTATGCATGAGGCTTGCAACTTATAAGATATAATTTACATGATGCATATGCTTTATTACTACCGTTGACAAAATTGTTTCATGTTTTCAAAATCAAAGCTCTAGCACAAATATAGCAATCGATGCTTTTCCTCTATGAGGACCATTCTTTTACTTTTAATGTTGAGTCAGTTCACCTATTTCTCTCCACCTCAAGAAGCAAACACTTGTGTGAACCGTGCATTGATTCCTACATACTTGCTTATTGCACTTATTATATTACTCTATGTTGACAATATCCATGAGATATACATGTTACAAGTTGAAAGCAACCGCTGAAACTTAATCTTCTTTTGTGTTGCTTCAATGCCTTTACTTTGAATTATTGCTTTATGAGTTAACTCTTATGCAAGACTTATTGATGCTTGTCTTGAAGTGCTATTCATGAAAAGTCTTTGCTTTATGATTCACTTGTTTACTCATGTCATATACATTGTTTTGATCGCTGCATTCACTACATATGCTTTACAAATAGTATGATCAAGATTATGATGGCATGTCACTCCAGAAATTATCTGTGTTATCGTTTTACCTGCTCGGGACGAGCAGAACTAAGCTTGGGGATGCTGATACGTCTCCAACGTATCGATAATTTCTTATGTTCCATGCCACATTATTGATGTTATCTACATGTTTTATGCACACTTTATGTCATATTCGTGCATTTCCTGGAACTAACCTATTAACAAGATGCCGAAGTGCCAGTTCTGTTTTCTGCTGTTTTTGGTTTCAGAAATCCTAGTAAGGAAATATTCTCGGAATTGGACGAAATCAACGCCCAGGGCCTATTTTTCCACGAAGCTTCCAAGTCCGAAGGAGAGATGAAGAGGGGCCACGAGGGGGCCACACCCTAGGGCGGCGCGCCCCCTTGGCCACGCGGCCCTGTGGTGTGGGGCCCCCGTGCCGCCTCTTGACCTGCCCTTCCGCCACAAATAGCCTCCGTGACGAAACCCCACACCGAGAACCACGATACGGAAAACCTTCCGGAGACGCCAACGCCGATCCCATCTCGGGGATCCAGGAGATCGCCGGCACCCTGCCGGAGAGGGGAATCATCTCCCGAGGACTCTACGCCGCCTCCGGTGTGATGTGTGAGTAGTCTACCCCTGGACTATGGGTCCATAGCAGTAGCTAGATGGTTGTCTTCTCCCCATTGTGCTATCATTGTCGGATCTTGTGAGCTGCCTAACATGATCAAGATCATCTATCTGTAATTCTATATGTTGCGTTTGTTGGGATCCGATGAATAGAGAATACTTGTTATGTTGATTATCAAAGTTATACTTATGTGTTGTTTATGATCTTGCATGCTTTCCGTTACTAGTAGATGCTCTGGCCAAGTAGATGCTTGTAACTCCAAGAGGGAGTACTTATGCTCGATAGTGGGTTCATGCCTGCATTGACACCTGGGACAATGACAGAAAGTTCTAAGGTTGTGTTGT
Organism: Lolium multiflorum; assembly: GCA_030979885.1. Classification (NCBI taxonomy): domain Eukaryota; kingdom Viridiplantae; phylum Streptophyta; class Magnoliopsida; order Poales; family Poaceae; genus Lolium; species Lolium multiflorum. The sequence goes on from CM061747.1 coordinate 204,748,744, forward strand.
GCTGTTGCCACTAGGGATAAAACATTGATGCTATGTCTAAGGATGTAGTTGTTGATTACATTACGCACCATACTTAATGCAATTGTCTGTTGCTTTGCAACTTAATACCGGAGGGGGTTCGATGATAACCTGAAGGTGGACTTTAGGCATAGATGCAGTTGGATGGCGGTCTATGTACTTTGTCGTAATGCCCAATTAAATCTCACTATACTCATCATGATATGTATGTGCATTGTCATGCTCTCTTTATTTGTCAATTGCCCAACCGTAATTTGTTCACCCAACATCTGTTTGTCTTATGGGAGAGACACCTCTAGTGAGTGGACGGTCCAATTCTCTTTACTGAAATACAATCTCTGCAATACTTGTTCTACTGTTTTCTGCAAACAATCATCTTCCACACAATACGGTTAATCCTTTGTTATAGCAAGCCGGTGAGATTGACAACCTCACTGTTTCGTTGGGGCAAAGTACTTTGGTTGTGTTGTGCAGGTTCCACGTTGGCGCCGGAATCCTGGTGTTGCGCCGCACCATCCCGCCGCCATCAACCTTCAACGTGCTTCTTGGCTCCTCCTGGTTCGATAAACCTTGGTTTCTTTCTGAGGGAAAACTTGCTGCTGTGCGCATCATACCTTCCTCTTGGGGTTCCCAACGAACGTGTGAGTAACACGCCATCACACTCCTCCCAACCTTTGCTTTCTCAAGCCATGGCTAACCGAATCCTCGGGTGCCTTCCAACATTTCACATACCATGGAGGAGTGTCCATTGCAAAATTAAGTTGCTTACTGATGAATCAGAGCAAAACATGTGAAGAGGATTATTAATGAGAGTTAATTAATCGGGGCTGGGAACCCCATTGCCAGCTCTTTTTGCAAAGTTATTGGATAAGTGGATGAAGCCACTAGTCCATTAGTGAAAGCTGCCCAACAAGATTGAAATATGAAACACCACATACTTCCTCATGAGCTATAAAACATTGACACAAATAAGGGATGATAACTTTTGAATTGTTTAAAGGTAGCACATGAAATATTTAGTTGGAGTGGCGCAAAATACCACATAGTAGGTAGTTATGGTGGACACAAATGGCATAGGTTTGGTTTAAGGTTTGGATGCACGAGAAGCATTCCCTCTCAGTACAGGTCTTTGGCTAGCAAGGTTGATTAGCAAGCATAAGAGTTGAGGGAAACAAACAAATATACATGTGATAGAAACAATCATGCATCTTTCTTGTAAGCACAAATAATTTTAACTTCAGAATACTAAGCTCATAGCTAACAAGAAAGAAAGATAATGAAACAACATATCTACATGTATTTCCTCTTTTCTACTTAAACTCAAAGTGTTGTTACTATTGACCAATGCTAAGTTTGCCAAAACCAAATAGATTTAATCAATGCTCCCAAAGTGATACCAATACTAACAACAAGATCAATCACATAATAGAAATTGCAAACTAAAATAAGATGTGCAATATGTAAATGATAAAACTTCTCATTAATATTCCATAACGATAACTCACACCAAGGGATACATAGATAACCAACTAAAGAGAGATACTTCCACACTGCAAACTATCTTATATGATAACTTCCCTACTCATGATATGACACTACTTGATAGTAAAAGGTAAAAGATAGTGATGATGTGATACCGTGGCACTCCCCCAAGCTTGGAACAAACCAAGGGGATGCCAATACCGATGATGAATTACTCCTTCGGTGATGATGGTGGTGGTCCTTCCTCGCGATCCTTAAAGATCTCCTTCAGCTTCAGCTTCTCAGTTTGGCAATTCTGCACTAAGACTCGAAGAGATTCATTGTTATCCGAATGTGGCGGTGGCGGCCTTGTGATGGGAATTGAGTAATATTCCAGCATTCTGCGAAGTCGCTGGTTCTCCTCCTGAAGTATCTCCACTTCCCTTCTCAGAGCACGGTATTGATCACAAAACTCATCGGTAACCCGTAGTGCTTCCTCCACACAAGGGAAAGAGTTGAGGCTAAGAGCAGGTGGTAGAGGTCCCTGCAAGTTATGAGAAAAAGAACGTCCAGTGTTAACCGATCCCACCAAGATTGGCTTACTCTCCATAGTTTCCCGCTCTCCTTTTTGCTGATGCTATCTTCTCCTTCTCTTCCTCCTTTGAATATCCTCCTTCAAAGGCTCCTTGTCCTTGTTGTTGGAGACCAAGGTGCTTCTAGATCAAAAACGGATCCTGGCAGAAAACAGCTCGAAACAAAACGCGACGAGAAAACGATATACGGACCTCCAGGGTTCGGGGGATTATATAGCAGAAATTTTCACGACAAAAGGAAAGTACCAGGTCGAACCAGAGTCGGAGAGGGACAACGAGGCGCCGTCCTCATAGGGTGGCGCGGCCAGGCTGGGGACCGCGCCGGCCTATGGGGGCACGTCCTCGTGCGTCTCCTCCTTTCTGTTTCGATCTCTTAATTTTTCATATTTTCCGAAAATAGCAAAAACATTGTTCGTAAAGTTAAACGCGGACTTTTTATTACCAAGACTGCTACCTATTCAAAGTCGAACTCTGCAGAATTGTCAATTTGACCTTTGATGAAAGCTTCCGGAGTCACCACTTGGATAACATCAACATCTTCATTATAAGAATCTCCAGAAATATAGTGCTTGAGCCTTTGTCCATTCACTACTTGTGTGGCATCACCTTGCAGAGAACTAATTTTAATTGCCCCTGAACGATACACCTCCACAATGACATATGGTCCTTCCCATTTTGAGAGCAATTTCCCTGCAAAAAATCTGAGACGAGACCGATACAATAGGACTTTATCTCCAACATTAAATTCTCTTTTGATAATTCTTCTATCATGCCATTTCTTAACTTTCTCTTTAAAGAGTTTAGCATTTTCATAAGCTTCATTTCTCCATTCATCTAAAGAACTCAATTGTAGCAATCTCTTCTTACCGGCAAGTTTAGGATCTTTATTTAGTTCTCTTACAACCCAATAAGCTTTGTGCTCTAGTTCTAAAGGTAAATGACAAGCTTTCCCATAAACCATTTTATAAGGTGACATACCCATAGGATTTTTATAAGCAGTTCTATAAGCCCATAGTGCTTCCTTTAATTTACTAGCCCAGTTCTTTCTAGATTTATTAACAGTCTTTCCCAAAATAGATTTAATCTCTCTATTTGATAATTCTACTTGCCCACTAGTTTGAGGATGATAAGCGGAAGCAATCCTATGATTAATACCATATTTAGCAAGAGTTTTTCTAAAACCACCATGAATAAAATGAGAACCTCCATCAGTCATAATATATCTAGGTACTCCAAACCTAGGAAAAATAATATCTAAAAGCATTCTTAAAGAGGTCTCACCATCAACACTTTTTGTGGGTATGGCTTCCACCCATTTAGTAACATAATCAACAGCGACAAGTATATGAGTGTTACCTTCTGAAGAAGGGAAAGGACCCATGAAGTCAAATCCCCAACAATCGAATGGTTCAATAACAAGAGTATAATTCATAGGCATTTCATTGCGTCTGGAGATATTACCAACCCTTTGACATTCATCACAAGATAAAATAAACTTTCTTGCATCTTTGAAGAGAGTTGGCCAATAGAAACCTGATTGTAGAACCTTTTGCGCAGTTCTATCTCCGGCGTGATGTCCTCCATAAGCACTACCATGACACTTACTCAATATCTCTTGTTGTTCATATTCGGGGACACATCTTCGCATAATACCATCCACTCCTTCTTTATATAAGTGTGGGTCATCCCAAAAATAATGCCTCAAGTCATAAAAGAATTTCCTCCTTTGCTGAGCTGAAAAGGTTGGAGGCAAGTACTTGGAAACAATAAAGTTAGCATAATCAGCATACCAAGGACTATCTCGCGAGCTCACCTTTATTACAGCCAATTGTTCATTTGGAAAACTATCATTAACAGGAACAGGATCATAAGCAATATTTTCCAATCTAGATAAATTATCAGCAACAGGATTATCAGCACCTTTCCTATCTATAATATGCAAATCAAATTCTTGCAAAAGAAGTACCCATCTAATAAGCCTAGGCTTAGCATCTTTCTTTTCCATAAGGTACCTAATTGCAGCATGATCAGTATGAATTGTGACTTTTGAATCAACAATATAGGATCTAAACTTGTCACAAGCAAAGACTACAGCTAATAATTCTTTTTCAGTTGTAGCATAATTTCTTTGAGCAGCATCAAGAGTTTTGCTAGCATAATGAATAACATTTAATTTTTTATCTACTCGCTGTCCAAGAACAGCGCCTACGGCAAAATCACTAGCATCACACATAATTTCAAAAGGTAAATTCCAATCAGGAGGTTCAACTACAGGAGCAGTTGTTATTTCAAAAGCTTCCTTACAATCATCATCAAAAACAAAAGGTACATCTTTTTGAAGAAGATTAGTAAGAGGCTTTGAAATCTTGGAGAAATCTTTAATAAATCTCCTATAAAACCCAGCATGACCAAGAACACTACGAATACCTTTAACATCCCTCGGATAGGGCATCTTCTCAATTGCTTCAACTTTAGCTCTATCAACTTCAATACCTCTCTCGGAAATTTTATGTCCCAATACAATTCCTTCATTAACCATAAAGTGGCATTTCTCCCAATTAAGAACAAGGTTAGTTTCTTCACATCTCTGCAAAACTTTATCAAGGTTTTGCAAGCAATTATCAAAAGAATTCCCATAGACAGAAAAATCATCCATGAATACCTCTACAATATTCTCACAAAAGCCATGAAAAATAGCAGACATGCATCTTTGAAAAGTAGCAGGAGCATTACATAAACCAAAAGGCATACGTCTATAAGCATAAGTTCCATAGGGACAAGTGAAAGTGGTTTTCTCTTGATCTTTAGTTTTAACAGCAATTTGTGAAAACCCAATAACCATCAAGAAAGCAAAAATGAGTATTTTTAGACAACCTTTCTAACATTTGATCAATAAAGGGTAAAGGGTAATGATCTTTCTTAGTAACCTTATTAACTTTTCGATAATCAATGCACATTCTATACCCTACAACTACTCTTTGAGGGATGAGCTCATCATTATCATTAGGCACAACAGTCATTCCTCCTTCTTAGGAACACAATGCACAGGACTAACCCATCTACTATCAGCAATAGGATATATAATACTTGCTTCAAGAAGTTTTAATACCTCATTCCTTACCACATCCTTCATCTTAGGAATTAGACGACGCTGATGTTCAACAACAAGCTTTGCATCATCTTCCATGTTGATAGCATGTTGGCAAATAGTGGGAGAAATCCCCTTCAAGTCATCAAGAGTATAGCCAATAGCTCCTCGGTGTTTCTTCAATATTTCCAATAACCTTTCTTCTTCAAATTCTGAAAGCTTAGAACTAATAATAACATGATATATTTTCTTATCATCAATATGAGCATACTTAAGATTATCAGGTAGTGGTTTCAAATCAAAAACAGGATCTTCCTTTGGTGGTGGTGTTGTACCTAAATCTTCAACCGGCAAGTCATGTTTAAGAATAGGTTTACGAAGGAAAATTTCATCAAGCTCATTCCTTTCTTCCCTAAAGACTTCGCTTTTCACTATCCTCCAAATGTTGCCGCAAAGGATTATTAGGAGCAAGAGCAATAGACGCACACACTGTTCAACTCTAAAATCATTATTAGGCAAATCAGCTTTATAAGGAGTTTTGGCAAATTTAGAGAAATTAAACTCATAAGATTCACCAGCAAATTTAGTCACAATTTTTTCCTTCTTGCAATATATAATAGCTCCACAAGTATTTAGAAAAGGTCTACCAAAAATAATAGGACAAGACTTACTAGCAGCAAACCAAGTACCAAAAAGTCAGCAGGATATTTAATCTTACCACATAGAACTTCCACATCTCGAACGATACCAATAGGAGAGATAGTTTCTCTATTAGCTAGCCAAATAACCACATCAATATCTTCAAGTTCACAAAAACCAATTTCATGCATGATTTCCGTATAGAGCTCATAAGGTATGGCACTAATACTTGCACCAATGTCGCATAAACCATAATAACAATGATCACCAATTCTAACAGAGCATAGGAACACTGGCTTTTCTAGACTTATTAGGATGCGAAACAATATTAGAAGCATCTTCACAGAAAATAATATGACCATCTTCTACATTTTCAGTCACAAGATCCTTAACTATTGCAATAGCAGGTTCAACCTTTATTTGTTCTTCAGGTTCTATAGGTTTGTTTGCACTTTTATTAACCGCACTAGTTATAACAGAATACTCCTTCATTTTAGTAAGGAAAGGAGTTTTTTTCAATATAAGCTTTAGGAAGGATATGATCAACAGTTTTAATTTCAACACATTTATTTATAGATGAATCAGTTTTATCTTTGTAAGGTTCATGATACTTATCAAAATTCTTCCTAGGCAATTCAAAATGAGAGGCAAAAGCTTTATAAAAATTTGCAACAACTTGAGAGTCAAGTCCATAAGCAGCACTCATATTATGAAATTTATCAGTATCCATAAAAGTTTCAATGCATTCATAATCATAATTTATACCTAACTCTCTACCTTTGTCGTTCTCCCATCCTTCAGTATTCTCTTGGATCCGATCAAGAAGGTCCCATTTAAACTCTTCTTTGTTGCATGTAAATGATCCAGAACAAGTAGTGTCGAGCAAGGTTTTATCTTGAAAGGATAGTCTTGCATAGAAATTATCAATGATAATATTACCAGGAAGCTCATGAATGGGGCATTTGAGCATTAAAGACTTCAATCTCTCTCATGCTTGGGCAATACTCTCTCCATCATGAGTCCAGAAATTATATATGGTTCCGATCTTTGTGAATTTCACTTGGAGGATAGAATTTAGAATAAAATAGGGGCACAATATCCTTCCAATCAAGAGAATCACCATTCTTCAGCAATTTATACCAATGATGCGTGTGGTTGGCACGTCCGTTGGGAACCCCAAGAGGAAGGTGTGATGCGCACAGCGGCAAGTTTCCCTCAGTAAGAAACCAAGGTTTAATCGGACCAAAAGAGGGAGTCAAGAAGCACGTTGAAGGTTGATGGCGAAGGAGATGTAGTGCGGCGCAACACCGGTGATTCCTACCGGCGCCAACGTGGAACCCGCACAACACAACCAAAGTACTTGCCCCAACGAAACAGTGAGGTTGTCAATCTCACTGGCTTGCTGTAACAAAGAGTTAACCGTATTGTGTGGAAGATGATTGTTTGCAGAAACAAGAGAACAAGATGGCAAGAGATTGTATTTCAGGTGAAGAGAATTGGACCCAACGCGCTCACTAGGAGGTGTCTCTCCCATAAGACGAACAAACATGTTGGGTGAACAAATTACAGTTGGGCAACTGATAAATAAAGAGAGCATGACCATGCACATACATATCATGATGAGCAGGTGAGATTTTAATTGGGCATTACGACAGAGTATAGACCGTCATCCAACTGCATCTATGCCTAAAAAGTCCACCTCTCAGGTTATCATCCGAACCCCCTCCAATCATTAAGTTGCTAACAACAGACAATTGCATTAAGTATTGCGCGTAATGTAACTAGTGACTACATCCTTGAACATAGCACTAATGTTTTATCCCTAGTATAACAAGACATCCATAATCCTTAGAGGTTCTTGTCATCTGGGATCACTAGAGGACATGAACCCACATCGAGCATAACACTTCCTCTGGAGTTACTAGCATCAACTTGGCCAGAGCATCTACTAATAACGGAGAGCAGGAAGATCATAAACAACACATAGCATAACTTTGATAATCAACATAACAAGTATTCTCTATTCATCGGATCCCAACAAACGCAACATATAGAATTACAGATAGATGATCTTGATCATGTTAGGCAGCTCACAAGATCCGACAATGATAGCACAATGGGGCGAAGACAACCATCTAGCTACTGCTATGGACCCATAGTCCAGGGGTAGACTACTCACACATCACACCGAGGCGACCATGGCGGCGTAGAGTCCTCCGGGAGATGATTCCCCTCTTCGGCAGGGTGCCGGAGGCGATCTCTCGGATCCCCCGAGATGGATCGGCGGCGGCGGCGCCTCTGGAAGGTTTTCCGTATCGTGGCTCTCGGCACTGGGGGTTTCGCGGAGACTTTTTATAGGCGGAAGGGCAGGTCAAAGGCACAGGGGCCCCACACCACAGGCCGCGTGGCCATGGGGGCCACGCGCCCTAGGTGCGGCCCCCTCGTCGCTTCCTCTTCGTCTCTCCTTCCTGACTTCGAAGCTTCGTGGAAAATAGGCCCTGGGCTTTGATTTCGTCCAATTCCGAGAATATTTCCTTACTAGGATTTCAGAAACCAAAAACAGCAGAAAACAGGAACTGGCACTTCGGCATCTTGTTAATAGGTTAGTTCCAGAAAATGCACTAATATGACATAAAGTGTGCATAAAACATGTAGATAACATCAATAATGTGGCATGGAACATAAGAAATTATCGATACGTCGGAGACGAATCAGCATCCCCAAGCTTAGTTCTGCTCGTCCCGAGCAGGTAAAACGATAACACATATAATTTCTGGAGTGACATGCCATCATAATCTTGATCATACTATTTGTAAAGCATATGTAGTGAATGCAGCGATCGAAACAATGTATATGACATGAGTAAACAAGTGAATCATATAGCAAAGACTTTTCATGAATAGCACTTCAAGACAAGAATCAATAAGTCTTGCATAAGAGTTAACTCATAAAGCAATAATTCAAAGTAAAGGTATTGAAGCAACACAAAGAAGATTAAGTTTCAGCGGTTGCTTTCAACTTGTAACATGTATATCTCATGGATATTGTCAACATAGAGTAATATAATAAGTGCAATAAGCAAGTATGTAGGAATCAATGCATAGTTCACACAAGTGTTTGCTTCTTGAGGTGGAAAGAAATAGGTGAACTGACTCAACATTGAAAGTAAAAGAATGGTCCTCCATAGAGGAAAAGCATCGATTCCTATATTTGTGCTAGAGCTTTGATTTTGAAAACATGAAACAATTTTGTCAACGGTAGTAATAAAGCATATGCATCATGTAAATTATATCTAATAAGTTGCAAGCCTCATGCATAGCGTACTAATAGTGCCCGCACCTTGTCCTAATTAGCTTGACTACCGGATCATCACAATGCATTGTTTTTACCAATTGTCACAAAGGGGTACCTCTATGCCGCCTGTACAAAGGTCTAAGAAGAAAGCCTCGCATTTGATTTCTCGCTATTGATTATTCTTCGACTTAGACATCCATACCGGGACAATATAGACAACAGATAATGGACTCCTCTTTTATGCATAAGCATATAACAACAATTAATAATTTTCTCATTTGAGATTTGAGGATTGTTGTCCAAAACTGAAACTTCCACCATGGAACATGGCTTTAGTTAGCGGCCCAATGTTCTTCTCTAACATATGCATGCTTAACCATATGGTGGTAGATCTCTCTTGCTTCAGACAAGACGAACATGCATAGCAACTCACATGAAATTCAACAATGAATAGTTGATGGCGTCCCCAGTAAACATGGTTATCGCACAACAAGCAACTTAATAAGAGATAAAGTGCATAATGACATATTCAATACCACAATAGTTTGACCTATATATTGCAAAGGTGAATGATGGAATTTTAAAGGTAGCACTCAAGCAATTTACTTTGGAATGGCAGGAAAATACCATGTAGTATAGGTAGGTATGGTGGACACAAATGGCATAGTGGTTGGCTCAAGTATTTGGATGCATGAGAAGTATTCCCTCTCGATACAAGGTTTAGGCTAGCAAGGCTTATTTGAAACAAACACAAGGATGAACCGGTGCAGCAAAACTCACATAAAAGACATATTGAAAACATTATAAGACTCTACACCGTCTTCCTTGTTGTTCAAACTCAATACTAGAAATTATCTAGACCTTAGAGAAACCAAATATGCAAACCAAATTTTAGCATGCTCTATGTATTTCTTCATTAATGGGTACAAATGCAAGAGCTTAATCATGAGCACAACAATTGCCAAGTATCACATTACCCAAAACATTTATAGCAATTACTACATGTATCATTTTCCAATTCCAACCATATAACAATTTAACGAAGGAGAAACTTCGCCATGAATACTATGAGTAGAAACCAAGGACATACTTGTCCATATGCTACAGCGGAGCGTGTCTCTCTCCCATAAAGTGAATGCTAGGATCCATTTTATTCAAACAAAACAAAAACAAAAACAAACCGACGCTCCAAGAAAAAGCACATAAGATGTGATGGAATAAAAATATAGTTTCAGGGGAGGAACCTGATAATGTTGTCGATGAAGAAGGGGATGCCTTGGGCATCCCAAGCTTAGACGCTTGAGTCTTCTTGATATATGCAGGGGTGAACCACCGGGGCATCCCCAAGCTTAGAGCTTTCACTCTCCTTGATCATGTTGCATCATACTCCTCTCTTGACCCTTGAAAACTTCCTCCACACCAAACTCGAAACAACTCATTAGAGGGTTAGTGCACATTATAAATTGACATATTCAGAGGTGACACAATCATTCTTAACACTTCTGGACATTGCATAATGCTACTGGACATTAGTGGATCAAAGAAATTCATCCAACATAGCGAAAGAGGCAATGCGAAATAAAAGGCAGAATCTGTCAAAACAGAACAGTTCGTATTGACGAATTTTAAAATGGCACCATACTTGCTCAAATGAAAATGCTCAAATTGAATGAAAGTGCGTACATATCTGAGGATCATGCACGTAAATTGGCTTAATTTTCTGAGCTACCTACAGGGAGGTGGACCCAGATTCGTGACAGCAAAGAAATCTGGAACTGTGCAGTAATCCAAATCTAGTACTTACTTTTCTATCAACGGCTTAACTTGGCACAACAAAACACAAAACTAAGATAAGGAGAGGTTGCTACAGTAGTAAACAACTTCCAAGACACAAAATAAAAAACAAAGTACTGTAGGTAAAAACATGGGTTGTCTCCCATAAGCGCTTTTCTTTAACGCCTTTCAGCTAGGCGCAGAAAGTGTGTATCAAGTATTATCAAGAGATGAAGTGTCAACATCATAATTTGTTCTCATAATAGAATCAAAAGGTACCTTCATTCTCTTTCTAGGGAAGTGTTCCATACCTTTCTTGAGAGGAAATTAATATTTTATATTACCTTCCTTCATATCAATGATAGCACCAACAGTTCGAAGAAAAGGTCTTCCCAATATAATGGGACAAGATGCATTGTATTCAATATCCAAGACAACAAAATCAACAGGGACAAGGTTATTGTTAACGGTAATGCGAACATTATCAACTTTACCCAAAGGTTTCTTTGTAGAATGATCAGCAAGATTAACATCCAAATAACAATTTTTCAATGTGGCAAGTCAAGCATATTATAAATTTTCTTAGGCATAACAGAAATACTTGCACCAAGATCACATAAAGCATTACAATCAAAATCTTTAATCTTCATCTTAATGATGGGCTCCCAACCATCCTCTAGCTTTTTAGGAATAGAGGCTTCACGCTCTAGTTTCTCTTCTCTAGCTTTTATGAGAGCATTTGTAATATGATGCGTGAAAGCCAAATTTATAGCACTAGCATTAGGACTTTTAGCAAGTTTTTGCAAGAACTTTATAACTTCAGAGATGTGGCAATCATCAAAATTCAAACCATTATAATCTAAAGCAATGGGATCATCATCCCCAATGTTGGAAAAATTTCAGCAGCTTTTATCACAGGCAGTTTCAGCAGTTTTAGCAGTTTCAGGCAGTTTTTCGCGCTTTGCATTAGAAGTGGAAACATTGCTAACACCAATTCTTTTATTAGTATGAGTAGGAGGTGCAGCAACATGTGTAGCATTAGCATTACTAGTGGTGGTAATAGTCCAAACTTTAGCTATATTCTTCTCTTTAGCTAGTTTTTCATTTTCTTCTCTATCCCACCTAGCACGCAGTTCAGCCATTAATCTTATATTCTCATTAATTCTAACTTGAATGGCATTTGCTGTAGTAGTAATTTTATTATGATGATTCTCATTAGGCAAAACTTTTGATTTCAAAAGATCAACATCAGCAGCAAGACTATCGACTTTAGAAGCAAGTATATCAATTTTCCCAAGCTTTTCTTCAACAGATTTGTTAAAAGCAGTTTGTGTACTAATAAATTCTTTAAGCATGGCTTCAAGTCCAGGGGGTGAACTCCTATTATTGTTGTAAGAATTCCCATAAGAATTACCATAGCCGTTGCCATTATTATAAGGATATGGCCTATAGTTGTTACTAGAATTGTTCCGGTAAGCATTGTTGTTGAAATTATTATTTTTAATGAAGTTTACATCAACATGTTCTTCTTGTGCAACCAATGAAGCTAATGGAACATTATTAGGATCAATATTAGTCCTATCATTCACAAGCATAGACATAATAGCATCAATCTTATCACTCAAGGAAGAGGTTTCTTCTACAGAATTTACCTTCTTACCTTGTGGAGCTCTTTCCGTGTGCCATTCAGAGTAGTTGATCATCATATTATCAAGAAGCTTTGTTGCTTCACCAAGAGTGATGGACATAAAGGTACCTCCAGCAGCTGAATCCAATAAATTCTGTGAAGAAAAATTTAGTCCTGCATAGAAGGTTTGGATGATCATCCAAGTAGTCAGTCCATGGGTTGGGCAATTTTTAACCAGAGATTTCATTCTTTCCCAAGCTTGAGCAACATGTTCAGTATCTAATTGTTTAAAATTCATTATGCTACTCCTCAAAGATATAATTTTAGCAGGGGGATAATATCTACCAATAAAAGCATCCTTGCATTTAGTCCATGAATCAATACTATTCTTAGGCAAAGATAGCAACCAATCTTTAGCTCTTCCTCTTAATGAGAAAGGGAACAATTTTAATTTTATAATGTCACCATCTACATCCTTATACTTTTGCATTTCACATAATTCAACAAAATTATTAAGATGGGCAGCAACATCATCAGAACTAACACCAGAAAATTGCTCTCGCATAACAAGATTCAGTAAAGCAGGTTTAATTTCAAAGAATTCTGCTGTAGTAGCAGGTGGAGCAATAGGTGTGCATAAGAAATCATTATTATTTGTGGTTGTGAAGTCACACAACTTAGTATTTTCAGCGTTGGCCATTTTAGCAACAGTAAATAAAGCAAACTAGATAAAGTAAATGCAAGTAAACTAATTTTTTTTTGTGTTTTTGATATAGCAAACAAGATAGCAAGTAAAGTAAAACTAGCAACTAATTTTTTTTGTATTTTGATTTAGTGCAGCAAACAAAGTAGTAAATAAAACTAAGCAAGACAAAAACAAAGTAAAGAGATTGAGAAGTGGAGACTCCCCTTGCAGCGTGTCTTGATCTCCCCGGCAACGGCGCCAGAAATTTGCTTGATGCGCGTGGGCACGTCCGTTGGGAACCCCAAGAGGAAGGTGATGCGCACAGCGGCAAGTTTCCCTCAGTAAGAAACCAAGGTTTAATCGAACCAGTAGGAGTCAAGAAGCACGTTGAAGGTTGATGGCGGCGAGATGTAGTGCGGCGCAACACCAGGATTCCGGCGCCAACGTGGAACCTGCACAACACAACCAAGTACTTTGCCCCAACGAAACAGTGAGGTTGTCAATCTCACCGGCTTGCTGTAACAAAGAGTTAACCGTATTGTGTGGAAGATGATTGTTTGCAGAAAACAGTAGAACAAGTATTGCAGTAGATTGTATTTCAGTAAAGAGAATTGGACCGGGGTCCACAGTTCACTAGAGGTGTCTCTCCCATAAGACGAACAGCATGTTGGGTGAACAAATTACAGTTGGGCAATTGACAAATAAAGAGAGCATGACCATGCACATACATATCATGATGAGTATAGTGAGATTTAATTGGGCATTACGACAAAGTACATAGACCATCCAACTGCATCTATGCCTAAAAAGTCCACCTTCAGTTATCATCCGAACCCCCTCCAGTATTAAGTTGCTAACAACAGACAATTGCATTAAGTATTGCGCGTAATGTAACTAGTGACTACATCCTTGAACATAGCACTAATGTTTTATCCCTAGTGGCAACAGCACATCCATAACCTTAGAGGTTCTTGTCACCCCTCCAGATTCACGGAGACATGAACCCACTATCGAGCATAAATACTCCTCTTGGAGTTACTAGCATCAACTTGGCCAGAGCATCTACTAATAACGGAGAGCATGCAAGATCATAAACAACACATAGCATAACTTTGATAATCAACATAACAAGTATTCTCTATTCATCGGATCCCAACAAACGCAACATATAGAATTACATATAGATGATCTTGATCATGTTAGGCAGCTCACAAGATCCGACAATGATAGCACAATGGGGAGAAGACAACCATCTAGCTACTGCTATGGACCCATAGTCCAGGGGTAGACTACTCACACATCACACCGGAGGCGACCATGGCGGCGTAGAGTCCTCCGGGAGATGATTCCCCTCTCCGGCAGGGTGCCGGAGGCGATCTCCTGGATCCCCCGAGATGGGATCGGCGGCGGCGCGTCTCTGGAAGGTTTTCCGTATCGTGGCTCTCGGTACTGGGGGTTTCGTCACGGAGACTTTTATAGGCGGAAGGGCATCAAGAGGCGGCACGGGGGGCCCACACCACAGGTCGCGCGGCCAGGGGGGCCGCGCCGCCCTAGGGCCCCTCGTCGCCCCTCTTCGTCTCTCTTCGGACTTCTGGAAGCTTCGTGGAAAAATAGGCCCCTGGGCTTTGATTTCGTCCAATTCCGAGAATATTTCCTTACTAGGATTTCTGAAACCAAAACAACAGAAAACAGGAACCGGCACTTCGGCATCTTGTTAATAGGTTAGTAGAAAATGCACGAATATGACATAAAGTGTGCATAAAACATGTAGATAACATCAATAATGTGGCATGGAACATAAGAAATTATCGATACGTCGGAGACGTATCAACCAATGCGCCGCTTATCGTGCATTGGTGATAAGGAATGTTTATTTCATCAATAGCTATACCGCACACTTGAATAACCCGCACAATTCATGTAAAAACAGGTAAATGATCTCCAGGATGGACAGTTCCATCCCTTCATAGCGGTTATCCACAACACATTCAATAATTTTCATAGGTATTTTGTATGGAACCTCTTTCTCACCTGGCGCCCATCCACTACCTTTGCAGTAGTAGTAGATTTTCCAAATAGGAATTCAAGAGAAGATCTCTCCATAATGAATTATAGCAGCAGGCAGAAATAAAATCAGCATGTACAGTAAAGGTTCCCTTACCAATTCAACTTACCAATAGCGCTTCACTGCCCGGTGATACGTCTCAAACGTATCTATAATTTCTTATGTTCCATGCTACTTTTATGATGATACTCACATGTTTTATACACATTATATGTCATTATTATGCATTTTCCGGCTAACCTATTGACGAGATGCCGAAGAGCCAGCTGTTTTCTGTTTTTGGTTTCAAAATCTAGTAAGGAAATATTCTCGGAATTGGACGAATCAACACCCAGGATTATTTTTCCACGAAGCTTCCAGAAGACCGAGGGAAATATGAAGTGGGACCACGAGGCGACGCCACACTAGGGCGGTGCGGCCCAGGTCCTGGCCGCAAGGCCTTAGCGTGTGGGTCCCTCGTGACGCCCTCTGACCTGCCCTTCCGCCTATTTAAAGCCTTCGTCGCGAAACCCCCAAAGAGAGCCACGATACGAAAACCTTCCAGAGACGCCGCGCCGCTAATCCCATCTCGGGGATTCAGGAGATCGCCTCCGGCACCCTCCCGGAGAGGGGAATCATCTCCCGAGGTCTTCATCACCATGATCGCCTCCGGATCGATGTGTGAGTAGTTCACCCCTGGACTATGGGTCCATAGCAGTAGCTAGATGGTTGTCTTCTCCTCATTGTGCTATCATGTTAGATCTTGTGAGCTGCCTATCATGATCAAGATCATTTATTTGTAATGCTACATGTTGTGTTTGTTGGGATCCGATGAATATTGAATACTATGTCAAGTTGATTATCAATCTATCATATATGTTGTTTATGTTCTTGCATGCTCTCCGCTGCTAGTAGAGGCTCTGGCCAAGTTGATACTTGTAACTCCAAGAGGGAGTATTTATGCTCGATAGTGGGTTCATGCCTCCATTGAATCTGGGACAGTGACAGAAAGTTCTAAGATTGTGGATGTGTTGTTGCTACTAGGGATAAAACATCGATGCTTTGTCTAAGGATATTTGTGTTGATTACATTACGCACCATACTTAATGCAATTGTTTGTTGTTTGCAACTTAATACCGGAAGGGGTTCGGATGATAACCTGAAAGTGGACTTTTTAGGCATAGATGCATGCCGGATAGCGGTCTATGTACTTTGTCGTAATGCCCTGATTAAATCTCATAGTACTCATCATGATATATGTATGTGCATTGTTATGCCTTCTTTATTTGTCAATTGCCCAACTGTAATTTGTTCACCCAACATGCTATTTATCTTATGGGAGAGACACCGCTAGTGAACTGTGGACCCCGGTCCATTCTTTACATCTGAAATACAATCTACTGCAATTGTTCTTTACTGTTCTTCACAAACAAACATCATCTTCCACACTATACAATTAATCCTTTGTTTACAGCAAGCCGGTGAGATTGACAACCTCACTGTTACGTTGGGGCAAAGTACTTTGATTGTGTTGTGCAGGTTCCACGTTGGCGCCGGAATCCCTGGTGTTGCGCCGCACTACACTTCGCCACCAACAACCTTCAACGTGCTTCTTGGCTCCTACTGGTTCGATAAACCTTGGTTTCTTTCTGAGGGAAAACTTGCTACTTGCGCATCACACCTTCCTGGGGTTCCCAACGGATGTGTGTAATTGCACGCATCAATTCTTTTTCTGGCGCCGTTGCCGGGAGATCAAGACACGCTGCAAGGGGAGTCTCCACTTCCAATCTCTTTACTTTGTTTTTGTCTTGCTTTATTTTATTTACTACTTTTGTTTGCTGCACTAAAACAAAACACAAAAAATTAGTTGCTAGCTTTACTTTATTTACTATCTTGTTTGCGTTCTCCATATTAAAAACACAAAAAAATTAGTTACTTGCATTTACTTTGTTTAGTTTGCTTTATTTACTACTGTTAAAATGAATACTCCTGAAAATACTAAGTTGTGTGACTTCACTAGCACAAATAATAATGATTTCTTATGCACACCTATTGCTCCACCTGCTACTACAGCAGAATTCTTTGAAATTAAACCTGCTTTACTGAATCTTGTCATGAGAGAGCAATTTTCTGGTGTTAGTTCTGATGATGCTGCTGCCCATCTTAATAATTTTGTTGAACTATGTGAAATGCAAAAGTATAAGGATGTAGATGGTGACATTATAAAATTAAAATTGTTTCCTTCTCCTTAAGAGGAAGAGCTAAAGATTGGTTGCTATCTCTGCCTAAGAATAGTATTGATTCATGGACTAAATGTAAGGATGCTTTTATTGGTAGATATTATCCTCCTCGCTAAAATTATATCTTTGAGAAGTAGCATAATGAATTTTAAGCAATTGATAATGAACATGTTGCTCAAGCATGGGAGAGAATGAAATCTTTGGTAAAGAATTGCCCAACCCATGGACTAACTACTTGGATGATCATCCAAACCTTTTATGCAGGACTGAATTTTTCTTCGCGGAACCTATTGGATTCAGCTGCTGGAGGTACCTTTATGTCCATCACTTTGGGGCGGCAACAAAGCTTCTTGATGATATGATGGTCAAATTACTCTGAATGGCACACGGAAAGAGCTCCACAAGGTAAGAAGGTAAATTTTGAAGAAACCTCCTCCTTGAGTGATAAGATTGATGTGATTATGTCTATGCTTGTGAATGGTAGATCTAATGTTGATCCAAATAATGTTCCTTTAGCTTCATTGGTTGCTCAAGAAGAAAATGTTGATGTGAACTTCATTAAAAATAATAATTTCAACAACAATGCTTATAGGAATAATTCTGGTAACAACTATAGGCCATATCCTTCTGCTAATGGTAATGGTTATGGTAATTCTTATGGGAATTCTTACAACAATAATATGAGTGTACCCTCTGGTCTTGAAGCCATGCTTAAAAAATTATTAGTACACAAACTGCTTTTAACAAATCGTTGAGGAAAAGCTTGATAAAATTGATATTCTTGCTTCTAAGGTTGATAGACTTGCCTCTGATGTTGATCTTTTAAAATTGAAAGTTATGCCTAATAAGGATAATGAAAATAAGATTGTTACTACAGCAAATGCCATCCAAGTTAGAATTAATGAGAATATAAGATTAATGGCTGAATTGCATGCTAGGTGGGATAGAGAAGAAAATGCTAAAGAGAATAATGTAGCTAAAGTTTGGACTATTACCACCACTAGTAATGTTAATGATTCACATGTTGCTACACCTTCTACTATCAATGGTAAAATAATTGGTGTTGGCAATGTTTCTACTCCTAGTGCAAAGCGTGCAAAATTGCCTGAAACTGCTAAAACTGCTGAAACTGCTTGTGATAAAACTGCTGAAATTTTTTCCAACATTGGGGACAATGATCCCATTGCTGTAGGTCATAATGGTTTAGATTTTGATGATTGTCACATCTCTGAAGTTATAAAGTTCTTACAAAAACTTGCTAAAAGTCCCAATGCTAGTGCTATAAATTTGGCTTTTACAAAACATATTACAAATGCTCTCATAAAAGCTAGAGAAGAGAAACTAAACTTGAAACTTCTATTCCTAGGAAGTTAGAAGATGTTTGGGAGCCCATCATTAAGATGAGGGTCAATGATTTTGATTATAATGCTTTATGTGATCTTGGTGCAAGTATTTCTGTTATGCCTAAGAAACTCTATGATATGCTTGACTTGCCACCATTGAAAAATTGTTATTTGGATGTTAATCTTGCTGATAATGCTATGAAGAAGCCTTTGGGGAGGATTGATAATGTTCGTATTATGGTTAACAATAACCTTGTCCCCGTTGATTTTGTTGTCTTGGATATTGAATGCAATGCATCTTGTCCCATTATATTGGGAAGACCTTTTCTTCGAACCGTTGGTGCTATTATTGATATGAAGGAAGGTAATATTAAATATCAATTTCCTCTCAAGAAAGGTATGGAACACTTCCATAGAAAGAAGAATGAAGTTACCTTATGATTCTATTATTAGAACAAATTATGATGTCGATGCTTCATCTCTTGATAATACTTGATTCACACTTTCTGCGCCTAGCTGAAAGGCGTTAAAGAAAAGCGCTTATGGGAGACAACCCATGTTTTTACTACAGTACTTTTGTTTTATATTTGAGTCTTGGAAGTTGTTACTACTGTAGCAACCTCTCCTTATCTTTATTTTATTGCATTGTTGTGCCAAGTAAAGTCTTTGATAGTAAAGTCAATACTAGATTTGGATTACTGCGCAGAAACAGATTTCCTGCTGTCACGAATCTGGGCAGAATTCTCTGTAGGTAACTCAGAAAAATCTGCAAATTTACGTGCGTGATCCTCAGATATGTACGCAACTTTCATTCAATTTGGGCATTTTCATCTGAGCAAGTTAAGTGCCCCGCAAAAATTCGTCTTTACGGACTGTTCTGTTTTGACAGATTCTGCCTTATTTCGCATTGCCTGTTTTGCTATGTTTGATGGATTTCTTTGTTCCATTAACTTTCAGTAGCTTTGTGCAATGTCCAGAAGTGTTAAGAATGATTATGTCACCTCTGAATATATGAATTTTTAATTATGCACTAACCCTCTAATGAGTTTGTTTCGAGTTTGGTGTGGAGGAAGTTTTCAAGGGTCAAGAGAGGAGGATGATACAATATGATCAAGAAGAGTGAAAAGTCTAAGCTTGGGGATGCCCCGGTGGTTCATCCCTGCATATTTCAAGAAGACTCAAGCATCTAAGCTTGGGGATGCCCAAGGCATCCCCTTCTTCATCGACAACATTATCAGGTTCCTCTAGTGAAACTATATTTTTATTCAATCACATCTTATGTGCTTTGCTTGGAGCGTCTGTTTGTTTTTATTTTTGTTTTGTTTGAATAAAATCGGATCCTAGCATTCTTTGTTTGGGAGAGAGACACGCTCCGCTGTTGCATATGAACACATGTGTTCTTAGCTTTATTCTTAATGTTCATTGCGAAGGTTGAACCTTCGTTCATTGCTATATGGTTGGAAACGGAAAATGCCGCATGTGGTAAATGGTATAATGTCTTGAATAATGTGATACTTGGCAATTGTTGTGCTCATATAGATCATGTTTAAGCTCTTGCATCATGTACCTTGCACCTATTAATGAATAATTACATAGAGCTTGTTAAAATTTGGTTTGCATGATTGGTCTCTCTAAGTCTAGATATTTTCTGGTTGAGGTGTTTGAACAACAAGGAGACGATGTAAAGTCTTATAATGCTTACAATATGTTTATATGTGAGTCTTGCTGCACCATTTCATACTTGAGTTTGCTTCAAACAACCTTGCTAGCCTAGCCTTGTATTGAGAGGGATTCTTCTCGTGCATCCAAATCCTTGAGCCAAATCCATGCCATTTGTGTCCACCATACCTACCTACCACATGGTATTTCTCTGCCATTCCAAAGTACATTACTTGAGTGCTACCTTTAAATTTCCATTCTTTGCCTTTACAATACATAGCTCATGGGAAAATAGCCTTAAAAACTATTGTGGTGAAGAATATGTACTTATGTGTCTTATTTCTTAATAAGTTGCTTGTTGAGCGGTAACCATGTTTCTGGGGACGCCATCAACTTTTACCTTTGTTGAATATCATGTGAGTTGCTATGCATGTTCGTCTTGTTTGAAGTAAGGGATTTTCATGATCAAATGGTTTGAGTATGCATATTGTTAGAGAAGAACATTGGGCCGCTAACTAAATCCATGAATCATGGTGGAAGTTTCAGTTTGACACAAATCTCAATCTCTTATGAGAATATTAACTGTTGTTGAATGCTTAAGCATTAAAAGAGGAGTCCATTATCTGTTGTCTATGTTGTCCCGGTATGGATGTCTAAGTTGAGAATAATCAAAAGCGAGAAATCCAATGCGAACCTTCTCCTTAGACCTCTTGTACAGGCGGCATAGAGGTACCCCTTTGTGACACTTGGTTGAAACATATGCATGCAATGATAATCTGTGTTAATCCGAGCTAATTAGGACAAGGTGCGAGCACTATTAGTATACTATGCATGAGGCTTGCAACTTATAGGATATCTTATACATAACACATATGATTTATTACTACCGTTGACAAAATTGTTTCTTGTTTTCAAAATGAAAAGCTCTAGCACAAAAATAGTAATCCATGCTTCCCTCTGCGAAGGGCCTATCTTCTACTTTATTGTTGAGTCAGTTTACCTATTCTTTCTATCTTAGAAACAAACACTTGTGTAAACTGTGTGCATTGATTCTTACATGTTTACCTATTGCACTTGTTATATTACTTTGTGTTGACAATTATCCATGAGATATACATGTTGAAGTTGAAAGCAACCGCTGAAACTTATATCTTCCTTTGTGTTGTTTCAAAGCTTTCTACTAAGAATGGATTGAGTATAGAAAAAAAAATTTCCTATCAGACGCAATCCAACCCAAGATGCAATCTAGAAGATGGGAGCAACGAGGGGATGAACGAGACTAACCCTTGAAGATTTCCAAAGCCTACAAGAGGAGGCTCTCGTTGCTGCGGTAGACGATCACTTTCCGCTGCAAAAGCGCGTAGAAGATCTTGACTAAGCCACACATGGGCAGCTCCGTACTCGGTCACACGTTCGGTGTTGATGACGCCGTCCTTCTCCCCTCCAGCGGGCAGCGGAAGTACTAGATCCTCCTTGAATCCCGACAAGACGACGGTGTGGCGGTGTTGGATGAGACTTCCGCCGAGCCGCTAAGCATATGCGGGAGATGTGGTGGAGGAGAGGTAGCTAGGGTTTTGGGGAGAGGGTTGGGCGCCGGCCCTCATAGGGTGCGGCTAAGTGAGCCAAGAGTGGCCGGCCATCCCCTCCTCCTTTATATAGGTGGAAGCCCCAAGGATTAGGTCAAAAGTCTCCGAATAAGACCCCAACATAAAACCTTCCATATGACCAAACCTAGGGGGAGTGGGACTCCCCCCTTTCCTTGGTGGGGTGGCCGGCCACCATGGGGAGGAGTCCACGGGGACTCCTCCTCCCTTAGGCTGGCCGGCCAAGGTGGGTGGAGTCCCTCTGGGACTCCACCTTCCATGCTTATTTCTTCCGGACTCTTCTAGAACCTTCTAGAACCTTCCAGAGAAAATACCGGATCATTTTCAAACCTAGAAAATGACTTCCTATATATGAATCTTATTCTCCGACCATTCCGGACCTCCTCGTGATGTCGATCCCATCCGAGACCAACAAAACTTCGAACTCCATTCCATATATCCATATCTACTTAAACGACATCAAACCTTAAGTGTGTCACCCTACGGTTCGCGAACTATGTAGACATGGTTGAGACTTCTCTCCGACCAATAACCAATAGCGGATCTGGAGATCCATAATGGCTCCCACATATTCAACGATGACTTTAGTGATCGACTGAACCATTTACATATGATACCGATTCCCTTTGTCACGCGATATTTTACTTGTCCGAGGTTTGATCATTGGTATCTCTATACCTCGTTCAACCTCGTCTCATGACAAGTACTCTTTACTCGTACCGTGGTATGTGGTCTCTTATGAACCATTCATATGCTTGCAAGCTATTTAGACGACATTCCACCGAGAGGGCCCAGAGTATATCTATCCGTCATCGGGATGGACAAATCCCACTATTGATCCATATGCCTCAACTCATACTTTCCGGATACTTAATCCCACCTTTATAACCACCCATTTACGCAGTGGCGTTTGATGTAATCAAAGTACCTTTCCGGTATAAGTGATTTACATGATCTCATGGTCTAAGGACTAGGTAACTATGTATCGAAAGCTTATAGCAAATAACTTAATGACGTGATCTTATGCTACGCTTAATTGGGTGTGTCCATTACATCATTCATATAATGACATAATCTTGTTATTAATAACATCCAATGTTCATGATCACGAAACCATGATCATCTATTAATCAACAAGCTAGTTATAAAGAGGCTTACTAGGGACTCTTGTTGTTCACATAACACACATGTATCAATGTTTCGGTTAATACAATTATAGCATGGTATGTAAACATTATCATAAACACAAAGATATATTATAATAACCATTTTATTATTGCCTCTTGGGCATATCTCCAACAGTCTTCCACTTGCACTAGAGTCAATAATCTAGTTTAGATTTGTAAAGATATAACACCTTGGTCTTCCGGTGCTTTATCATGTTTTGCTCACGGGAGAGGTTTTAGTCAACGATCTGACATGCTCAGAAACGTATGTATTTTGCAATTCATTTGCGTCTTCACGCATCAATCATTTTCCAAATGAGTTGGCATTTATCGTATATGTTTGGTCTTCTGGAACCTTAATTCCGCGGTCTGAAATATGTCACTAATATTGTCATACACAATATAGCTTCAAAGTTCTGACACTATCGAAATACACCAAGTTCTCAAAGAACTTCTTGACTTAACATCCTCAATCATTGTCAAAACAATGACATACTCTGCCTTCTTTTGTAGAATCCGTCACAATATTTAGAACTCTTCTAAATCTAGCATTGTGCTACCTTTTAAACAACACTTAGCCTAATTTGAGATTGAAATTTTATTTTTATATGTGACAAAACCAATATCGGTGCAACACCTTACAGCGATTTGTTTGTCATTTCTCCATACAAAACTATTTATATATCCTTGGTTCTTCTAAAGTACACAGGGATATTCTTACTGTTTGTCCAATGATCATCACATGAATCATTCTGGTATATGCTCCTAACATTTTAGAGCACAGGACTGATTGTGTACATATTAATTGTGATCTAAATCACTCATGTGTTTTTACTCATTGAGTGTCAGATACACTCAAGTCTTGTTAAAACTTCACATGACAAGAACATTTTCTTAATATTTCTATATTGAACTACTTCAATATCCTTTCTATGTATTTTGACTTAAACTTATTATGTGTTTCAATCTATCTTCATAGATCTTGACACTAAATATGTTTCAGTCCATATTCTTTCATTGAAGTTAATTCTCAATAAAACCTTTTATAATCAAGTATATAATTACATTATTTATAACCAACAATATGTCATCTACATAAAGTATTATAAATATGACTCAGCGCTCCCACTTAATTTCTTGCAAATGCAAGCATCTTCATCGTTTCTGATGAAATCAAAACTCTTTTACTATTTCATCCGGTGAAGATTCCAACTCCGTGATACTCACTTCATCCAATTGAAGATCGTATACCTATCTAGTATTCCACGGACTAGCAAAACTCTTGGTTGTATCTTGTATACACCTTTAATACACACTTCTGTTAAGTAATGTATTTTGCCATCCTACTAGCATATCTCATAAAAGAAATATATAGCGATTACTAGAATAATCCACATAGACTATAAGCATTGCTACGGAAGATCTAATCTTATCGTAGTCAACTCTTTGAACTTTATCGTAAACAACTTTTCGACAAGTCGAGCTTCTTCAAGGATATATCATCCAAGTCCATCATTTTATAGATCCATTTACTTTCAAAAAGTATTCACCTATCTTGGATTTCATGGCGCATAGCCATTTTAACGGAGTCAGGGCCCATCATAACTTCTTTTGTTTGTAGTTGGTTTATCATTGTTCAAAATCAATCCTTTGTCCACAAATCATTTATTTGATCACAAAGTAAACCATACCTACAAGGTTCAATATGTACTTCGATCTCCATGGCTAAAACACTTTGTAGTCATGGGAGCCATGATCGTCGTGGCCGCTTCCGGAACCAATTCCGATGCTGCGCTACTCTGATCATTATGCTCAGGTTCATAAACCTTATCGAGTTCTATTGTCCTCCCACTCAAACAATTTCTTGGAAATAAGTAAGAAACATCGACAAACACTTTTGTCTTTGTTTCCATGGTGGAAGAATTCCCAATTAATTCTTTGGGATAACCAACAAAGACATTCATCCGATTTTGGTTGTAAACTTATTTACCTTATGCTATGCATACCAAAATTTAAGAGATGACTATTAGGTTTCATACCCATGCCATAACTCGTATGGTGTCATTTCAACGGATCATGATGATGCTCTATTCAGTGTAAAAGCGGTAGTCTCTAAAGCATAATCCACAAAATTATAATTGCATCAATATTTTATCTCATCATTGATCCAACAAGATTTGGATACATCTCTCGGATACTCCATCATCACTATGATACTCCAAGAAATGTGAGTTGTAGAACAACTTCATAACTCTCTTAGATGTTCACTAAAACTCGTAATTCAAATATTTCCACTATGATCTAATCATAGATATTTGACTTTTTCTATTACGATGATTTCCACTCATGCTGAAATTTATTTGAATCCATTCAAATGTTTCAAATTCTTCCTTATCGAATATATACATATATACTCAATTCATTGTTGGAAGTTTTCATGAAGTAGAAGAATGTCCCGCACACAACTATGTCCAGTGAACCACATACATCATCATGTATTTTTCCACTAAGTTAGTTGCCCGTTCTTGGCCTATGAACGGTATTTTAGTCATTCTCTTTAGAAAAGATTTGCAAGCGCCAAACGATTCAAAAATCAAATGACTCCAAAAATCCATTTGCATGGAGTTCCTTCATGCGTTCTCTAACATGACCTAAATGGCGGTTCCACAAATAAGTGGAATTCAAATCATTTGCCTTATGGCATTTTAGCGTCAGTGTTTATGTATGTGTGTTTTCACCATTAAGATTTATAATAACTTATCCATCGTACATGGAGTAATGTCATAATTTGAACAACTCATTGTTTTCATTTGACCAGAGCAAAATAACAATTATTAAGTTCTTTATTATAAATTCTAAGGGCTAGATAGAATGCCAACATAATAGCACTTTATTTTTGTTCCAGACGTGCATTCCTATCATATTCCTTGTCAGTCACTTAGGCCATTGTATTCTTGTATTGCGTTGTTTTGTATGACACTTCATACCAACCAATATGGTACTAATACCCAAGAATTTCATTGTGTGAACCAAACTAAGAATACAACCATAACATGTATATCATTTATATACACCTGAGCTAGACTTTCTAGTCTTTTCTTTTCTTTCTGCCAAAATATCTTTTGTAGTTTCTCTTTTAGCTTTCCTCATTATTCAGAAAACACTTCACCTTCAATAACTTCTAGGTTTGTTGGTCAAATACCAATAACCTTGAGGTTCTTACTTTGAAGTTGATCATCATATGACAAGTGTTCCAGATTTCACTATTAGTAACTTTGTAATATGATGAACAATTTCACTCATAATTTTATCCATCAATTCATGACGACTTTCCGAGACCATGTTTGTACATGCTAGGCTCGTAAAGTTTAACCTTAGTATTCGCATGTGCAAATCTGGCTTGCACCCGTTGTATGTACACGTAGAATCTATACCTCGCATTCGAAACGACGAGTCTTAGCAACGGTGCATACTAAGGACGATCATTTCATGGATATGCGAATATCGTTAGTGCCCCAATAGTTGGAGGATTGGGACGCCTTGCGTCTTCAACCTTCGTACATTCCCATAAAACTTATGAGTTTATGTAGTCTCACCAAATTATATTCTATCATCTTGCAATAAGGTCTTAGATATCACATATATCTCATACCTTGATTATTTCTGAAAATTAAATTTTCAGCTCCTTACTTTTCAAACAGATTTGAACTTCAAGTTTTACGGAGACAAGATAACTTTAGGTACTAATTGAAACCATAGTTCTTTGAATCAACAATGTGAGGTTTACTAAAAGTTTGCAATAGGACTTAATCATTTCTTGATTCTTTAACAATACGGTACCAGTCCGTAAAGTTTATTGTCAGATTTTAACAGTATTTTATCTCAATAACAAGACTAGCGCTTGGTAGAAAACGGATGCCAATACTACAAAATTAATTCAAAATACTACTCAGACTATGTTTATGATAATTAGTTCATGTTTTAATCTAATTACTAATGAACTCCCACTTAATACAACATCCCTCATAGTTGTTAAGTGGTACACGATCCAAATCCACTACATCAAAACCGATCATCACGTGAGATGATGTAGCTTCAATGGTGAACATCAACATGTTGATCATATCATCCATATGACTCGTGTTCAACCTTTCGGTTTCCATTGTCCCGAGGCCATGTCTGTACATGCTAGGCTCGTCAAGCAAACCCAAGTATTCCGCGTGTGCAACATGGCTTACACCCGTTGTATGTGAACGTTGAGTCTATCACATCCGATTATCACGAGATGCTTCGAAACGACGAACTGTGCAACGGTGCATACGAGGGGAGAACACTTTATTATCTTGATATTAACGTGAGGGATCATCTCATAATGCTACCGTCGCGTTCTAAGCAAAATAAGATGCATAAAGGATTAACATCACATGCAATTCATATGTGATGTGATATGGCCCTTTAGTCTTTGCGCCTTCGATCTTCATCTCCAAAGCACGGACATGATCTCCATCATCAACGGGCATGATCTCCATCATCGTCGGCGTAGCGTCAAGGTCCATGGTGCCGTCTTCATGATTGTTCACCTCATGTAGCAACTATTACAACTACTTTGAAATACTACTCAACATGAAATTTAAAGACAACCATAAGGCTCCCCGTTGCCACAATACAATAATGATCATCTCATACATATTCATCATCACATCATGGCCATATCACATCACCAAACCCTGCAAAAACAAGTTAGACGTCTCTAATTTGGTTTGCATATTTTACGTGGTTTAGGGTTTTCGAGTAAGATCCAATCTACCTACGAACATGAACCACAACGGTGATACTAGTGTTGTCAATAGAAAGAGTAAATTGAATCTTCACTATGGTGGGAGAGACAGACACCCGCAAAGCCACTTATGCAATACAAGTTGCATGTCGAACGTGGAGCAAGTCTCATGAACGCGGTCATGTAAAGTTAGCCCGAGCCGCTTCATCCCACCATGCCACAAAGATGCAAAGTACTCGAACTAAAGACAACAAAGCATCAACGCCCACAAAACAATTGTGTTCTACTCGTGCAACCATCTATGCATAGACACGGCTCTGATACCACTGATGGGATTCGTAGCATAGAAAACAAAAAATTTCCTACCGCGAGAACGCAATCCAAGCCAAGATGCAATCTAGAAGATGGGAGCAACGAGGGGATGAACGAGACTAACCCTTGAAGATTTCCAAAGCCTACAAGAGGAGCGCTCGTTGCTGCGGTAGACGATCACTTGCCGCTTTCAAAAGCGCGTAGAAGATCTTGACGGTGCCACAATCGGGCAAAGACCTCCGTACTCGGTCACACGTTCGGTGTTGATGACGACGTCCTTCTCCCCCCAGCGGCAGCGGAAGTAGTAGATCCTCCTTGGAATCCCGGCAGCACGACGGCGTGGTGGCGGTGTTGATGGAGATCTCCGGCGGAGCTTCGCGCATATGCGGGAGATGTGGTGGAGGAGAGGTAGCTAGGGTTTTGGGGAGAGGGGGCTTGGGCGCCGGCCCTCATAGGGGTGCGGCCAAGGTGGAGCCAAGAGTGGCCGGCCAGCCCCTCTCTCTCTTTATAGGTGGAAGCCCCAAGGATTAGGTCAAAAGTCTCCGAATAAGACCCCAACATAAACCTTCCATATGACCAAACCTAGGGGGAGTGGGACTCCCCCCTTTCCTTGGTGGGGTGGCCGGCCACCATGGGGAGGAGTCCACTTGGGACTCCTCCTCCCTTAGGCTGGCCGGACTCTTCTAGAACCTTCTAGAACCTTCCAGAGAAAATACTGGATCATTTTCAAACCTAGAAAATGACTTCCTATATATGAATCTTATTCTCCGGACCATCCCGGATCCGAGACTCCGAACAAAACTTCGAACTCCATTCCATATTCCATATCTACTTAAACGACATCAAACCTGAAGTGTGTCACCCTACTGTTCGCGAACTATATAGACATGGTTGAGACTTCTCTCGACCAATAACCAATAGCGGGATCCGGAGATCCATAATGGCTCCCACATATTCAACGATGACTTTAGTGATCGACGAACCATTTACATATGATACCGATTCCCTTTGTCACGCGATATTTTACTTGTCCGAGGTTTGATCATCGGTATCTCTATACTCGTTCAACCTCGTCTCATGACAAGTACTCTTTACTCGCACCGTGGTATGTGGTCTCTTATGAACCATTCATATGCTTGCAAGCTATTTAGACGACATTCCACCGAGAGGGCCCAGAGTATCTATCCGTCATCGGGATGGACAAATCCCACCGTTGATCCATATGCCTCAACTCATACTTTCCGGATACTTAATCCCACCTTTATAACCACCCATTTACGCAGTGGCGTTTGATGTAATCAAAGTACCTTTTCGATATAAGTGATTTACATGATCCCATGGTCGAAAGGACTAGGTAACTATGTATCGAAAGCTTATAGCAAATAACTTAATGACGTGATCTTATGCTACGCTTAATTGGGTGTGTCCATTACATCATTCATATAATGACATAATCTTGTTATTAATAACATCCAATGTTCATGATCACGAAACCATGATCATCTATTAATCAAAAAGCTAGTTATAAAGAGGCTTACTAGGGACTCTTTGTTGTTCACATAACACACATGTATCAATGTTTCGGTTAATACAATTATAGCATGGTATGTAAACATTATCATAAACACAAAGATATATTATAATAACCATTTTATTATTGCCTCTTGGGCATATCTCCAACACTAAGAACTTATTGCTTATGAGTTAACTGTTATGCAAGTCTTATTTATGCTTGTCTTGAAAGTATTATTCATAAAAAGTCTTTGCTATATGATTCAGTTGTTTACTCATTGTCTTCATCATTGCTTCAAATCGCTGCATTCATCTCATGTGCTTTACAATAGTATTGATCAAAATTATGATAGCATGTCACTTCAGAAATTATCTTTGTTATCGTTTACCTACTCGAGGCGAGTAGGAACTAAGCTTGGGGATGCTTGATATGTCTCAAACGTATCTATAATTTCTTATGTTCCATGCTACTTTATTGATGATACTCACATGTTTTATACACATTATATGTCATTATTATGCATTTTCCGGCACTAACCTATTGACGAGATGCCGAAGAGCCAGTTCCTGTTTTTGCTGTTTTTGGTTTCAGAAATCCTAGTAAGGAAATATTCTCGGAATTGGACGAAATCAACGCCCAGGGTCCTATTTTTCCACGAAGCTTCCAGAAGACCGAAGAGGATAAGAAGTGGGGCCACGAGGCGGCCACACACTAGGCGGCGCGGCCTGGGCCTTGGCCGCGCCGGCCTGTTGTGTGGGCCCCTCGTGACGCCCCCTGACCTGCCCTTCCGCCTACTTAAAGTCTTCGTCGCGAAACCCCCGCCGAGAACCACGATACGGAAAACCTTCCAGACACAGGCCGCCAATCCCATCTCGGGGATTCAGGAGATCGCCTCCGGCACCCTACCGGAGGGGGAATCATCTCCGAGGTCTCTTCATCGCCATGATCGCCTCCGGATCGATGTGTGAGTAGTTCACCCCTGGACTATGGGTCCATAGCAGTAGCTAGATGGTCGTCTTCTCCTCATTGTGCTATCATGTTCGATCTTGTGAGCTGCCTATCATGATCAAGATCGTTTATTTGTAATCCTACATGTTGTGTTTGTTGGGATCCGATGGATATTGAATACTATGTCAAGTTGATTATCAATCTATCATATATGAGTTGTTTATGTTCTTGCATGCTCTCCGTTGCTAGTAGAGGCTCTTGCCAAGTTGATACTTGTAACTCCAAGAGGGAGTATTTATGCTCGATAGTGGGTTCATGCCTCCATTAAATCTGGGACAGTGACAGAAAGTTCTAAGGTTGTGGATGTGCTGTTGCCACTAGGGATAAAACATTGATGCTATGTCTAAGGATATTTGTGTTGATTACATTACGCACCATACTTAATGCAATTGTCTCTGCTTTTAACTTAATACCGAAGGGGTTCGGATGATAACCTGAAAGTGGACTTTTTAGGCATAGATGCATGCTGGATGGCGGTCTATGTACTTTGTCGTAATGCCCTGATTAAATCTCATAGTACTCATCATGATATATGTATGTGCATTGTTATGCCTTCTTTATTTGTCAATTGCCCAACTGTAATTTGTTCACCCAACATGCTATTTATCTTATGGGAGAGACACCACTAGTGAACCGTGGACCCCGGTCCTATTCTTTACATCTGAAATACAATCTACTGCAATACTTGTTCTTTCTGTTCTTCGCAAACAATCATCTTCCACACAATACGGTTAATCCTTTGTTACAGCAAGCCGGTGAGATTGACAACCTCACTGTTACATTGGGGCAAAGTACTTTGGTTGTGTTGTGCAGGTTCCACGTTGGCGCCGGAATCCCTGGTGTTGCGCCTACACTCCGCCACCAACAACCTTCAACGTGCTTCTTGGCTCCTCCCGGTTCGATAAACCTTGGTTTCTTTCTGAGGGAAAACTTGCTACTGTTCGCATCACACCTTCCTCTTGGGGTTCCCAACGGACGTGTGTTAATGCACGCATCGATCCCTAGGCCTTGTTTCCAAACACCGAAACTCCGTTTATTGTTCTGTTGCATGTTTACTCGCTGCCATATTTTATTCAGATTGCTATTTCCACTCATATATCCATAGTACTTGTATTTCACTATCTCTTCGCCGAACTAGTGCACCTATACATCCTGACAAGTGTATTAGGTGTGTTGGGGACACAAGAGACTTCTTGTATCATGATTGCAGGGTTGCTTGAGAGGGATATCTTTGACCTCTTCCTCCCTGAGTTCGATAAACCTTGGGTGATCCACTTAAGGGAAACTTGCCGCTGTTCTACAAACCGGCTTTGAGGCCCAACACTGTCTACAAGAATAAAAGCACCCGTAGACATCAAGCACTTTTCTGGGCTGCTGTTGGGAGGAAAGGTAAAAGGCACTCATACTCCGGTCCCGGTAACTAAGTACTTTTCGGTTGCCGTTGTGTGTGTGCTCGAAGCTATTTCCTTTAGATCCCGCAATTGCATCTTTTTGTTTCTTGTTAAACACTAGTAAGGCATAATGGAAAACATCTGTGAGCTTTTTAAACTATTTCCTGAGTCAAGACATGAATGGTTTAATGCGAAAATTTAAAAACCTATGGAATCATATTTGCATGCTAGTAGCAATGATATTAGCATGAACGCTTTGAACACCATTGTTGATAATGATATAGAAAATTCTAAGCTTGGGGAAGCTGGTTTTGATGAGCATGATATTTTTAGTCCCCCAAGCATTGAGGAGAAAATTTTCTTTGATAATACTTTGCCTCCTATTTATGATGATTATAATGATAGTGGTCTTTTGGTGCCGCCTACTATGGAGAGTAAATTTTATTATGATTATACTATGCCTCCTACACTTGATGAGAATAATAATGATAGCTACTTTGTTGAATTTGCTCCCACTACAACTAATAAAATTGATTATGCTTATGTGGAGAGTAATGATACTTTTATACATATGAACCATGATAAAAATGTTTTAAGTGATGGATATATTGTGGATTTCATCAATGATGCTACTGAAAGTTATTATGAGAGAGGGAAACATGGTTATATGCATCTTAATAATATTAAGTTTCCCCTCTTTATGTTGAGAATTTTGAAGTTGCGCTTGTTTTATCTTCCTATGCTTGTTGCATTATGCTTCATGAATTTGTTTATTTACAAGATTCCTTTTCATAGGAAGTGGGTTAGACTTAAAAGTGTTTCTAATTTGCTTCTTGATGCTCTCTTTTGCTTCAACTCTTATTTCTTGCGAGTGCATCATTTAAATTACTGAGCCCATCTTAATGGCTATAAAGAAAGCACTTCTTGGGAGATAACCCATGTTTTTATTTTACTACAGCAACTTTTGTTTTATATTTGAGTCTTGGAAGTTGTTACTACTGTAGCAACCTCTCCTTATCTTATTTTATTGCATTGTTGTGCCAAGTAAAGTCTTTGATAGTAGGGTTGATACTAGATTTGGATTACTGCGCAGAAACAGATTTCTGTCTGTCACGAATTTGGGCAGGGTTCTCTATAGGTAACTCAGAAAAATCTGCCAATTTACGTGCGTGTTCCTCAGATATGTACGCAACTTTCATTCAATTTGAGCATTTTCATCTGAGCAAGTCCAGTGCCTCTAAAAATTCGTCTTTACGGACTGTTCTGTTTTGACAGATTCTGCCTTTTATTTCGCATTGCCTCTTTTGCTGTGTTGGATGGATTTCTTTGTTACATTAACTTCCAGTAGCTTTGTGCAATGTCCAGAAGTGTTAAGAATGATTGTGTCACCTCTGAACATGTGAATTTTTGATTATGCACTAACCCTCTAATGAGTTTGTTTTGAGTTTGGTGTGGAGGAAGTTTTCAAGGGTCAAGAGAGGAGGATGATATACTATGATCAAGAAGAGTGAAAAGTCTAAGCTTGGGGATGCACCCGTGGTTCATCCCTGCATATTTCAAGAAGACTCAAGTTTAAGCTTGGGGATGCCCAAGGCATCCCCTTCTTCATCAACAATTTATCAGGTTTCTTCTCTTGAAACTATATTTTTATTCGGTCACATCTTATGTACTTTACTTGGAGCATCTGTTTGTTGTTGTTTTGTTTGAATAAATTCATGCTTATGTGGGAGAGAGACACGCTCCGCTTGTTCATATGAACACTAGTGTTCTTAGCTTTACTTTTAATGTTCATGGCGAAGGTTCAAAACTGCTTCGTTAATTGCTATTTGGTTGGAAACAGAAAATGCTGCATGTGGTAATTGGTATAATGTCTTGAATAATTTGATACTTGGCAATTGTTGTGCTCATATAGATCATGTTTAAGCTCTTGCATCATGTACTTTGTACCCATTAATGAAGAACTACATAGAGCTTGTTAAAATTTGGTTTGCATGATTGGTCTCTCTGAGTCTAGATATTTTCTGGTTAAGGTGTTTGAACAACAAGAAAGACGATGTAAAGTCTTATAATGCTTACAATATGTTCATATGTGAGTCTTGCTGCACCGCTTTATACTTGAGTTTGCTTCAAACAACCTTGCTAGCCTAGCCTTGTATTGAGAGGAATTCTTCTCGTGCATCCAAATCCTTGAGCCAAAAACTATGCCATTTGTGTCCACCATACCTACCTACTACATGGTATTTCTCTGCCAAGCAAATACTTCATGTGCTACCTTTAAAACAATTCAAAAGCTATTATCTCTTATTTGTGTCAATGTTTTATAGCTCATGAGGAAGTATGTGGTGTTTATCTTTCGATCTTGTCATTTACTTTTGACAGACTTTCACCAATGGACTAGTGGCATATCCGCTTATCCAATAATTTTGCAAAAAGAGCTGGCAATGGGGTGCCCAGCCCCAATTAATTAACTTGCATTAATAATTCTCTTCACATGTTTGGCTCTGATCTATCAGTAAGCAACTTAATTTTGCAAATAGACACTCCTTCATGGTATGTGATTGTTGGAAGGCACCCGAGGATTCGGTTAGCCATGGCTTGTGTAAGCAAAAGGTTGGAAGGAGTGTCATCCATGAATAAATAAAAAGCTAAACTAAAGTAATGTGTAAACAAAAGAGAAGACGGATGATCTACCTTGCTGGTAGAGATAACGTCCTTCATGGGAGCCGCTCTTGAAAGTCTGGTTGATAAGGTAGTTAGAGTACCCATTACCATTCGTTGACAACAACAAACACCTCTCAAAACTTTACTTTTATGCTCTCTATATGATTTGAAAACTTAAAAAGCTCTAGCACATGATTTAATCCCTGCTTCCTCTGCGAAGGGCCATTCTTTTACTTTATGTTGAGTCAGTTTACCTACTTCTTTCTATCTTAGAAGCAAACACTTGTGTCAACTGTGTGCATTGATTCTTACATGTTTACCTATTGCACTTGTTATATTGCTTTATGTTGACAACTATCCATGAGATATACATGTTACAAGTTGAAAGCAATTGCTGAAACTTAATCATCCTTTGTGTTGCTTCAATGCCTTTACTTTGAATTTATTGCTTTATGAGTTAACTCTTATGCAAGACTTATTGATGCTTGTCTTGAAAGTACTATTCATGAAAAGTCTTTGTTATATGGTTCAGTTGTTTACTCATTGTCTTTACTATTGCTTCGAATCGCTGCATTCATCTCATATGCTTTACAATAGTATTGATCAAGATCATGTTGGTAGCATGTCACTTCAGAAATTATCCTTGTTATCGTTTACCTACTCGAGGGCGAGTAGGAACTAAGCTTGAGGACGCTTGATACGTCTCAAACGTATCTATAATTTCTTATGTTTCATGCTAGTTTTATGACAATACCTACATGTTTTATTCATACTTTATATCGTTTTGATGCGTTTTCCGGAACTAACCTATTAACGAGATGCCGAAGTGCCAGTTTTCTGCTGTTTTTGGTTTCAGAAATCCTAGTAAGGAAATATTCTCGGAATTGGACGAAATCAACGCCCATCTTATAATTGCACGAAGCTTCCAGAACACCGGAGAGGCACCAGAGGGGAGCCCTGGTGGCCCCACACGTGTGGGCGGCGCGGCCAAGGAGCCAGGCGCGCCCCCCTACTGTGTGGGTCCCCCGTGGCCCTTCCGACTCCGCCTCTTCGCCTATAAGAAGCCCCCTGACCTAAATATTCGATACGAATAAGCCACGGTACGAGAAACCTTCCCGAGCCGCCGCCATCGCGAAGCCAAGATCCGGGGGACAGAGTCTCTGTTCCGGCACCCCGCCGGACGGGGAAGTGCCCCGGAAGGCTTCTCCATCGACACCACCGCCATCTTCATCGCCGCTGTCTCCCATGAGGAGGAGTAGTTCTCCATCGAGGCTAAGGGCTGTACCGGTAGCTATGTGGTTAATCTCTCTCCTATGTACTTCAATACAATGATCTCATGAGCTGCCTTACATGATTAAGATTCATATGAGCTTTGTATCACTATTAGTCTATGTGCTACTCTTGTGATGTTATTAAAGTAGTCTATTCCTCCTTCATGATGTAATGGTGACAGTGTGTGCATCGTGTAGTACTTGGCGTAGGTTATGATCATAATCTCTTGTAGATTATGGAGTTAACTATTACTATGATAGTATTGATGTGATATATTCCTCCTTCATAGTGTGATGGTGACAGTGTGCATGCTATGTTAGTACTTGGTATAATTGCAATGATCTATTATGCACTCTAAGGTTATTTAAATATGAATATCGATTGTTGTGGAGCTTGTTAACTCCGGCATTGAGGTGCTCTTGTAGCCCTACACAATTAATGGTGTTTGTCATCCAACAAGAGAGTGTAGAGTGGTTTTATTATGTGATCAATGTTGAGAGTGTCCACTAGTGAAAGTATGATCCCTAGGCCTTGTTTCCAAATACTGAAACTCCGTTTATTTACTGTTCTGTTGCATGTTTACTCGCTACCATATTTTATTCAGATTGCTATTTCCACTCATATACATCCATACTACTTGTATTTCACTATCTCTTTGCCGAACTAGTGCACCTATACATCTGACAAGTGTATTAGGTGTGTTGGGACACAAGAGACTTCTTGTATCGTGATTGCAGGGTTGCTTGAGAGGGATATCTTTGACCTCTTCCTCCCTGAGTTCGATAAACCTTGGGTGATCCACTTAAGGGAAACTTGCTGCTGTTCTACAAACCTCTGCTCTTGGAGGCCCAACACTGTCTACAAGAATAGAAGCACCCGTAGACATCACCAACCCTCCCAGGAACCCTAGACCCATAGATCCACCCGATCCATGGGTACACACGGCCTCCAGCTCTCCGACGCCGCCATGGAGAGCGCCGCCGCAATGGGGATTGAGCTGAGGCACTATTATTCTTGCCGGCGTCGCCCCCACCATCACAGCGTCGCCGGCAGACATGAGAACCCTACTATCTACAAGCCGGAAACGCAGATCCGCGGTTCCCCCACTCTCCCGCCGCCGAGGCGGCCGGCGGAGAGGGAGGGAACCGACGGTCTGGCCGGCGGCGAGACAAGGGAAAGGCGGCTTCTCCTTTTCGCCTCTCGTGAGCACTGTAGCGGGGAGAGGAGAAGAGGAAAGCAACATCTACTATGCCTAGTTAGTAGAGATAAGACTACAAATAACCCATTGTACATCATATTTTATTGTTATATCTAGACCTCGCTACAGTACCTGAGCGGTCTCTCCACTGCTCCGGGCCGGGCCAAGGCCCTCTCAGGCGGCGATGCCGCCAGAGAGTGGTTGAATCACCGCGCCGACCACCGTAGTTTGCATAGTAATAGGTGTTGGCTATATGAAAGAGTTTGGAGTAGTGCACCGATCTCTGTTGACAAGATCTGGTGCAGTCTACAGGGGCGACTTCTCTCCGTCGACGAGCTCCGATGGTTGGAGCTGGTGGTGAGCGAAGCTGCCGCAACAATCTCTGTCAATAAGGTCAGCGGTCGCCTCCTAGATATCTATGCTGATGTTCTGTTGTGTTTCCACCTTCTGGCCGGCCATGGAGGCGAGGAGAAGGGGAGATGCAGCGGTAACTTCGGCCGATCTGCAGGGTGGTGGGGGTCTTCTTCTGTTCTGGCGCATTTGCGCGTCGCATGACTATTAAGCTTTATGCACTAATCCCAACTATTCCAAAAGACCGATCTGATGGAAAGAATTAGACAATCTACTTATACAGTTTAACATCCCCCTTCACGTGTAACGTGGAGACATGTCAACACGTGTATATAGAGACGCATGGCTCTAGAGGCCAGTGTGTAGATAGGAGGGGGATAACATCAATTTATAGAATAAATTGTGAACCAGGACTCGAACTTTCGAGTCCTTGGCTCTGATACCATGTTAAGCTTCATGCACTAACCAACTATTCTAAAAGACCAATCTGATGGAAAGAGTTAGACAATCTACTTATACAGTTTAACAAGGACAGTCGTCTGTAGAGCTCCCCGGCGAGCTACCATGGTAGAAGGAGTCGGAGATTCCTCTGGTAGTGAGCCTCTGGTTCAATAAGCGCAACCACCTTCTACCCGGTGGCTTTGCTCCTCTTCTCCTCTCGGCTGGCCTTGGTGGCGAGGGAGAGAGTACGGAGGGAGGCGTCAACACTGTCGCTTGGAGGAGGTGGTTCTGGGGATCTTCGGAGTTTGTGATCCTGGCAGCAACTCCCAAGCGGCGGCGAGTTTCGGCCGCGGCTATCTCCCGGCCAGAAGGGTTGCCCTGCTTCGCTCGGCCTATGGTGCACGAGCTTCTTCTTCCTCCTTGGGTGGAGGATCTTCATCGACCTCGGTGTGGCGACCATCGATGTTGCTTTCCCAAGTGGCCTTGTCCTCGGTGGAGGCAACGGCGGCCGCGCCGGCGAGTCAACCATAATCAGCGTCGTCTCTGGACTTGATCGCGTTTTTACGCTTTTCTATGGGGTGTTGGTAGTAAACCTCAAGGACTGCGCTTTAATTTTTCTTTTCTTTTTGGTCCTTCTTATATTTGTAACCCCTTCGCCGATCTAATACAGACTATAGGTTCTTCTGGGCCTTTACCGTTCAATTTTTTTTTTGTTATATCTAGATTACATGACGAAATTAAGATACAACGGTCTTTTCAACTACTGTACGCCCTTGCCATAACAGCTCTAGTACACGCACCTACTACATGCAGCCATCGAAGCTCGGTCGGATAATCGGGGGTGAATAATCGCCCTACCTGTAACATCCCCGCGCTATCCGTTCGTTCTCCCAGCCAGGTCACCGTGGTCGTGGCCACACAGGGATCGGTCGACAGCTCGACCGCCGCCGAGTTGGCGTTATCTGAGAAAAGCATCTGCCGTCGCTGTCGTTCCCTTTTCCGGTCAGCGCGGAGAGCTACACCGGTGCACTTTTCCGTCAGCCTTGCTACCGTGTTCTCGTCCAAATCTACATGGTGTTTGCAGAGTAGATATCTGCGTTTAATTAATGATGACCACGCCGCTGAACTCACGTAGCTAGCCAATTTGGTTTCAACTTTGAACAAACTGAAACTCGAACGATTTCAGGTAGTATCTACCTGTGGCGTACGCGCTCTACGTAAGCAGTAGTTCAGAGACGAATGGAAGTGCAAAGATATCGCGCGAGTACATGCATGGCGCGGTTTTCCACGTCGATTGGCTGGTTTACTCTCCTGCCGATCCGACCAGCCGAGAGTCAGCATGCATGAGCATGCCAATCCTGTGGCTGTGGCAAATATCCCAAGTCAGATGGAGTTCGATACTTGTCAACACAATGCACAAACTAGAATTCTCTATTTGGTTACACCCAAGCTAAATTTATAATTGTACTATATAACCGCTGTCAATATATACAAACATACTCTCCAAAGCCATATAGCAACATACGTAAACATACCAAAAGTAAACACAACCATATATACAAACATACTGTAACTCACTGAACTCACACAAATATATTAGTGGGGAGCATACTCTCTTATTCCTTTGTAAGATTTGGAAGGATGACAAACATAGATAAGCATTTTCTAATCCCGAGACAAACCAAAAAGAGCCACCTACGAAATACCATTCCGATTCACAGTGTATATTCTACAAATACAACAAGTAAACATGTATTTTAATATTTACAAATGCACAACTATGTTGTTACTTTTGCGATGTATGAAGAACAAAAAAAAACTTAATATATTGAGGGTTTTAACTTTTTGTTAATGAAAACACATAGACATTTGGTGGTACACAAAAATTGAAAATAAAAAAGATTATTATAAATGAAAAATTGTCGACTCTGCCCCCAAGAATAAATAAAAAAATCGATGATATTGTTTCACAACAAGTTGCAAAATAACGTGTAGTGCCATAAATAACCAAAGTTAAAACATTAACTTGTGTTTTTTTCTCGTTACTTCATATAACGTTACAAAATCGACCTAGATGCCTTAATCTGTAACTTTAACATAAAAATCATGTGGGGTGAAAATATAATTTTATGTTTTCATTAACAAAAAATCGACCTAGATATCTTAATCTGTAATGTTCTTGACGCTGTTAAAACTTGTGGACATAAAAATCTTGCATGTCTAATTACCATCTTTACCATAACCAAAGGTGAGATCTAGTTTTATATTTAGTATTTTGATAATCTCCTCGTTCTCTCATTGCCTTATAAATGTTTCTAGTGATGGTGCATCACCCTGAAAGACACTCTCAAACAGAATTATAAAACCATCATCGATTACAAGTAAAAACGCCATTATCCTAGCTATAAGTAAATATTACATCCCGATATCACAATTTTTGTGACATCTACATCACTTAAACCAAGTCTTTTGTTATCCATATAATCAACTCTAGGGGCGAAGTGTATCAAAAATCCAAAACCGCACCCTTAGTGATTCGAACGTTTCGAGTCGGTTACAGATATCCCATGCTCCGGGAGCGATCCAAACCAATTAACTGCTACGTATCGGTCTAGGACTCTATTCGTTTTCCTGAACTACAAAGAGAAAGGAGCGTGGCGCGGTGCGGCATGCCGAGACGAGCGAGGAGGAGCACGCGTATACTGCTACTCTTCTCACTCACTTACTAGCGGTGGAACAACCCACCTTATAAGTTGGTCTAACTTCCCTCCAACTTTTCATACGGGACTAACTTTCCACATCTTGTCACTCCTTTGTGAGGTGCCACCAACTTAGTATCAAAATCACATGAGCTACCACATATGTAGGCTTTGAAATTTATTGGAAAGTCTAAATCTAGTATGGACCACTCACATGGACCCGATATTTTAACAACAATGGACCTAAGTTTATTATCAGACCCATGACATCGTTACAACGACCATCTGGGTTTGCCCAAGTATGCAGCTGCAGGGTCAGCCAACTCGAATGTGCATGCCCCTTGCTGTGTCTTTTTAAAGGGGAACAAAGCCCCGTGCATCTACTGGGTTTGCAAGCTTGTGCTTGTCAGCTGAACCAAATTGTGATAGCGTGCAAATCCTGTCATCCATTTCAATTTGTTTTTTTCGTGGTGCTACAGTCGACAGGGTGTGTGCATCCAAATTGTGATAGCGTGCAAATCCTGTAGCGGGATTTTTATTTTTTATTTTTTTTTATTTTTTTTTGGCTGTGTGCATCCGTAATGTTATTATGTCATTGCGTTGTTGCAGAGGCTGGGTGTAATTGGTATCTTTTGATATTAATATATTTCTTTTATCGAAAACAGTCAACAGGGTGAATGGGGAGCCCGTTATTTATTTTTAAAAAAATTTAGCAAGTAACAAGGGGGGAATTAGTCGGTCTTGAGCGACTAATTACACTGTTGGTACCGCAGATGTTCAGTGAGACAAGAGCTAATATGGGTGGTTCAATGCACCCATCCTGTTGGGATTTTTTTCAGCTATATACTCCGTATATGCGAGCTGGCTAAATATGGTCAAGAGTTGTGGCGGGTTTATCAACTAAGTCCGTCATTGAGAGCTCTCTCAAACCACCATGAAAATTGAGTGCAATATACAGTTCACATATGCAGTCTGCA
Source organism: Lolium multiflorum (assembly GCA_030979885.1). NCBI lineage: Eukaryota > Viridiplantae > Streptophyta > Magnoliopsida > Poales > Poaceae > Lolium > Lolium multiflorum. The sequence goes on from CM061747.1 coordinate 204,790,578, forward strand.
GGGAGGACGAGACTACGAGCTGTAAGAAATGCCCTTCATCTGAAAGGAAAATGCTAGGTAGTGTCTGATCCTCTACGGAACGTCGGTTTGTTCGTTACAACAACGAACACATGCTCGCGTGACAGGACGCGTTTCACGGACCTGACAAGGCCGATGCCTCTGAGCTACCACGTGTCAACACGAATTATCATGCACTAGGCTGCCTGTCAGGTCAGTACACGAAACTCTGTTGTTGGAAAATGAAATGGAGATGAGCGAGTGAGTACGAATGACGCAGGCTAGGCCAGTATCCAACCACCACAGTTCTTGGGTCGCGCCACCTTTTCCCTACTAGGAAAAATGGTTAGCCGATAAGGTCCATTTGTAGGACGCAATCAGTGTGCCACACCTAAGAAACATTTCACCATGTGGTACGAACGTGTGTAATTGTGACACGCGGAACTGTACCAGCACGAGAAAAGACCCGACGCCCCCACACCACACAGTGCGAGATATGTTTTCCCCTCCATGCATGACACCAAACTGGCACCGTTCGTTCACTGGATTACTATCTCCCCAAATAGTACGTGGAGAAAATTCCGAGATATACAGGGGAATCATTCGGGCCGTTCGCACGCAGCCTTGGGCAGGTATCACTGCTGCGGAGATATTTTTACGCGCAAGTCAAGAGGCCTTTTGCATTGGTTTCGGGGTTTGAGACCTCCGTTCGTTCCAATTTTCTACTTCCATCGGCCGGTCGGCCCCGTTCACGGCATCTTTTGAGGCTAATTCATTTCAGACATAAAATGTCTTTATTTTGATTTGTCAGCTTGTGGGTATAATTTTACCTGTTTTTCTCTTGTTCATTTGGGTTGGAAACAGACCTAGCGGTAAGATCCGGTTTTTTCAATGAAATTCATATAGTGAAACCATAATTTACACAATACAAAAATAATAATAAAAGGCTTCAAATTGAAAAGGAACTAAATAGAAATCCTAGACTGGATAGTTGGCCGTGCCACCCAGTTCTCATCGTTGTCGGTCAGGTCGGCCACCTTTGGTGCGGGCGACGGAAACGACCACGGAAACCATGTTAGATGCCGGAGCTGGGGCCATTGCCACTGGCGCTAGCCACTTGTCCCATGATGATGTTGGAGGGGCATATATATGGCGACGCAGATCAACTATTACGTGGCCACGCTGGAGGGGCCGACACTTGCCCCTCACAAGCTGAGTCCATGGCAATGATGCAGGGGTAGGCACAAGTAAATCCCGAAATTGTGGGGTCGCCTGCAACATGGCGGGCTGCCCTTGCGTGAGCATGAAGTCCGACAACTGCACGGCGAGGCCCTGCCACTCGCTCACCTCCAGCAGCTCCGTGGCCATGAGAGCTAGTCGGAGAGCCACATCCTCGTCCAGCTTGGGTGGCATGATAGGTAATTCCTCCTCCTTCTTCACCGCCCAAGTCGTGTGTGTTTTAACGCGAGGAAGCCGAGGCAGTCGAGGGAGTTGTCCCATACCTCCTCGACTCGGATGTCCTGGCCGGAGAAAAGCTACCGCTTGTCGGAATAATTAGCGACTTAGTGTAGCGAGTTCGTGTGTCCAACAAACGCTCCCCCACGCCCGTCGCCCTCCCCCCCCCCCCTCGAGGCGACCGGGGCGTCCACCCTCCCCCGCGCCGGTTCCCCATCTCCCTTCCTCCCCCGGCCGCCGCCGTCGGCGAGTGCCGCCGATCAAAGCCCGCGCGGTGCCGGTGGCGACGGTTTGTCCCCTCCTCCACGCGCTAGGAGGCCCGACGGGGCGGATCCCGGCCTAGCGGCGGTGAGAGCGTCGGCGCGCTGGCCGCTGCACCGGGCCGCGGAAGGTGGTCGGGCAGGCGGACGCGGCGCTGCTGCTCCTCTGGTCGCCCTCCCCGCGCGTTCAGCGGGCCCGTCGGGGCGGGCCTGGATCTCACGGCAGGACGACGTGGTGGCGTTGGCCTGGCCGGCGTCGCTCCTGCTGTGCCCGACGGTGCCGCCTCGTGCGCTGCTCTGGCCGCCGGTTGATGTGGTCACAGTGTTAGGGTTTCGGCCGGATCTGGGCTTGTGGGCCCAGATCTGGGCCTGGTAGGGCCCGGTCAGATGTCCCTCCTGCCATGGCGGGCGGTGAGGCCCACGGACATGGCGGTGGTTGTTTGGTTGGCAGGACGCCTGCACCACCGTGCTCCATGGATCTCCGCTCGTTCGTGTTCGATCTGTATGCTACGGATCTGGCGACCTCTATGTCCGTTTGTGTCGATGACTTTATGTTTTTCACATTGTTCCTGACACGGTGGCGTTGCGGTGGGCAAAGTCCTCGCCGCCTTCTTGGGATTGGGTCCCTAAGCCGGCTTGTGCTCGCCGGGGTAGGCAGCACATTCTCCCTTCGACCGTTTGTAGCCGCGCTAGGGCAGGGTTTGGCGTGCTGGGGATGTTGCGGCCGTCATGGCGCCGCCAATCCAGCGTCGGCCGACGTCTGGCTCCGGGTCTGGCCGGATTTGCCAACCAGCTCTTGCGTCTTTCCTGCGGGTGATTCTAGTTGAGGCTAGGTCACAATGTGGCTTGGGTTGGAGGTGCGGTAGCGAGTTTTGTTCTGTCCGCTCTGCGTCCTCGCGACGATGACCAGATTCTGATCCGATGGGATCTAGGCGAAAGCTACGCATGGCCTTGCCATTGCCGGTGACGGCGTCACCTTTCATGTCTTGTTCCCTAGTTGAAAGCGTCCCTATGTGGATCCCCCGCTTCGGACTGATGGTTTCCGTCCCTTCGCCTCAACCCGCTAATCTTGTTGGCCCTGCTTCAGGCGAGCTTCTCTTGTAGTGTCTTGTAGATCACCCTTTGATCTCTCGTTGGTGTCCCAGCCCTCGCACCTCATCGGCATGACTGCTTATACACGGCCTTGCTTCGGTAGCTGACGACTCGCCTAGTGCTTTGGGGGGCTTTGCTAGGTCGGCGTCTGGTCGCAGTTTTGGCCGGTGTGCCTATCCCAATGCCATTGGAAGATGTGGTGTTTCTGGTCGGACCTAACCCAGCTCGGGGGTGGTGGTTCGGTCCGGTGAAATCTCTGCAGAGACCGACTGGTCATTGCCGACGATGATGACGCATTCGTGTGCCATGTAACTTCTTGGAGGCGTCGCCGAAAGTCCCCCTCCCCTTTGGATCCTCAAGTTCTGCTAGGTTGCTAGCCCGTCATCGAGTTCCCCTTGTGATGTTGTGTTGGAACGAAGGAGGTTTGCTGGCGTGGACTATAACGTGCTCGCTCCGGCGCAACAGAAGACAAGGCCCCCTCAACCTGGCGCTTGTCTGCGCTCTTTGTGTTGTCTTTTGTTGTTAGTTTTCAGTTTCCGCTATGCGTGTGTGTTGTAACTCATGATGTAACTCCTGGCCGGTTGATGGCTTCGTTAATTCAAAGCCGAACTCATTTCGAGTCTTCTGTCTTAGTTCGTGTGTCTGCTTCGATTATCCAGGTCAATTGCTCATCTTTGTTAGGTCATGCGCCAACAGTCCGGCGACCGTGTAAGCTCGGTCGGATCATCGGGTGAATAATCACCATAACTGTAACATCGACGCGCTATCCGTTTGTTCTCATCTCGCCAGATGATCTGGCCTAGATCGTCGTGGCCATAGAGGGATCACTGGACAACTCGACCGCCGAGTTGGCGTTAGGGCATCTCCAGCGGCGCGACGCAAACGGATGCTGAGCGACCGTTTGTGTCCGTCGTGACCGAAAATGCGTCTGGCACCACCTCCAGCGGCGCGACGCAAAGTGACCGGGCCGTCCGCGGAGACGCAAACCTGGTCCAAATATGCGCCAGGTTTGCGTCTCTGCGGACGCAGACGCGCAAAGTGTCCGGCGGTCCTCGCATCGGGCCCGCCTGGCAGCGGCACAACTCCGCCGTCTTCCGCGGCATTACTTGCGGGCGGCGTGCTGCCGCCTTTCCGGGGCGCGTTATGGCGCGCCTCGGCTTCCGCGAGCGTGCGCAGCTGGGTAGGCGTTGCTGGCAGGCCATTGAAGGCGATATGGCCACGCCTCTTAAAGGACGCTGCCGGCGCCCATTTCCCCGACCAAACCATTGCCAAATCCCACAGTATCCACCCCACCGACGGCATGGGGAAGAAATGCTGGCCGTTCTGCAAGACGAAGAACGACCAGGAGGCTAGCGGCTCGCGGTCCGGCAAAGGCACGGGTCGCCGGTACGTCCGCGTTGACCTCGCGCGGCAGCTATGGGAGGAAAACCGGCGTACCATGGCCGGACGTGCACTTGCCGGTGGGAGCTGGTACCTGAATCGGGCGCTGCGTTCGCCCCGTCCCGCGCGAGGGCCGAGAGCAGCGGGACGAGGTGCGCCGCCGCCGAGCGCATCTTGCCGGATCGCGGAGGATCGGCGTGCGCGCTGAACTCCTACAACCGGATTTCATTCGGGACGTGGGAGTCGACGCGCGCCGCCGCGGCCACCTCGGCGACGTGGACTACCGGGACCGCGAGATCGCCCAGGAAGAAGAGAACGACGAGGTGGGACGCGGCCGACGACGGGAGGCACGACGCCGTCACATGGCGGTGGCTACGACCACGACGACGGCGGGCGGCGTGGGATCCGGAGACCCAGCCGCCGAAGGGGCGGCGGAGGCCATTGCCACAACTGTGGCGAGCGCGGCCACGAGCTCCCGTGCTCGCAGGCAGCGGATCGAGCGTTCCAGTGACCGCGCTCCGGCTGCTGCTCCGGCCTGGGATCGTGGCCACCGACCACCACAACCCGCTGCGCCGGCGGGGATCCGTGGCCGCAATCTGCCGGTACCCCTCCACCGCCGCGTACCAGCTTCCATGGCCGACGCCGGAGTTTATTGACCTCGTCAGCGACGACGACTAGTAGGCAGCACCTACTTTTACCACGCCTTTATGGCTTTTTATGTTTTTTATTAATGTAAATTATGGCTCATGAATGAAAAAAAATTATGCGTCGTCCGCTGGAGCCACCCCTGCCGCAAACGGACGCGATGGACGATTTCAATCATTTCGAACCGACGCAAACGGACGCGAACGTCCGAAATGCGTCGCGACGCTCGAGATGCCCTTATCCGCGAAGCCGCCGTCGCCGTCGTCTCCGTTTCCCTTTTTAGTCAGCAGGAGGCGGTCGCAGAGAGCTACACGTACCAGTGTACCTTTTCCGTGATGTTTGCCGCTGTTCTTTTGCTCTAGTCCACAAAGCCATTTGCTAGATATTTGCCGTATCAACGTATCCATCGCTGAAGTCGCATATAGCTAGCTAATTTGGTTGAACTTTGAACAACTCAAACTCGACTGGTTTTCCGTGTGGCGGATTGCTGACTGGGAAGTGCGAACGATTTCAGGTATCTACGTGTGTGGCGTACGTGTTCCACATTATCCGGAAGCACACTAGTTTCAAAAACGAAGGGAAGAAAAGATATCGCGCGAGTACACGAGCAATTTCCACGTCGATCGGCCAGTTTACTCTCCTGCTGGCTGATCTGCCGCGTCAGCGTGAGCATTGTCAATCCTGCTTGTGTGGCGCTGGCTGTGGCAAACATCCCGAGAAACACAGGATCCATATCTTCCCAAATTTGGGCCGTCGTCGTCAGGGGCGAAGCTCCCAATAGGGCAAGGTAGGGCGGCTGCCCTACCTTGATTTTTGTGAATACATGTAGATGCATGTGTTTTTTCTAAAATTTTGAGTGGTCATACGTCGAAAACAAACTCCGTATGAGAAAGTTATGCTTGTTTTAGTGAACACTGCGCAAAATCGACTGCAAACCAAAAACATAGACTATTATCGCCGAACATAGACTCATATTATATGTTCAATGCGAATAACATTGCTTGATAATAGAGATTTATTATTGATTGGACTTTAGTATATAAGATAAGTTTAAGTTATTCATTACTCATACTCGTGAAATTGGAGATTTTAGAGATTTCTCGATATTTAAAAGGCATGTCATATTTTCTCCGACCGCCTTATCACCCCATTAAGATGATATTGGTTTTACACGTGGCAACATTAACAATTCAGAGGAATTTCGCGCAACAAAGATACCAAGACCGAGTTATGCATCAAACAAGAGACAATCAAACGTCTTGCTTGTTTGAATTACATTAGATTTTTAAAAAAAGAGGTAAAGCATTGACATTGAGTAGGCATTATTGATATATTTTTAGGTTCTATGTTTTTATTTTTTATTGATTGTGTTTGAACCATATGCGTCATTATTGTTTTAGGACTATTTTGCTATTTGCATTCTTAAAAGTTCGCCCTACCTCAGATCTTTGTCGTCATGCAAATGTTTCGTAAAAGTATCTTCAGCGGCCGGACGCAAACATAGGCAAAATAATTGTTTATGTCTGGGTAGTCGAAAAATGCGTCTCTACCTCAACCTCAACCCAGTAGCCTGTCGCAAACTAATCGCACTGTCGGTGGGGACATTTCGGGATCAAATTTACGTCATGAATATATGTGGGTAGACACGTTCGTTTGGCTTGCTTATTCTCTCTCTTCTCCTTTAATGCATGAAAGACCAATTTGCTTAGCCACTGGCTACACAAATGGCATCTTTCTTTTTCATTTCTAATTAATGCATGACATGTCCTAAGGGATCAAACACATAAACCATAGAATCTCTGAAACAACAGATGCTTGGAACCTCATCTTTATAATTAGCGTTGATATGAACTACACATCGTAAAATTTATTTTATGCTCACAACTATCTTTTATTTTATTAGAGGACTAGCACATGCGTTTCCTACTTACTTTCTGCTATCCAAGAGTCAAAAAAAATCAAGATACTCAAAATATCCAAAGAAAAAGAAGCAAAAGAGTTTTCTAAAAATTCTATAGGTTCATCTAAGTATGCTTTATGGTCTATAATACTTTTCATTTGTTTGAACACATGACCATTGATGCCCAAGTATAGGGGATCGCTGAAATCTTCGATGGGAAGTATCACCCTAATTTATAGTTCGACTCAAGGGGAACACATGAATACCAATAAGACTTTAGCAATTAAGACGTCACTCTCAACCACACATGTATATAAATAAACTCACAAAGCAAGTGGTAATTTTATAGCAGTTGATTCAAAGCAGCAAAGGAAAGCAGTAAATAAAAGCAGAAGATTTCTAGTTTTCATCGGAATAAGTAATGTGAAATTTTCTGTGGCTAAAAGTGTAGGCATGAGGCAATAATGGGATAATGTATGGATGATATTGATCATATAATGTAATCCAACTAACATAGAACTCGTCTATAATTCAGTTGTGTGTAGGTGTGTGATCCAAATATAGTTATGCGTACTACCTAAGAGAATTTGTATATAATTTTTTTTATCATGCTTGCCCATTTCACCGGTGCCAACTTAGAACTACAAGCAACTAAGGTCTACCCTCTCGAATAGACTGGAACAAAGCATTAATATTCATGAACACACATAATCCTCAAATTATCACAATTCCCCTTGTTTTTTCCCATCTGTCACCTTAGGGATTCGCAGGGTCAATATAATAACAAGTAATACACCTTGCAGATAAATACCAACCTCATATACATGATAAAGCAATATAGGTTCAGTACTGAAATCATGTCACACGGGCCCTGGTAACAAGCATTAAACATAGCAAAGGTATACCAACACTCATACAAGAATATCTTCAAGATGAACACCTAAAATATCGATACATATGGAGGATTACATGATCAATCTCATCCAAAACCCATGCACCTCTTAAGCCTACAGAGAACTACTCACTCATGGTGATGGAGAGTGAGTCCATGATGGTTGGTGATGATGTCGGTGGTGGTGATGATGAAGAAGCCCTTGAAATTCCTCTCTCCGGGGTGGAGATCAGGATCAATATGACCCCCGAAACGAAGATCGTGGTCTTGGCGGCGCTCTGTTTCGCGAAATGTCCTCCCCTCCCAGGGGGTAGGTTTTTAGGGTATATAAGGCACCTCACGAAGGGGGAGGCGAGACGACGATCGAGGGCCGAACGGGCCTGGGTGGCACGCCCAAAGAAGTAGGGCGCGGGCCTCGTGGCTGTTTTCCCCCGATTTTATTTCCCGCGAAAACTTGACAAATGGGGACTTTGCTAAAAACAACATCAGATTCAGCAATTTTCATCCAAGTATGGTGAGATTCCGAAGTAATTCATTGAGGAAAGTGCTTGAAAAGTAGATACATTTGGGATGTATCACCCACTTATTGTTGAGCATGTTTTGTAGATTGTAAAAAATATCACCTTATACCTCACTTGCTTGTTGTTATTATTTAAGGATTGAACCTTCTGAACTTTGTGTAGCAATGAAAGGAAGCAAAGCAACAAACTCCAAATTCCATGTTAATGCATGTAAAATGTATGCATGAACTTCTAGTTTGTTGACACACATTTCCACTTATTTGCAACACATATGATGTTATATCCATGTTTTATATTGATTTTTGGATATTTACAAATGAGCCACTTTATTTTTTTATAACGCAGCAAGACAGGAAAATCTTGTTTTGTGTATTTTTAGCTTCTAGGGACCTAAACGAAGTCAAATGGAGCTATAACTTTGGGGATGTTAATATTTAATCAAGAGAATCATCTGGAGCACTTGTATCTCACGAGATGAGCCAGGAGTGCCAAAATACGCAAGGTGGCGGGGCAGTCAGGGGGCGCGCCACCCATGATCTCGCCCCCTCGACTGTCTGATTCACTTGATTCTTTCACCCGCAGACTCCATGTGACCTAGAAACCTCTATATAAAAGACTTCACGAGGGTTCCTAGAGGAGAGCGTCGTACAAACAACGAAACACCAAAATAGAGCCAGAACCATCGAAGTTTGGAGGGGAAAACTCCACCAGAGCCACTGACATAGGCATACCTAAGGGGTATGTCGCATTTATACCCATGGTTAATTGGTATAGCCGAAGGCCCATTGGACTCGAAGCTTTGGAGGCCCAGGAGATTGGAGAGGATCGAATTAGGAAAGTTCTAGTCATTATAGAAGTTATTATTAATATCGGGAAAAACCCAATGTGGCCCGAAAAATAGTACTTGTACGACATGTTGTAAACCCTCGGTATCTCCTCCTATATAAAGGGGACGCTGAGATTGGCAGAAGGACCGAATCATTGTAACCCTAGCCACCGTAATATTGAGTTGAGCACCATTGTTCGGCTGAAACCTTCAAGATCTACTTGCCCTCTTCTTTCTACGAAACCCTAAGTCTACATCCGTAGGCATTGACGAGTTAATACCTCGTCAATTGGCGTTGTCTGTGGGAATTGGAGGTCGCAAGGTTCTGATATCGATAGCATCGTCAACATCATCATCGGCAGCAAGCAATGCGATGGAAGGAGGTAAACAGATCCAATCTGATCTCGTTGATTTTGTTTCTCACCCTCCCGCCCGTTTGCATGCATATGCCAATGTGGAGGAATCAATCCAGATGACGTTCGGGAGCTTCCACTTCCTCGTCGGGAAAGATGGATTGCAACATTTTTCGGCACCGATATTTTCGAGACCGTTGGCGGCCGAGCCTGATTACTCGGGATCGTCGGCGTCATCGGTTGAGTCAAGCGACAAAGAAGTTTTGCCACCACGCTTCACCAAGCCCGCTGATAGCGGGAAACTCACCGATCTATTTGGTGAGATGACTTTCGGGTCGGTCACGGAAACCGATCTGTCACAAGATAGCGACTCAGAAAGAACTTCGAGTTCACCAACACAACCAACTCCATTGTTAGTATGGAGGTCTTCGGCAATCTATACGAGTATACGACGGTGTCACTGATGACCCACAAGTATAGGGGGTGTATCGTAGTACTTTCGATAAATAAGAGTGTCGAACCCAACGAGGAGCAGAAGGTGTTGACAAGCAGTTTCGATGAAGGATCCACTGTAAATGCTGACAAGTATTCCGGGGTTTTGATATAGCAGATGAAATAAGTACAAGTAAGTAAAGTGCGAGAGAAATAATTGCAGCGAGTGGCCCAATCCTTTTGAGCACAAAGGACAAGCCGGTTTGTTTACTTATAATGACCAAACGTTCTTGAGGACACACGGGAATTTAGTCTAGTGCTTTCGCTTCATATAGCTGATTAATCTTCATTGTTTTGATAAGTGTTGTGTGGGTGAACCTATGCTAATGTACCGCCCTTCCTAGGACTAATACATACTTGTGATTATACCCCTGCAAGCATCCGCAACTACAAGAAAGTAATTATGATAAATCTAACCACACCCTTAAACTCTGAGATCCTGCTATCCCTCCTGCATCGATACCAACGGGGGTTTAGGTTTCAGTCACTCGGCAAACCCCGCAATTGGCAAACGAATACAAGATGCATTCCCTAGGCCCATAAATGGTGAAGTGTCATGTCGACGTTCACGACACCACTAGAAGAATAACACCACAACTTAAATATCACAACATTGAATACTAACCAACATAATTCACTACTAACATTTAGACTTCACCCATGTCCTCAAGAACTAAACGAACTACTCACGAGAAATCATATGGAACATGATCAGAGGTGATATGATGGTGAATAACAATCTGAACATAAACCTTGGTTCAATGGTTTCACTCAATAGCATCAATAACAAGTAGGAATCAACACCGGAGAGTTTCCCCTATCAAACAATCAAGATCAAACCCAAATTGTTACAGCGGTGACGAGGTGCAGCGGTGGAGATGGCGGTGAGATGATGATGATGATGATGATGGTGATGATGATGGAGATGATGTCCAGCTCGATGGCTATGACGATGGCGTGATTTCCCCCTCCCGGAGGGAATTTCCCGGCAGATTTTAGCATTGGAGAGCTCTTTCTCTCTGGTGTTCTTAGCCACAGAGCGGTGTGACTCTTCGCGACTATCCTCTGGGGCTTAGGTTTCGGGACGAAGACGTACGCGAAGAAAGGAGGAGAGGGGGCTGTGGGCCCTCCTCACAAGGCGGCGCGCCAGGCCTTGGGCGCGCCAGCCTATGAGGTGCCCACCTCGGGTCCCCTCCCCCCTGGCTCCCTTCACTGGAAAATAGGAATTTTCATATAATTTCCGTCAACTATTGATCTTCCGAAATGTTGCATCCTGACGGTGCTTTTTCCAGCAGAATCCTGGCTCCGGTGCGCGATCCCCAAATAATCATGAAACATGCAAAATAGATGAAATAACATAAGTATCATCTCCAAATATGAAATATATCAATGAATAACAGCAAATTATGATATAAAATAGTGATGCAAAATGGACGTATCAACTCCCCCTTAGACTTCGCTTGTCCCCAAGCGAAACTGAACTCGGTAAACAAGACCACATGTTTATGGAGTGAAGAGTCGATAAATAAAATACGGACAAGAAGCATCATATTCATTCACACAAGACATTCTAATAAACAACTTCCTCATATAATTTAACTTGAAACAAGTGGAAGGTAATCACAAATAAAGGTGCATAAGGAATCATAATTGGTGATGGCAAACTTTGTTCTTGGTCAGAGAACAACGGATTATACTTATCTATTGAGCAGCGCTCTCATATTAAAGCTTATAATAAACTTGCATACTTAATCATAGTAATCTCCTCATAATCATCGATAACTTTCAAAGCTGTATTCATTCAGATAAAATTTGCACTAAACAAGGAAAAGTAAAAGGCATAATGAAATAGATCACAATATAAATGGTTTGATCACAACAACTCAAATGCTTGCCTGAGATGGAGGGAAATAGGTTTACTGACTCAACATAAAGTAAAAGACATGCCCTTCGCAGAGAGCAGGGATTAAATCATGTACTAGAGCTTTTCAGTTTGAAATCATATAGAGAGCATAAAGTAAAGTTTTGAGAGGTGTTTGTTGTCGTCAACGAATGGTAGCGGGTACTCTAACCCCTTTGCCAGACAAACTCTCAAAGAGCGGCTCCCATGAAAGTTTTATTTTTGGTTGACACTCCTTCCAACCTCTGCTTTCACAAACCATGGCTAACCGAATCCTTCGGGTGCCCACCAATCTCATACCATGAAGGAGTGTCTTTTTATTTTAGTTTTATTTAGATGACACTCCTCCCCACCTTTACTTTCTCAAGCCATGGCTAACCGAATCTCGGGTGCCGTCCAACAATCACATACCATGGAGGAGTGTCTATTTGTAAAATTACAAAAGTTAATTAACTTGGGACTGGGAACCCAGCTCTTTTTGCAAAATTATAGGATAAGTGGATGAAGCCACTAGTCCATTGGTGAAAGTTGCCTAACAAGATTGAAAGATAAACACCACATACTTCCTCATGAGCTATAAAACATTGACACAAATAAGGAGCAATAAAGTTTTGAATTGTTTAAAGGTAGCACATGAAGTATTTACTTGGAGTGGCAGGAAATACCACATAGTAGGTAGTTATGGTGGACACTGGGTAGGTTTGGTTTAAAAGTTTGGATACACGAGAGGCATTCCCTCTCAGTACATGTCTTTGGCTAGCAAGGTTAATTAGCAAGCATAAGAGTTGAGGGAAGCAAACAAATATACATGTGATAGAAACAATCATGCATCTTCCTTGTAAGCACAAACAATTTTAACTTCAGAATACTAAGCTCATAGCTTAACAAGAAAGAAAGATAATGAAACAACATATCTACATGTATTTGTTCTCTACTTAAACTCAAAGTGTTGTTGCTATTGACCAATGCTAAGTTTGCCAAAACCAAATAGATTTACTCAATGCTCCCAAAGTGATACCAATACTTAACAACAAGATCAATCATATAATAGAGATTGAAAACTAAAATAAGATGTGCAATATGTAAATGATAGAACTTCTCATTAATATTCCATAACGATAACTCACACCAAGGGATACATAGATAACCAACTAAAGAGAGATACTTCCATACCGCAACACATCTTATATGATAACTTCCCTACTCATGATATGACACTACTTGAAAGTAAAAAGATAAAAGATAGTGATGATGTGATACCGCGGCACTCCCCCAAGCTTGGAACAAACCAAGGGGATGCCAATACCGATGATGAATTACTCCTTCGGTGGTGATGGTGATGGTCCGTTCCTGCGATCCTTAAGGATATCCTTCAGCTTCAGCTTCTCAAGTTTGGCAATTCTGCACTAAGACTCGAAGAGATCATTGTTATCTGAAAGTGGCGGTGGCGGCCTTGTGATAGGAATTGAGTAATACTCCAGCATTCTGCGAAGTCGTTGTTCTCCTCAAGAAGTATCTCCACTTCTCTTCTCAGCCCACGGTATTGATCGCAAAACTCATCGGTAACCCGTAGTGCTTCTTCCACACAAGGGAAAGAGTCGAGGCTAGAGCAGCGGTAGAGGTCCCTGCAAGTTATGAGAAAAAGAACGCCTAGTGTTAACCGATCCCACCAATATTGGCTTACTCCCCACTTCGCCGCTTCCTTTTCATTGATGATGTCTCTTCACTTCCCTTGACTTCTTCTTTCAGCTTGAAATCTTGAATATCTTCCTCCATAGGTTCCTTGTCCTTGTTGTCGGAGACCATGGTGCTTCTAGATCAAAAACGGATCCTGGCAGAAAACAGCTCGACACAAAACACGTCGAGAAAACGATATACGGACCTCCAGGGGTCCGGGGGATTATATAGCAAAAAATTTCACGTCAGAAGGAAAGTACCAGGTCGAACAAGAGTCGGAGAGGGGTGTGATACGTCTCCGACGTATCGATAATTTCTTGTGTTCCATGCCACATTATTGATGATATCTACATGTTTTATGCACACTTTATGTCATATTCGTGCATTTTCTGGAACTAACCTATTAACAAGATGCCGAAGTGCCAGTTGATGTTTTCTGCTGTTTTTGGTTTCAGAAATCCTAGTAACGAAATATTCTCGGAATTGGGCGAAATCAACGCCCGTGGTCTATTTTGCCACGAAGCTTCCAGAAGACCGAAGAGGAGACGAAGTGGGGCCACGAGGTGGCCGGACTACAGGGCGGCGCGGCCCAAGCCCTGGCCGCGCGGCCTGTAGTGTGGGCCCTCGTGCGCCTCTTGACTTGTCCTTCCGCCTACTTAAAGCCTCCATCGCGAAACCCCCGTGCCGAGAGCCACGATACGGAAAACCTTATTGAGACGCCGCCGCCAATCCCATCTCGGGGGATTCAGGAGATCCCCTCGCACCCTGCCGGAGAGGGGAATCATCTCCGGAGGACTCTACGCCGCCATGGTCGCCTCCGGAGTGATGTGTGAGTAGTCTACCCGGACTATGGGTCCATAGCAGAGCTAGATGGTTGTCTTCTCCCCATTGTGCTTAATTGTCGGATCTTGTGAGCTGCCTAACATGATCAAGATCATCTATCTGTAATTCTATATGTTGCGTGTTTGTTGGGATCCGATGAATAGAGAATACTTGTTATGTTGATTATCAAAGTTATGTCTATGTGTTGTTTATGATCTTGCATGCTCTCCGTTACTAGTAGATGCTCTGGCCAAGTAGATGCTTGTAACTCCAAGAGGGAGTATTTATGCTCGATAGTGGGTTCATGTCTCGTGAATCTGGGGAAGTGACAGAAATCTCTAAGATTATGGATGTCTGTTGCCACTAGGGATAAAACATTGGTGCTATGTTCGAGGATGTAGTTACTGATTACATTACGCGCAATACTTAATGCAATTGTCTGTTGTTAGCAACTTATCACTGGAGGTTCGGATGATAACCCGAAGGTGGACTTTTTAGGCATAGATGCATGCTGGATAGCGGTCTATGTACTTTGTCGTAATGCCCAATTAAATCTCACAATACTCATCATAATATGTATGTGCATGGTCATGTCCTCTTTATTTGTCAATTGCCCAACTGTAATTTGTTCACCCAACATGCTGTTTATCTTATGGGAGAGACACCTCTAGTGAACTGTGGACCCCGGTCCAATTCTCTATCGAAATACAATCTCCGCACATCTGTTCTACTATTTTCATAAACAATCATCATCCACACTATACATCTAATCCTTTGTTACAGCAAGCGGTGAGATTGACAACCTCGTTTCGTTGGCAGAACTTTGGTTGTGTTGTGCAGGTTCCACGTTGGCACCGGAATCTCTGGTGTTGCGCCGCACTACATCCCGCCGCCATCAACCTTCAACGTGCTTCTTGGCTCCTACCGGTTCGATAAACCTTGGTTTCATACTGAGGAAAACTTGCAGCCGTACGCATCACACCTTCCTCTTGGGGTTCCCAACGGACGCGTGCTTACGCGTATCAAGCTCTTTTTCCGGCGCCGTTGCCGGGACCTGAAGAAAGGTTACACCACAAAGATCTCTAACTCCCACGTCAACTTTGCGCCAAGCTCTTTCTGGCGCCATTGCGGGAGATCAAGACACGCCGCAAGGGGAGTCTCCACTTCCCACCTCTTTACTTTGTTTTTGTCTTGCTTAGTTTTATTTACTACTTTGTTTGCTGCATTAAATCAAAACACACAAAAAATTAGTTGCTAGTTTTACTTTATTTGCTATCTTGTTTGCTATATCAAAAACACAAAAAAAAATTAGTTACTTGCATTTACTTTATCTAGTTTGCTTTATTTACTACTGCTAAAATGGCCACCCCTGAAAATACTAAGTTGTGTGACTTCACAACCACAAATAATAATGATTTCTTATGCACACCTATTGCTCCACCTGCTACTACAGCAGAATTCTTTGAAATTAAACCTGCTTTATTGAATCTTGTTATGCGAGAGCAATTTTCTGGTGTTAGTTCTGATGATGCTGTGCCCATCTTAATAATTTTGTTGAACTATGTGAAATGCAAAAATATAAAGATGTAGATGGTGACATTATAAAATTAAAATTGTTTCCTTTCTCATTAAGAGGAAGAGCTAAAGATTGGTTGCTATCTCTGCCTAAGAATACTATTGATTATGGACTAAATGCAAGGATGCTTTTATTGGTAGATATTATCCCCCTGCTAAAATTATATCTTTGAGGAGTAGCATAATGAATTTTAAACAATTAGATACTGAGCATGTTGCACAAGCATGGGAAAGAATGAAATCTCTGGTTAAAAATTGCCCAACCCATGGACTGACTACTTGGATGATCATCCAAACCTTCTATGCAGGACTAAATTTTCTTCGCGGAATTTATTGGATTCAGCTGCTGGAGGTACCTTTATGTCCATCACTCTTGGTGAAGCAACAAAGCTTCTTGATAATATGATGATCAACTACTCTGAATGGCACACGGAAAGAGCTCCACAAGGTAAGAAGGTAAATTCTGTCGAAGAAACCTCTTCCCTGAGTGATAAGATTGATGCTATTATGTCTATGCTTGTGAATGATAGGACTAATGTTGATCCTAATAATGTTCCGTTAGCTTCATTGGTTGCCCAAGAAGAACATGTTGATGTAAACTTCATTAAAAATAATAATTTCAACAACAATGCTTACCGGAACAATTCTAGTAACAACTATAGGCCATATCCTTATAATAATGGCAACGGCTATGGTAATTCTTATGGGAATTCTTACAATAATAATAGGAACACACCCCCTGGACTTGAAGCCATGCTTAAATAATTTATTAGTACACAAACTGCCTTTAACAAATCTGTTGAAGAAAAGCTTGGGAAAATTGATATACTTGCTTCTAAAGTTGATAGTCTTGCTGCTGATGTTGATCTTTTTAAATCGAAAGTGCCTAATAGGGATATTGAAAATAAAATTGTTACTACAGCAAATGCCATCCAAGTTAGAATTAATGAGAATATAAGATTGATGGCCGAATTGCGTGCTAGGTGGGATAGAGAAGAAAATGAAAAACTAGCTAAAGAGAAGAATGTAGCTAAAGTTTGGACTATTACCACGACTAGTAATGCTAATGCTACACATGTTGCTGCACCTCCTACTATTAATAATAAAAGAATTGGTGTTAGCAATGTTTCCACTTCTAATGCAAAGCGCGAGAAACTGCCTGAAATTGCTAAAACTGAAACTGCCTGTGATAAAGCTGCTGAAATTTTTTCCAACATTGGGGATGATGATCCCATTGCTTTAGATTATAATGGTTTGAATTTTGATGATTGCCACATCTCTGAAGTTATAAAGTTCTTGCAAAAACTTGCTAAAAGTCCTAATGCTAGTGCTATAAATTTGGCTTTCACAAAACATATTACAAATGCTCTCATAAAAGCTAGAGAAGAGAAACTAGAGCGCGAAGCCTCTATTCCTAGAAAGCTAGAGGATGGTTGGGAGCCCATCATTAAGATGAAGGTTAATGATTTTGATTGTAATGCCTTATGTGATCTTGGTGCAAGTATTTCTGTTATGCCTAAGAAAATTTATAATATGCTTGACTTGCCACCTTGAAAAATTGTTATTTGGATGTTAATCTTGCTGATCATTCTACAAAGAAACCTTTGGGGAAAGTTGATAATGTTTGCATTACCGTTAACAATAACCTTGTCCCCGTTGATTTTGTTGTCTTGGATATTGAATGCAATGCATCTTGTCCCATTATATTGGGAAGACCTTTTCTTCGAACTGTTGGTGCTATCATTGATATGAAGGAAGGTAATATAAAATATCAATTTCCTCTCAAGAAAGGTATGGAACACTTCCCTAGAAAGAGAATGAAGTTACCTTTTGATTCTATTATTAGAACAAATTATGATGTTGACACTTCGTCTCTTGATAATACTTGATACACACTTTCTGCGCCTAGCTGAAAGGCGTTAAAGAAAAGCGCTTATGGGAGACAACCCATGGTTTTTACTACAGTACTTTGTTTTTATTTTGTGTCTTGGAAGTTGTTTACTACTGTAGCAACCTCTCCTTATCTTAGTTTAGTGTTTTATTGTGCCAAGTAAAGTCGTTGATAGTAAAGTTCATACTAGATTTGGATTACTGCGCAGAAACAGATTTCTTTGCTGTCACGAATCTGGGCAAAATTCTCTGTAGGTAACTCAGAAAATTATGCCAATTTACGTGAGTGATCCTCAGATATGTACGCAACTTTCATTCAATTTGAGTATTTTCATTTGAGCAAGTCTGGTGCCTCGATAAAATTCGTCAATACGAACTGTTCTGTTTTGACAGATTCTGCCTTTTATTTCGCATTGCCTCTTTTGCTATGTTGGATGAATTTCTTTGATCCATTAATGTCCAGTAGCTTTATGCAATGTCCAGAAGTGTTAAGAATGATTGTGTCACCTCTGAACATGTTAATTTTTATTGTCCACTAATCCTCTAATGAGTTGTTCTAAGTTTGGTGTGGAGGAAGTTTTCAAGGATCAAGAGAGGAGATGATACAACATGATCAAGGAGAGTGAAAGCTCTAAGCTTGGGGATGCCCCGGTTCACCCCTGCATATTCTAAGAAGACTCAAGCATCTAAGCTTGGGGATGCCCAAGGCATCCCCTTCTTCATCGACAACATTATCAGGTTCCTCCCCTGAAACTATATTTTTATTCCATCACATCTTATGTGCTTTTCTTGGAGCGTCGGTTTGTTTTTGTTTTTGTTTTGTTTGAATAAAATGGATCCTAGCATTCCTAGCTCCGCTGTAGCATATGGACAAGTATGTCCTTAGGCTCTACTCATAGTATTCATGGCGAAGTTTCTTCTTCGTTAAATTGTTATATGGTTGGAATTGGAAAATGATACATGTAGTAATTGCTAAAATGTCTTGGATAATGTGATACTTGGCAATTGTTGTGCTCATGTTTAAGCTCTTGCATCATATGCTTTGCACCCATTAATGAAGAAATACATAGAGCATGCTAAAATTTGGTTTGCATATTTGGTCTCTAAGGTCTAGATAATTTCTAGTATTGAGTTTGAACAACAAGGAAGACGGTGTAGAGTCTTATAATGTTTTCAATATGTCTTTTATGTGAGTTTTGCTGCACGGTTCATCCTTGTGTTTGTTTCAAATAACCTTGCTAGCCTAAACCTTGTATCGAGAGGGAATACTTCTCATGCATCCAAAATCCTTGAGCCAACCACTATGCCATTTGTGTCCACCATACCTACCTACTACATGGTATTTCTCCGCCATTCCAAAGTAAATTGCTTGAGTGCTACCTTTAAAATTCCATCATTCACCTTTGCAATATATAGCTCATGGGACAAATAGCTTAAAACTATTGTGGTATTGAATATGTACTTATGCACTTTATCTCTTATTAAGTTGCTTGTTGTGCGATAACCATGTTCACTGGGGATGCCATCAACTACTCTTTGTTGAATTTCATGTGAGTTGCTATGCATGTTCATCTTGTCTGAAGTAAGAGAGATCTACCACCTTATGGTTAAGCATGCATATTGTTAGAGAAGAACATTGGGCCGCTAACTAAAGCCATGATCCATGGTGGAAGTTTCAGTTTTGGACATATATCCTCAATCTCATATGAGAAAATTATTAATTGTTGTTACATGCTTATGCATAAAAGAGGAGTCCATTATCTATTGTCTATGTTGTCCCGGTATGGATGTCTAAGTTGAGAATAATCAATAGCGAGAAATCCAATGCGAGCTTTCTCCTTAGACCTTTGTACAGGCGGCATAGAGGTACCCCTTTGTGACACTTGGTTAAAACATGTGCATTGCGATGATCCGGTAGTCCAAGCTAATTAGGACAAGGTGCGGGCACTATTAGTATACTATGCATGAGGCTTGCAACTTGTAAGATATAATTTACATGATACATATGCTTTATTACTACCGTTGACAAAATTGTTTCATGTTTTCAAAATAAAAGCTCTAGCACAAATACAGCAATCGATGCTTTTCCTCTATGGAGGACCATTCTTTTACTTTTATGTTGAGTCAGTTCACCTATTTCTCTCCACCTCAAGAAGCAAACACTTGTGTGAATTGTGCATTGATTCCTACATACTTGCATATTGCACTTATTATATTACTCTATGTTGACAATTATCCATGAGATATACATGTTACAAGTTGAAAGCAACCGCTGAAACTTAATCTTCCTTTGTGTTGCTTCAATGCTTTTACTTTGAATTATTGCTTTATGAGTTAACTCTTATGCAAGACTTATTGATGCTTGTCTTGAAGTACTATTCATGAAAAGTATTTGCTATATGATTCACTTGTTTACTCATGTCATATACATTGTTTTGATCGCTGCATTCACTACATATGCTTTACAAATAGTATGATCAAGGTTATGATGGCATGTCACTCCAGAAATTATCTTTGTTATCGTTTTACCTGCTCGGGACGAGCAGAACTAAGCTTGGGGATGCTGATACGTCTCCGACGTATCTATAATTTCTTGTGTTCCATGCCACATTATTGATGATATCTACATGTTTTATGCACACTTTATGTCATATTCGTGCATTTTCTGGAACTAACCTATTAACAAGATGCCGAAGTGCCAGCTGTTGTTTTCTGCTGTTTTTGGTTTCAGAAATCCTAGTCACGAAATATTCTCGAATTGGACGAAATCAACGCCTGGGTCCTATTTTGCCACGAAGCTTCCGTAAGACCGAAGAGGAGACGAAGTGGGGCCACGAGGTGGCCGACCACAGGCGGCGCGGCCCAAGCCCCGGCCACGCCGGCTCAGTGTGGGCCCCCTGTGCCGCCTCTTGACCTGCCCTTCCGCCACTTAAAGCCTCCGTCGCGAAACCCCCGACCGAGAGCCACGATACGGAAAACCTTCCGAGACGCCGCGCCGCCAATCCCATCTCGGGGATTCAGAGATCGCCTCCGGCACCCTGCCGGAGAGGGGAATCATCTCCCGAAGGACTCTACGCCGCCATGGTCGCCTCCGGAGTGATGTGTGAGTAGTCTACCCCTGGACTATGGGTCCATAGCAGTAGCTAGATGGTTGTCTTCTCCCCATTGTGCTTAATTGTCGGATCTTGTGAGCTGCCTAACATGATCAAGATCATCTATCTGTAATTCTATATGTTGCGTTTGTTGGGATCCGATGAATAGAGAATACTTGTTATGTTGATTATCAAAGTTATGTCTATGTGTTGTTTATGATCTTGCATGCTCTCCGTTACTAGTAGATGCTCTGGCCAAGTAGATGCTTGTAACTCCAAGAGGGAGTATTTATGCTCGATAGTGGGTTCATGTCTCCGTGAATCTGGGGAAGTGACAGAAATCTCTAAGATTATGGATGTGCTGTTGCCACTAGGGATAAAACATTGGTGCTATGTTCGAGGATGTAGTTACTAATTACATTACGCGCAATACTTAATGCAATTGTCTGTTGTTAGCAACTTAATACTGGAGGGGGTTCGGATGATAACCTGAAGGTGGACTTTTTAGGCATAGATGCATGCTGGATAGCGGTCTATGTACTTTGTCGTAATGCCCAATTAAATCTCACAATACTCATCATAATATGTATGTGCATGGTCATGCCCTCTTTATTTGTCAATTGCCCAACTGTAATTTGTTCACCCAACATGTCTTATCTTATGGGAGAGACACCTCTAGTGAACTGTGGACCCCGGTCCAATTCTCTATACTGAAATACAATCTACTGCAATACTGTTCTACTGTTTTCTGCAAACAATCATCATCCACACTATACATCTAATCCTTTGTTACAGCAAGCCGGTGAGATTGACAACCTCGCTGTTTCGTTGGGGCAAAGTACTTTGGTTGTGTTGTGCGTTCCACGTTGGCGCCGGATCTACATCGCCGCACGCCATCAACCTTCAACGTGCTTCTTGGCTCCTACTGGTTCGATAAACCTTGGTTTCATACTGAGGAAAACTTGCCGCTGTACGCATCACACCTTCCTCTTGGGGTTCCCAACGGACGCGTGCTGTACGCGTATCAAGCTCTTTTTCTGGCGCCTTTGCCGGGGACCTGAAGAAAAGTTACACCACAAAGATCTCTAACTCCCACGTCAACTTTGCGCCAGCAGGGTGACGAGGCGGTGTCCTCATAGGGCGGCGCGGCCAGGCTGGGGCCCGCGCCGGCCTGTGGGGGCACGCCCTCGTGCGTCTCCTCCACTCCGTTTCGATCTCGTAATTTTTCATATTTTCTAAAAGTTGCAAAAACATTGTTCGGAAAGTTAAACGCGGACTTTTTCTTACCAGAACTGTTACCTATTCAAAGTTGAACTCTGCAGGACTGTCAACTTGGCCTTTGATGAAGGCTTCCGGAGTTACCACTTGAATAACATCAACATCTTCATTATAAGAATCTCCAGAGATATAATGCTTGAGTCTTTGTCCATTCACTACTTGTGTGGCATCACCTTGCAGAGAGCTAATTTTAATTGCCCCTGAACGATACACCTCCACAATGACATATGGTCCTTCCCATTTTGAGAGCAATTTCCCTGCAAAGAATCTGAGACGAGACCGATACAATAGGACTTTATCCCCAACATTAAATTCTCTTTTGATAATTCTTCTATCATGCCATTTCTTAACTTTCTCCTTAAAGAGTTTAGCATTTTCATATGCTTCACTTCTCCATTCATCTAAAGAACTCAATTGTAGCAATCTCTTCTTACCAGCAAGTTTGAAATCTTTATTAAGTTCTCTCACAGCCCAATAAGCTTTGTGCTCTAGTTCTAAAGGTAAATGACAAGCTTTTCCATAAACCATTTTATAAGGTGACATACCCATGGGATTTTTATAAGCAGTTCTATAAGCCCATAGTGCTTCCTTCAATTTAATAGCCCAGTTCTTTCTAGATTTATTAACAGTCTTTTGCAAGATAGATTTAATCTCTCTATTTGATAATTCTACTTGCCCACTAGTTTGAGGATGATAGGCAGAAGCAATTCTATGATTAATACCATATTTAGCAAGAGTTTTTCTAAAACCTCCATGAATAAAATGAGAACCTCCATCAGTCATAATATATCTAGGTACTCCAAATCTAGGAAAAATAATATCTAAAAGCATTTTTAAAGAAGTCTCACCATCAGCACTTTTTGTGGGTATAGCTTCCACCCATTTAGTAACATAATCAACAACGACAAGTATATGAGTGTTACCTTCTGAAGAAGGGAAAGGACCCATGAAGTCAAATCCCCAACAATCGAATGGTTCAATAACAAGAGTATAATTCATAGGCATTTCATTGCGTCTGGAGATATTACCAACCCTTTGACATTCATCACAAGATAAAATAAACTTCCTTGCATCTTTGAAGAGAGTTGGCCAATAAAAACCTGATTGTAGAACTTTTTGCGCGGTTCTATCTCCGGCGTGATGTCCTCCATAAACACTACCATGACATTTACTCAATATCTCCTGTTGTTCATATTCAGGAACACATCTTCGCATAATACCATCCACTCCTTCTTTATATAAGTGTGGGTCATCCCAAAAATAATGCCTCAAGTCATAAAAGAATTTCCTCCTTTGCTGAGCTGAAAAGGTTGGAGGCAAGTACTTGGATACAATAAAGTTAGCATAATCAGCGTACCAAGGACTATCTCGCGAGCTCACCTTTATTACAGCCAATTGTTCATTTGGAAAACTATCATTAACAGGAACAGGATCATAAGCAATATTTTCCAATCTAGACAAATTATCAGCAACAGGATTATCAGCACCTTTCCTATCTATAATATGCAAATCAAATTCTTGCAAAAGAAGTACCCATCTAATAAGCCTTGGCTTAGCATCTTTCTTTGTCATAAGGTATCTAATTGCAGCATGATCAGTATGAATTGTAACTTTTGAATCAACAATATAGGATCTAAACTTATCACAAGCAAAGACTACAGCTAATAATTCTTTTTCAGTTGTAGCATAATTTCTTTGAGCAGCATCAAGAGTTTTGCTAGCATAATGAATAACATTCAATTTCTTATCTACTCGCTGTCCAAGAACAGCGCCTACAGCAAAATCACTAGCATCACACATAATCTCAAAAGGCAAATTCCAATCAGGAGGTTCAACTATAGGAGCAGTTAAGGCTTTCTTTAGAGTTTCAAAAGCTTCCTTACAATCATCATCAAAAACAAAAGGTACATCTTTTTGAAGAAGATTAGTAAGAGGCTTTGAAATCTTAGAGAAATCTTTAATAAATCTCCTATAAAACCCAGCATGACCAAGAACACTACGAATACCTTTAACATCCCTCGGATAGGGCATCTTCTCAATTGCTTCAACTTTAGCTCTATCAACTTCAATACCTCTCTCAGAAATTTTATGTCCCAATACAATTCCTTCATTAACCATAAAGTGGCACTTCTCCCAATTAAGAACAAGATTAGTTTCTTCACATCTCTGCAATACTTTATCGAGGTTTCGCAAGCAATTATCAAAAGAATTCCCATAGACAGAAAAATCATCCATGAATACCTCTACAATACTCTCACAAAAGCCATGAAAAATAGCAGACATGCATCTTTGAAAAGTAGCAGGAGCATTACATAAACCAAAAGGCATACGCCTATAAGCATAAGTTCCATAGGGACAAGTGAAAGTGGTTTTCTCTTGATCTTTAGCTTTAACAACAATTTGTGAAAACCCAGAATAACCATCAAGAAAGCAAAAATGAGTATTTTTAGACAACCTTTCTAACATTTGATCAATAAATGGTAAAGGGTAATGATCTTTCTTAGTAACCTTATTAACTTTTCGATAATCAATGCACATTCTATACCCTACAACTACTCTTTGAGGGATGAGCTCATCATTATCATTAGGCACAACAGTCATTCCTCCTTTCTTAGGAACACAATGCACAGGACTAACCCATCTACTATCAGCAATAGGATATATAATACCAGCTTCAAGAAGTTTTAATACCTCATTCCTTACCACATCCTTCATCTTCGGAATTAGACGACGTTGATGTTCAACAACAGGCTTTGCATCATCTTCCATATTGATAGCATGTTGGCAAATAGAGGGAGAAATCCCCTTCAAATCATCAAGAGTATAGCCAATAGCTCCTCGGTGTTTCTTCAATATTTCCAATAACCTTTCTTCCTCAATATCTGAAAGCTTAGAACTAATAATAACAGGATATATTTTCTTATCATCAATATGAGCATACTTAAGATTATCAGGCAATGGTTTCAAATCAAAAACAGGATCTTCCTTTGGTGGTGGTGTTGTACCTAGATCTTCAACCGGCAAGTCATGTTTAAGAATAGGTTGATGAAGGAAAATTTCATCAAGCTCATTCCTTTCTTCCCTAAAGACTTCACTCTCACTATTCTCCAAATGTTGCTGCAAAGGATTATTAGGAGCAAGAGCAATAGACGCACATTGTTCAACTCTAAAATCATTATTAGGCAAATCAGCTTTATAAGGAGTTTTGGCAAATTTAGAGAAATTAAACTCATAAGATTCACCAGCAAATTTAGTAACAATCTTTTCCTTCTTGCAATCTATAACAGCTCCACAAGTATTTAGGAATGGTCTACCAAAAATAATAGGACAATACTTACTAGCAGCAGAACCAAGTACCAAAAAGTCAGCAGGATATTTAATCTTACCACATAGAACTTCCACATCTCGAACAATACCAATAGGAGAGATAGTTTCTCTATTAGCTAGCCGAATAACCACATCAATATCTTCAAGTTCACAAGAACCAATTTCATGCATGATCTCCGTATAAAGCTCATAAGGAATGGCGCTAATACTTGCACCAATGTCACATAAACCATAATAACAATGATCACCAATTCTAACAGAGAGCATAGGAACACTAGCTTTCCTAGACTTATTAGGATGTGAAACAATATTAGAAGCATCTTCAAAAAAAAAAATATGACCATCTTCTACATTTTCAGTCACAAGATCTTTAACTATTGCAACAGCAGGTTCAACCTTAATTTGTTCTTCAGGTTCTATAGGTTTCTTTGCACTTTTATTAACCGCACTAGATATAATAGAGTACTCCTTCATTTTAGTAGGGAAAGGAGTTTTTTCAATATAAGCTTCAGGAAGAATATGATCAACAGTTTCAATTATAGCACATTTATTTATAGATGGATCAATTTTATCTTTATATGGTTCATGATACTTATCAAAATTCTTCCTAGGCAATTCAAAGTGAGAGGCAAAAGCTTTATAAAGATTTACAACGACTTGAGAATCAAGACCATAAGTAGCACTAATATTACGAAATTTATCAGTATCCATAAAAACTTCAATGCATTTATAATCAAAGTTTATACCTGACTCTCTATCTTTGTCGTTCTCCCATCCTTCAGTATTCTCCTGGATCCGATCAAGAAGGTCCCTTTTAAACTCTTCTTTGTTGCGTGTAAATGATCCAGAACAAGAAGTATCCAGCAAAGTCTTATCTTGAAAAGACAATCTTGCATAGAAATTATCAATAATAATATTACCAGGAAGCTCATGAATGGGGCATTTGAGCATTAAAGACTTCAATCTCCCCCAAGCTTGGGCAATACTTTCTCCATCATGAGGCCATAAATTATATATGCGGTTCCGATCTTTGTGAATTTCACTTGGAGGATAGAATTTGGAATAAAATAAAGGCACAATGTCCTCCCAATTAAGAGAATCCCTATTCTTCAGCAATTTATACCAGTGCGCTGCTTTACCAGACAGCGATATAGAGAATAGTTTCTTTCTAACTTCATCCATAGCAATACCTGCACATTTGAATAACCCGCATAATTCATGTAAAAACAGTAAATGATCACCAGGATGGACAGTTCCATCCCCTTCATAGCGGTTATCCACAACTCGTTCAATAATTTTCATAGGTATTTTATATGGTATTACTTCCTCACCTGGCGCCTCATCCACTACCGTTGCAGTAGTAGTAGATTTCCAAATAGAAATTCAAGAGAAGATCTCTCCATAATGACTTATAGCAGCAGGCAGAAATAAAATCAGCACAAACAGTAAAGGTTTTCCTTACCAATTCCACTTACCAATAGCGCTTCACTCCCCGGCAACGGCACCAGAAAATAGTCTTGATGACCCACAAGTATAGGGGTGTATCGTAGTACTTTCGATAAATAAGAGTGTCGAACCCAACGAGGAGCAAGGTGTTGACAAGCGTTTCGATGAAGGATTCACTGTAAATGCTCACAGACAAGTATTCAGGGGGTTTTGATATAGCAGATGAAATAAGTACAAGTAAGTAAAGTGCGAGAGAAATAATTGCAGCGAGTGGCCCAATCCTTTTTAGCACAAAGGACAAGCCGGTTTGTTTACTTATAATGACCAAACGTTCTTGAGGACACACGGGAATTTAGTCTAGTGCTTTCGCTTCATATAGCTGATTAATCTTCATTGTTTTGATAAGTGTTGTGTGGGTGAACCTATGCTAATGTACCGCCCTTCCTAGGACTAATACATACTTGTGATTATACCCCTTGCAAGCATCCGCAACTACAAGAAAGTAATTAAGATAAATCTAACCACAGCCTTAAACTCTGAGATCCTGCTATCCCTCCTGCACCGATATACCAACGGGGTTTAGGTTTGTCACTCACAACCACTGATACGTCTCCGACGTATCGATAATTTCTTATGTTCCATGCCACATTATTGATGATATCTACATGTTTTATGCATACTTTATGTCATATTTATGCGTTTTCCGGAACTAACCTATTGACGAGATGCCGAAGGGCCTGTTGTTTTCTGCTGTTTTTGGTTTCAGAAATCCTAGTAAGGAAATATTCTCGGAATTGGACGAAATCAACGCCAGTCTTATAATTGGACGAAGCTAGAACACCCGAGAGCCGCCAGAGGAGCCACAGGGCCCCACACAACACCCGGCGCCAGAGGGGGGGCCGCGCCGCCTAGTGTGGTGGCCCTGGACCCTTCGACGCCGCCCTTAGCCTACTTAAGGTCTCCGTCGCGAAACCCTATTAAGTTCGACGAAACCAGAGAAAACCTTCGGAGCCGCCGCCATCGCGAAGCCAAGATCTCGGGGACGGGAGTCTGTTCCGGCACGCCGCCAGACGGGGAAGTGCCCCGGAAGGCTTCTCCATCAACACCACCATCTTCATCAACGCTGCTGTCTCCCATGAGGAGGGAGCAGTTCTCCATCGAGGCTCGGGGCTGTACCGGTAGCTATGTGGTTAATCTCTCTCCTATGTACTTCAATACAATAATCTCATGAGCTGCCTTACATGATTGAGATTCATATGATGATGCTTGTAATCTAGATGTCATTATGCTAGTCAAGTGGGTTTTACTTATGTGATCTCCGGAGACTCCTTGTCCCACGTGTGTAAAGGTGACAGTGTGTGCACCGTGTGGGTCTCTTAGGCTATATTTCACAGAATACTTATTCACTGTTATGAATGGCATAGTGAAGTGCTTATTTATATCCCTTTATGATTGCAATGTGTTTTGTATCACAATTTATCTGTGTGCTACTCTAGTGATGTTATTAAAGTAGTTTATTCCTCCTGCATGGTGTAATGGTGACAGTGTGTGCATCGTGTAGTACTTGGCGTAGGCTATGATTGTGATCTCTTGTAGATTATGAAGTTAACTATTGCTATGATAGTATTGATGTGATCTATTCCTCCTTTCGTAGTGTGAAGGTGACAGTGTGCATGCTATGTTAGTACTTGGTTTGGTTATGTTGATCTGTTATGCACTCTAAGGTTATTTAAATATGAACATTGAATATTGTGGAGCTTGTTAACTCCGGCATTGAGGGTTCGTGTAATCCTACACAGTTAGTGGTGTTCATCATCCAACAAGAGGGTGTAGAGTCTAGCATCTATCTATTTATTCTGTTATGTGATCAATGTTGAGAGTGTCCACTAGTGAAATTATGATCCCTAGGCCTTGTTCCTAAATATCGCTATCGCTGCTTGTTTAATGTTTTACTGCATTTATATTCTCAATATTACTACCATCAACCGCACGCCAAATAGCACTTTTCGCACCGTATTCTGCTCATATTCATTCATACCACTGTATTTCACTATCTCTTCGCGAACTAGTGCACCTATTAGGTGTGTTGGGACACAAGAGACTTCTTGCTTTGTGGTTGCGGGGTTGCATGAGAGGGATATCTTTGACCTCTTCCTCCCCGAGTTCGATAAACCTTGGGTGATCCACTTAAGGGAAACTTGCTGCCTACAAACCTCTGCTCTTGGAGGCCCAACACTCTACAATAATAGAAGCACCCGTAGACATCAAGCACTTTTCTGGCGCCGTTGCCGGGGAGGAAAGGTAAAAGGCTCATACTTCGGTCCCAGGTAAAGTACTTTTCTGTTGCCGTTGTGTGTGTGCTCGAAGCTATTTCCTTTAGATCCTGCAATTGCATCTTTTTGTTTCTTGTTTACACTAGTTTGGCATAATGGACAACAATGAGCTTCTTATTCTATTTCCTGATTTAAGACATGGATGGTTTGATGCGAAAATTAAAAAACCTATGGAACATATTAGTATGAACGCTTTGAACACCATTGTTGCTAATGATATGGAAAATTTTAAGCTTGGGGAAGCTGGCTTTGATGAGCATGATATTTTTAGTCCCCCAAGCATTGAGGAGAAAATTTACTTTGACGATACTTTGCCTCCTATTTATGATGATTATAATGATATTGGTCTTTTAGTGCCGCCTACTATGGAGAGTAATTTTTATGATGATAATACTATGCCTCCTACACTTGATGAGAATAATAATGATAGCTACTTTGTTGAATTTGCTCCCACTACAACTAATAAAATTGATTATGCCTATGTGGAGAGTAATAATTTTATGCATGAGACTCATGATAAGAATGCTTTATGTGATACTTATATTGTTGAATTTGTTCATGACACTACTGAAAGTTATTATGAGAGAGGGAAACATGGTTGTATGCATCTTAATAATGTTAAGTTTCCCCTCTTTATGTTGAGAATTGTGAAGTTACTCTTGTTTTATCCTCTTATGCTTGTCACTTTGTTCTTCATGAATTCATTTGTGTACAAGATTCCTTTTCATAGGAAGCATGTTAGGCTTAAATTTGTTTTGAATTTGCCTCTTGATGCTCTCTTTTGCTTCAAATACTATTTCTTGCGAGCATCATTAAAATTGCTGAGCCTATCTTAATGGCTATAAAGAAAGAACTTCTTGGGAGATAACCCATGTGTTTATTTTCCTACAGTACCTTTGTTTTATATTCGTGTATTAGAAGTTGTTACTACTGTATCAACCTCTCCTTATCTTATTTTATTGCATTGTTGTGCCAAGTAAAGTCTTTGATAGCAAGGTTGATACTAGATTTGGATTACTGCGCAGAAACAGATTTCTGTCTGTCACGAATCTGGGCAGAATTCTCTGTAGGTAACTCAGAAAAATCTGCCAATTTACATGCGTGATCCTCAGATATGTATGCAACTTTCATTCAATTTGGGCATTTTCATTTGAGCAAGTCTGGTGCCACTTTAAAATTCGTCTTTACGGACTGTTCTGTTTTGACAGATTCTGCCTTTATTTCGCATTGACTCTTTTGTTGTTGGATGGATTTCTTTGTTCCATTACCTTCCAGTAGCTTTGGGCAATGTCCAGAAGTTTTAAGAATGATTGTGTCACCTCTGAACATGTGAATTTTTGATTATGCACTAACCCTCTAATGAGTTTGTTTCGAGTTTGGTGTGGAGGAAGTTTTCAAGGGTCAAGAGAGGAGGATGATATACTATGATCAAGAAGAGTGAAGAGTCTAAGCTTGGGGATGCCCCCGTTCATCCCTGCATATTTCAAGAAGACCCAAGCGTCTAAGCTTGGGGATGCCCAAGGCATCCCCTTCTTCATCGACAACATTATCAGGTTCCTCCTGAAACTATATTTTTATTCGGTCACATCTTATGTACTTTACTTGGAGCGTCTGTTTGTTTTTGTTTTTGTTTTTGTTTGAATAAATGCTTGTGTGGGAGAGAGACACGCTCCGCTGGTTCATATGAACACATGTGTTCTTAGCTTTTAATGTTCATGGCGAAGGTTGAA
Organism: Lolium multiflorum; assembly: GCA_030979885.1. Classification (NCBI taxonomy): domain Eukaryota; kingdom Viridiplantae; phylum Streptophyta; class Magnoliopsida; order Poales; family Poaceae; genus Lolium; species Lolium multiflorum. The sequence continues at coordinate 204,821,461 of CM061747.1, forward strand.
ACTGTTTCGTTAATTGTTATATGGTTGGAAACGGGAAATGCTACATGTAGTAATTCTAAAATGTCTTGAATAATTTGATACTTGGCAATTGTTGTGCTCATGTTTAAGCTCTTGCATCATATACTTTGCACCCATTAATGAAGAAATACATAGAGCTTGCTAAAATTTGGTTTGCATATTTGGTCTCTCTAAAGTCTAGATAATTTCTAGTATTGAGTTTTGAACAACAAGGAAGACGGTGTAGAGTCTTATAATGTTTACAATATGTCTTTTATGTAAGTTTTGCTGCACCGGTTCATCCTTGTGTTTGTTTCAAATAACTTTGCTAGCCTAAACCTTGTATCGAGAGGGAATACTTCTCATGCATCCAAAACCTTGAGCCAACCACTATGCCATTTGTGTCCACCATACCTACCTACTACATGGTATTTCTCCGCCATTCCAAAGTAAATTGCTTGAGTGCTACCTTTAAACAATTCAAAATTTATCACCTCTGATTTGTGTCAATGTTTAATAGCTCATGAGGAAGTATGTGGTGTTTATCTTTCAATCTTGTTGGGCAACTTTCACCAATGGACTAGTGGCATATCCGCTTATCCAATAATATTGCAAAAAGAGCTGGCAATGGGGTTCCCAGCCCCAATTAATTAACTTGCATTAATAATTCTCTTCACATGTTTTGCTCTGATTCATCAGTAAGCAACTTAATTTTGCAAATAGACACTCCTTCATGGTATGTGATTGTTGGAAGGCACCCGAGGATTCGGTTAGCCATGGCTTGAGAAAGCAAAGGTTGGGAGGAGTGTCATCCATAAATAAATAAATAAAAACTAAACTAAAGTACATGTGTAAACAAAAGAGAAGAGGGATGATCTACCTTGCTGGTAGAGATAACGTCCTTCATGGGAGCCGCTCTTGAAAGTCTGGTTGATAAGGTAGTTAGAGTACCCATTACCATTCGTTGACAACAACAAACACCTCTCAAAATTTTACTTTTATACTCTCTATATGATTTCAAAACTTAAAAAGCTCTAGCACATGATTTAATCCCTGCTTCCCTCTGCGAAGGGCCTTTCTTTTACTTTTATGTTGAGTCGTTTCACCTATTCTCTCCACCTCAAGAAGCAAACACTTGTGTGAACTGTGCATTGATTCCTACATACTTGCATATTGCATTTGTTATATTACTTTGCATTGACAACTATCCATGAGATATACATGTTATAAGTTGAAAGCAACCGCTGAAACTTAATCTTCCTTTATGTTGCTTCAATACCTTTTACTTTGAATTATTGCTTTATGAGTTAACTCTTATGCAAGACTTATTGATGCTTGTCTTGAAGTACTATTCATAAAAAGTCTTTGCTTTATGATTCATTTGTTTACTCATGTCATTACCATTGTTTTGATCGCTGCATTCATTACATATGCTTACAATAGTATGATCAAGGTTATGATGGCATGTCACTCCGAAATTATCTTTGTTATCGTTTACCTGCTCGAGCAGAACTAAGCTTGGGGGATACGTCTCCGACGTATCGATAATTTCTTATGTTCCATGCCACATTATTGATGATATCTACATGTTTTATGCATACTTTATGTCATATTTATGCATTTTCCGGAACTAACCTATTGACGAGATGCCGAAGGGCCAGTTGCTGTTTTCTTTTTGGTTTCAGAAATCCTAGTAAGGAAATATTCTCGAATTGGACGAAATCAACGCCCAGAGTCTTATAATTGGATGAAGCTTTCACCCGAGAGCGCCAGAGGGGAGCCCTGGGGGCCCCACACAACACCCTGGCGCGGCCAGAGGGGGGGCCGCGCCGCCCTAGTGTCTGGTGGCCCCAGACCCCTTCTGACGCCGCCCTTCCGCCTACTTAAGGTCTCCGTCGCGAAAACCCTATTAAGTTCGACGAAACCAGAGAAAACCTTCCAGAGCCGCCGCCATCGCGAAGCCAAGATCTGGGGGACAGGAGTCTCTGTTCTAGCACGCCGCCGGACGGGGAAGTGCCCCCGGAAGGCTTCTCCATCAACACCACCGTCATCTTCATCAACGCTGTTGTCTCCCATGAGGAGGGAGTAGTTCTCCATCGAGGCTCGGGGCTGTACCGGTAGCTATGTGGTTAATCTCTCTCCTATGTACTTCAATACAATAATCTCATGAGCTGCCTTACATGATTGAGATTCATATGATGATGCTTGTAATCTAGATGTCATTATGCTAGTCAAGTGGGTTTTACTTATGTGATCTCCGGAGACTCCTTGTCCCACGTGTGTAAAGGTGACAGTGTGTGCACCGTGTGGGTCTCTTAGGCTATATTTCACAGAATACTTATTCACTGTTATGAATGGCATAGTGAAGTGCTTATTTATATCCCTTTATGATTGCAATGTGTTTTGTATCACAATTTATCTGTGTGCTACTCTAGTGATGTTATTAAAGTAGTTTATTCCTCCTGCACGGTGTAATGGTGACAGTGTGTGCATCGTGTAGTACTTGGCGTAGGCTATGATTGTGATCTCTTGTAGATTATGAAGTTAACTATTGCTATGATAGTATTGATGTGATCTATTCCTCCTTTCGTAGTGTGAAGGTGACAGTGTGCATGCTATGTTAGTACTTGGTTTGGTTATGTTGATCTGTTATGCACTCTAAGGTTATTTAAATATGAACATTGAATATTGTGGAGCTTGTTAACTCCGGCATTGAGGGTTCGTGTAATCCTACACAGTTAGTGGTGTTCATCATCCAACAAGAGGGTGTAGAGTCTAGCATCTATCTATTTATTCAGTTATGTGATCAATGTTGAGAGTGTCCACTAGTAAAAGTATGATCTCTAGGCCTTGTTCCTAAATACTGCTATCGCTGCTTGTTTATTGTTTTACTGCATTTATACTTTTTCGCATATTACTACCATCAATCGCACGCCGCCAAGCACTTTTAGGGCGTCGTATTGCTCATATTCATTCATACCACCTGTATTTCACTATCTCTTCGCCGAACTAGTGCACCTATTAGGTGTGTTGGGGACACAAGAGACTTCTTGCTTTGTGGTTGCAGGGTTGCATGAGAGGGATATCTTTGACCTCTTCCTCCCTGAGTTCGATAAACCTTGGGTGATCCACTTAAGGGAAACTTGCTGCTGTTCTACAAACCTCTGCTCTTGGAGGCCCAACACTGTCTACAAGAATAGAAGCACCCGTAGACATCACCCCGCAATTGGCAAACGAATACAAGATGCATTCCCCTAGGCCCATAAATGGTGAAGTGTCATGTAGTCGACGTTCACACGACACCACTAGAAGAATAACACCACAACTTAAATATCACAACATTGAATACTAACCAACATAATTCACTACTAACATTTAGACTTCACCCATGTCCTCAAGAACTAAACGAACTACGCACGAGACATCATATGGAATATGATCAGAGGTGATATGATGGTGAATAAAAATCTGAACATAAACCTTGGTTCAATGGTTTCACTCAATAGCATCAATAACAAGTAGGAATCAACACCGGGAGAGTTTCCCCTATCAAACAATCAAGATCAAACCCAAATTGTTACAGCGGTGACGAGGTGTAGCGGTGGAGATGGCGGTGATGATGATGATGATGATGATGGTGATGATGATGGAGATGATGTCCAGCTCGATGACGGTGACGATGGCGCCGATTTCCCCCTCCGGGAGGGAATTTCCCAGAGATTTCGCCTGCCGGAGAGCTCTTCTCTCTCAGCCTCCCCCTCATGCGACATGACTCTTCGCGACTATCCTCTGGGGCTTAGGTTTCGGACGAAGACGTACGCGAAGAAAAGGCGAGAGGGGCTATGGGCCCCCTCCTCACAGAGGGCGCGGCCGGCCTTGGGCGCGCCGGCCTATGAGTGGGCCTACCTCGGGTCCCCTCGGCTCCCTTCTGGATCCCTTCGACCTCTGGAAAAATAGGAATTTTCATATAATTTCCGTCAGCTGTTGATCTTCTTCGAAATGTTGCATCCTGGGTGCTTTTTCCAGCAGAATCCTCCGGTGCGCGATCCCCAAATAATCATGAAACATGCAAAATAGATGAAATAACATAAGTATCATCTCCAAATATGAAATATATCAATGAATAACAGCAAATTATGATATAAAATAGTGATGCAAAATGGACGTATCAGTCACCTATCCTGAGTTCGATGAGAGCGCAAGTACAACATACCATCGGATTTGCGTAATCACGAGATTAGGTCGTGAAGCTGACGAAGAATCTAGGGCTTTCGACGATCTAGGCAACCGATATGCTGATCCTGTAGATCTCACAAGAGGAACATGAAACAAGTATGTGGGAACTCAACCAAGAGAAAAGGTGCAGCTACCGCAAGAAGCATCGGATAGAGCTACAAGAGCTATAAACGGCACAAAGCCGATGACTACACAAGCTTCAACAGCAGTGCTACAAGCATATCAATATAAACTCAGTCATTCAAGGCGCGAGTTAGAAAAGTTACAACAGAAACTTGACAAAAGAAGAGCTGCAGCAGAAGCTTCCAGTGAGCGTAGAGCTAACTTGAGTGCACATTCGAGGAATTCAGCAGATAACCAAAGAGATAGGCATGGAAGAGCAAGATCCAGATGTCATGCATACCTGAAGTTGAGCGAGAAAATCTGGTCCAAAATCTCGACATGTCTTTCATGTCGATAGAAACTAGAGGGCATATAATTCAAAAAAACGCCAGAGGCAGGATACATGGCGACACATGCATATTTGATGGCAACCAGACCCCCCCAAGGAGATCCTCGAGCATCGTTGTATCAAACGGCTATGGCAGGAATCGGCGTCATGGGCGCAACAATAGCGGGAAGAGAAATAGTACAAAAACCCATGACGACGTTGCCAGTAGATATTATCCATGCCAGAATAGTCCAAGACAAAATAGTCCTCGACGCACAGTGGTAGCAACTCGAGACATCCCAAGAGAAGGTGGCACGAGAAACTCCACAGCTCAGGCTCTAGTCGATTGAGCACGAGAGGAAAGAGGTCGGGAGATTAGAACGCGAAAAAATCGCCAAACAACAGAGGATAGTGAGGATGAATTGTGTGGACTCCCTTGCTTTACCCGAAGGGTTCGCAAGACTCGAGTACCTGCTAGCTTTAAATTACCCGACAACTATAAAAAGTTCGACGGGTTGCAGGACCCAGAGGACTGGTTGTTCGATTATCTGGAAACAGTGAAACTTATAGGTGGCACGAGAGCGATAGCTATGCAAAGCATCCAAGTTCACCTCAGAGGAGCCGCAAGATCTTGGATTAGGAAGTTGCGCGAAGGATCCATAAATAGCTGGGAGAACTTCGAGAACTTGTTCATGCAAAACTTCAGGTCCATGACGGTGCTTGATGGAAGCGGTTGGGGAACCCCAAGAGGAAGGTGTGATGAGCACAACGGCAAGTTTTCCCTCAGTAAGAAACCAAGGTTTAATCGACCGAGGGGAGAAAGGCATGACTTCGAAGGTGTTGCTAGCTGACTATTGGCAGGGCACACTACCGGCGTCAGGAACAACGTGGAACCTGCACTCAACATAACCAAAATACTTTGCCCAAACTTACAGTGAGGTTGTCAATCTCACTGGTTTTTTTGAGCACAAAGGATTAGACTTATCGAGTGGAAGGAGATGTTTGCAGTAATTAAAGAGAACAATGCTTGCGGAAAGTAAACAAAAAAAGATTGCAGTGGTTGAATTTATCAGTGTAAAAGAAAGGACCGGGGTCCACAGTTCACTAGAGGTGTTTCTCCATAAAGATAAATAACATGTTGGGTGAAAAAATTACAGCTGAGCAATTGACAAAATATCGACCATACATGACAAGATGATTACTATGTGATTCGTTTGGGCATTACAACATAATAGATAGACCGTAATCCAACTGCGTCTATGACTAAGAATGCACCTTCCGATTATCGTATGAACCCCTTCCAGTATTAAGTTGCTAACAACAGATTATCGCATTAAACAATGTGTGTAAAGTAAAAAATAGAATTACCCTCGGATAAAACATTGTTGTTTTCTCCCAAGTAGCAAAAACACATCTACAATCTTAGAAGGTATTGTCACTCTTCCAGAAAACTAGAGGCATGAACCTACTATCGAGCATAAATACCCCCTCTTGGAGTCACAAGCATCTACTTGACCAGAGTATCTACTAGCAACGGAGAGCATGCAAGATCACAAATAACATATGACAAGAATTTATAATCAATCTAAACATAGTATTCAATATTCACCGTATCCCAGCAACCACAACATGTAGCATTACATAATGATCTTGATCATGTAGGGCAGCTCACAAGATCTAAACACGAGGCACAAATTGGAGAAGAAAACCATCTAGCTGCTATGGACCCATAGTCCAGGGATGAACTACTCACGCATCACTGGAGGCGGGCATGGCGATCTAGATGCTTAGTGATGATTTCCCCGGCAGTGTGCCGGAAGAGAACCCTCCTGGGCTAGGGTCTGCAATGGCGGCCGTGACAGAACTTTTCGTGGATGGAGGCTCGGGTGTTTAGGTATTTCCCGAGATCGTGAATAAATAGGCGGAAGGGCGAGGTCGGTGCAGGACAGGGGGCCCACACCATCCCATGGCGCGACCATGCACGGGCTGCACCACATGGTGGCTGCCTGTGGCCTTTCTGCCTCCCTTGACTCTCCTTTACGGAAAAATATTGACTTCGGCTTTTGTTTCGTCAATTTCGAGAATATTTGTTGTACAAATTTCTGAAATACAAAACATCAAACATGAACCTGCACCATCTTAATAGGTTAGTGCCGAAAAATGTATAAAAGTGCGACGAAGTGTGAGCAAAACATATATAATTTCGTGTAAAACAACCATGGAGCATAAAAAATTATAGGTACGTTTGCAACGTATCAGTCCACTTGCAAAAAACCAGCGTCAATAGTGCAGTTAAGGACATGCACACAGAAATCAGATGAATCGATGAGGGCATACATCCAGCGGTGGAGTCTCATCAAAAATTACGGCTGAGCATGTGTCCGATGAAAGGGAAATCGATGCGTTCATCGCAGGCATCCGTAGAAGGGATCTTGTCGAGGAGCTAGGATGATCTAATCCAAGAACAATAACAGAGCTCATGGAAACAACGAATAGGTGGGCTGATGGTGAAGATGATGTCCATAATAAACGACAGCATTCACCCGAGGAGGATCGCAATAGAAACAACAACCATCACAAGAGACGTTTCCGTAACTTTGCGGAATACGACAGGCCCAACTAAGTATCGGCAGACTTCCGCAGTAACAATGGTAGCAACCATCGCGATGATTATCGCAGAAGCAATGAGTAACGAAGTGATAATAGAGATGTACCAAGCTCTAGCATGCAAAATAGTCGACCTAGGTTTCCATGGTCATACAATGTGTCACCCGAAGAACTTTTGAATGGACCTTGCCAGATGCATTTCTACGTCGACTCTGACGAGAGAAGACAATCGGGTCACCTTTAGAAATACTATCGAACATTTCAAGCCTTGCGAAGGGCGACAAAGAACACGCAAGCAAAGGCGATCAGAGGGGGATATACACAAGGACAAAGGAGTGAGGTGCACATACCATTGCCACCACCACCTGCAATCACCAGCGCGAGCCAGCATCAGTTGCAAATTGCGGGTCCCTCAAACACCAATGATGACTTCACACCCACAAGGGAGCAGTGTCGATGATCCAGAAAGGAAGATCGTCGAATAGATCGCAGAAGCTAATTACGCGACAAGTGAATATGGCAGTACTAGCTCCTCCACCAACCATCGACTACCTAAATTGGTCAGGTCAACCAATAGGGTTCAGCATAGAAGATCACCCGCCCCAGGTGCCACGGCCAGGACATTCAACAATGATGTTACCAGCAATTATTGAAGGATATGATGTCTCCCGCATATTCATTGATGGAGGGAGAAACTGATGTTGTGCATTTGCACACCGTTGGGGAACCCCAAGAGGAAGGTATGATGAGCGCAGTAGCAGTTTTACCTCAGTAAGAAACCAAGGTTTAATCGACCAGTAGGAGAAAGGAATGACTTCTGAAGGTGTTGCTAGCTGACTTTTGGTAGGGCACACTATCGGTGTCAGCAACAACGCGGAACCTGCAAACAACACAACCAAAATACTTTGCCCCAACTTATAGTGAGGTTGTCAATCTCACCGGTTTTGCTACAAACAAAGGATTAACTGTATAGTGTGGAAAGAGATGTTTGTTTGCATTGAAATAAAAGAGTTGTTGCCGTGGGTGTTGGCAATAACAAGAACAGGTATTTGCAGTTTAAAAGAAAGGACCGGGTATAGTGTGGATGTTTGTTTCTTTAATATTGAAAGCAACTTAATATTGCTTGCTTGCAACAGTGGACCTCAGTCATTTCTTTTAAACTGCAAATACCTGTTCTTGTTATTGCCAACACCCACGGCAACAACTCTTTTATTTCACTGTAAACAAACATCTATTTCCACATATGGTGAATCCTTTGTTTTCAGCAAAACCGGTGAGATTGACAACCTCATTGTAAGTTGGGGCAAAGTATTTTGGTTGTAATGTGTGGTTCCACATTGTTGTTGACTTAGTGCGCCGCCAAAAGTTAGCTAGCAACACCTTAGAAGGATTTCTTTCTCCTCTGGCAGTAAATCTTGGTTTTTTCAAACTTGCTAATGTGCTCATCATACCTTCCTTTGGGGTTTCCCTGCATTACCCTACACAACACCAAGCTTTTAAAGCGCGTTTAGGGAAAGAGGATTTACTAAGGAGTCTCTCATCTCCAATCTCTTTACTTTGTTATTATTTTGCTTAGTTTATTTTAGTTTGTCTTGTTTGCTTATTTATATCAAAAATGTGACGCCCTGGAACCGGTACCCTGAGGATTCCAGCGATCCCGCCGAAATCCGCACGATATCGATTCAGAGACGCCCTCCGACACAACGTGCGCGACGAATCACACACGTGATGCCAGAGGAATTAACACGACCGATAACATTACAAAAGGATTACAATAGAGCCCACAAGGACATATATTACAACAACGACTCCATCGAGTCAAGATATAAATATACAAGATCCGAATTATACAGAAATGTCGAATGCGTCCGAGTACGGACAAAATACAAATTGGACTAAGAGTCCTCAAGATAAACGATGGCGTCCATAACCCTGCCCAGGCCAAGCCGGAAGGGTAAACTTGCTAATGTTGCCTTCATCGAACATGTCTTCATACCTGCCTGGTTATGTCCCAAAGAAGCAGCAATAAGTACGTGTTCGTACTTAACAAGACTTCAAGACGTATAAGCATTCGTAAAACCAGTCGTCCTTTGTACTTGAGGCACACATGGAACTTAGAGGACGCAAGAGGAACATCATAGGCAATATGGTGGGGTTAAGCGGCAGCGCGCAAGCACTAAAAACCTATAGAGACACTCTACAACGATCGTCTAATCAGAGAAGGTGAGAGAGCGCATAAATTAGCAGTTCTATACTCTGCAAACATAACCCAACCGATGTATTCCCCCTCGCAAGGAGGTACTTACAAAGGCACTCACATGGTGGACAAGTTTTATTAATTAACCGTTGTAGTAACGCTATTTACTACGCAAGTTATTAACAGATTATTAGCAGACACATAAAGGTGTAAGTTGTTCTATGATCGAGCTATACAATTCCAAGTCGTTCATAACCGCGGACACAGCTTATCGATAAGATGTACACCCTGCAGGGGTTGCCCAAATGTAACCTTACGCATGCTCGAACCCGCTTAATTACGGCGGAGTCTCACAACAAGACCGTTCCAGTTCAACAACAAAGTCTAGGGGGCACGAAGCCTACCGTACGAACCGTACTCAGGGTTTGCGTTAACGGCTAGCCGTGCAAACCACACGGTTCGCTAAACGTTCCGCGGGGTACAGTACAGAATATAAACACCCGAAGGCAACAAGAAGTAAACACCCGAAGGCAACAGTATATAAACATGCATGCGCCAAATAAAACCAAGGTTGTGGCCCCCTTTTCAACTGACTTGAGAAAAGGTAATGAGTGGGGGGGGTCTCAATAAACGTCCCCACGTACGGGTAGAGCGCTCAATCTCGGAACAGATAACAAGAACTCGGGTCCTAGGGGACATTAGCGAGTCAAAGTTTTAATGCTTTCGCAAAGGGGATCACAGATGTCTCTACTTACAATTTTAGTTGTTAACAATAAAGTAAAGCATGTGTATCTTCAACAATTATGTCCATAACCATGTGTCATGAATCCCCAACAGATAACCCGATAAGATAACGATAAAGGTAACAAGATATAAACAGCACTAGCGACTCGCAAGGCAGACCCGATAACCAAACAATAGCTGTAGGAGGTGGTGGTGGCAATATGGGCTGCTTGAGGTAACAAGTGGATGGGACACGTGATAAGAACCCAACTCAAGGATAGCATAAGGGAGAAGGCAAAATAAAATAGGTGAGCGACTCCTGCAGAGACAGGAGTTTAGGAAATGCTTTCCTGTTAAAGCTTGCCGAGGAACAACCGGAGGACTTGTCGTATCTCACAACACCACTTCGCGATCCTATCCGGGAAGAAGCAAATGCTGAACAAACAACGGGCGCAAGCTTACTACTACGAATGAAGAACCGGGATGATGAAGATGATATGCATGACATGGCAATGATGGTGCAATGCAACTTATCCATATTAATCGGAGTCGGAACCCCGGACAAGCAATTTAGGTTGGAGTTGCATTTTCTACCGTCAAAGTTAAATGTTGATTAGCATGGCATAACATGGCAGGGTTGATCTACTTCAAGATTAAACGGATCGGGGAAACCTAGGCGGTGTTCCGAAATACTCCGCATATATGTTAGGTGAACATGCAAAACTATCACGACGCGTCATGATGCGAAATTCTAACAGATGTATGGATGTCAGATTCATGTTCCTCATGTTTTCTGATCAATTTTTATATATAACACTGTTAATTTCGAGTTAGCATTTAAAAGATATGAATTATACAAGATATAACACATTCTCTGAAATTTCTGGAAAATAGAGAAAGAGGAAAAGCTTTTCTCACCCAGGCGGAGGCTAGCCTGAGCGGATGACAGGACGGTCTAACTACCACGTAGGCGCCAGCGGGGCAGAGCTCAAAGAGGGGTGTTTTAAACTGCGACCGCGGGGGATCGAACCAGAGACGTGTCGGTCGGTGTGCAAGGAGCAGAGAAAGTGGGCTGCCCGGTTGGATTTGATTCGATACAGGCTTCGGACAAGTCAAGGTGTGTGGTGCAGCTGACTGAATTTTGAACACTACAAACTAAAGATTGACACTTGCGATTTCTGTAGAAAGCGATAGTGCACGGATTTTAAAGCAACGACAGCGGCGAAACTAGGCATGGTTTTGAACTATACGAAAGATTTTGAGCAAGATGGGAGTCCCAAGATTTGAATGGGACGGGTTTGGTCGGAAAAGGAGCACGGACACGACGGCGAAACTCGCCGGAAAACGGGGTGGCGAAACAGTAAGACTGAAACTGTAAAAACATCTGTTTTCTGGACCTGACTTTGGAGGACGATGACGACGCCAATTCTGCACCGTCTTGAAAGATTAAAAAAAACATATGAAAGAGGTTGTTTCCGTGCTTCTAATGGAACAAGAGTCGCGTGTTGAAACGGACTGTGCAGGCGAGGATCTACGTTGGAAGATGCCACCGTGAAACAGATCAAAAAGAGTTCTCGTTCTCGATCTCGTCTCCCTCTTCGTTTTCTTCCGAGCCAGAGAGATAGGGGCATGCATGGGAGGGAGCTGGAGCGCTGCTTCTCACCTAGGGGTGCTCGACGAGGTGGAGGAGGTCGAGGAGGGTCGCCGGAGTTGAGGAAGGAGAAGGTGGCCGGGTGTAGATGAAGCAGATGGTGGAGGAACTCGGCAGTTGCGGCGTCTCCGACTCCGTGAAGACGACGAGGATGGAGAGGAGCAGAGCACGCGACGTTCGATGCAGGGTCGCGGACGAGCGGCCGCGGCTGGTCTTGGAGAGGAGCCACGGCAGAGGCGGACGTGCGGCGCAGGGAGCGTCAGTCCACGCTAGACGGGGAGGACGCCGGGTCACCATGCCGGGCTTGGCCTTGGCAAGGTGAAGCGGACGAAAACAGAGGTCGATGCGCACGGTGCAGGTGCCGGCCTTGTGCTGCAGCACGGGCAACTCTTCTTGGCTGCTGGCCGTCGGAGACAGCGAGGCGCGGTGGATGGCAAGGAGTAGCTTGGGGAGGTGGAGGACACATGGCGAAGACGCAGTTCTTGTCGTCGGGGTCGCGGAGGTTGGAGACAACCTTGACGGTGCGCGGACGCGCGCAGCGACGGAAACGAACAACGGAAGCAGAGAAAGAGAGAGTGGCAGCGGGGTATGTGGAGGGCTAGCACTAGGGTTGCAGGGAGGGACTAGGAAGGGGTTTATAGGAGGGTGCATACTAAGGACGATCACTACGAGTCACGTGATGCTTCGAAACGCGAGTCTAAGCAACGGTGCATACTAAGGACGATCACTGCATGGACATGCGAATATTGTTTAGTGCCCAACTAGTTGGAGGATTGGGACGCCTAGCGTCTTCAACCTTCGTACATTCCCATAAAACTTATGAGTTTATGTAGTCTCACTAGATTATATTCTATCATCTTGCAATAAGGTCTTAGATATCACATATATCTCATACCTCGCTTATTTCTGAAAACAAAATTTCTAGCTCCTCACTTTTCAAACGGATTTGAACTTCAAATTTTACGGAGACAAAATGATTTTAGGTACTAATTGAAAGCATTGCTCTTTGAATCAGCAATGTGAGGTTTACTAAAAGTTTGCAATGGGACTTAATCATTTCTTGATTCTTTAATAATACGGTACCAGTTTGTAAAGTTAGTTGTCAGACTTAACAGTACATCTATCTCAATTACAAGACTAGCGCATAGTAGATAACGGATGCCAATTCTACAAATTTAATTCAAAATACTATTTAGACTATGTTCATGATAATTAGTTCATGTTTTAATCTAATTACTAATGAACTCCCACTTAATACAACATCCCTCATTATTGTTTTAGTGGCACACGATCCATATCCACTACACCAAAACCGATCATCACGTGAGATGATGTAGCTTCAATGGTGAACATCAACATGTTGATCATATCATCCATATGACTCGTGTTCAACCTTTCGGTTTCCTGTGTTCCGAGGCCATGTTTGTACATGCTAGGCTCGTCAAGCAAACCCAAGTATTTCCGTGTGTGCAACATGGCTTACACCCGTTGTATGTGAACGTAGAATCTATCACATCCGATCATCACGAGATGGTTCAAGACAATGAACTTTAGCAATGGTGCATACGAGGGGAGAACACTCTATTATCTTGATATTAATGTGAGGGATCATCTTATAATGCTACCACGCGATCTAAGCAAGATAAGATGCATAAAGGATTAACATCACATGCAATTCATAATATGTGATATGATATGACCTTTCTTTGTGTGCTTTTGATCTCCATCTCCAAAGCACACGAGCATGATCTCCATCATCACAAGCATTGCACCAAGGTCCATGGCGCCGCTTCATGGTTGTCCATCACTTATAGCTACTATAACAACTACTTGAAATAAAGCTATTACATGATGAATAGACACGAAGGTCTTAACAAATTTAAAGACAACCATTAGGCTCCTGCCGGTTGCCATAATACAATAATGAACATCTCATAAATCAAATATAATCATCATCACATCATGGCCATATCACATCACCAAACCCTGAAAAAACAAGTTAGACGCCTCTAATTTGGTTTGCATATTTTACGTGGTTTAGGGTTTTCGAGTATGATCCAATCTACCTACGAACATGAACCACAATGGTGATACTAGTGTTGTCAATATAAAGAGTAGATTGAATCTTAACTATGGTGAGAGAGACAGACACCCGCAAAGCCACGCATGCAATACAAGTTGCATGTCAAGCGTGGAGCAAGTCTCATGAGACGCGGTCATGTAAAGTTAGACCGGGCCGCTTCACCCCACCATCCCGCAAGATGCAAAGTACACTAACCAAAAACAACAAGAGCATCAACGCCGACAAAAACATTGTGTTCTACTCGTGCAACAGATCTATGCATAGACACGACTCTGATACCACTGATGGGTTCGTTGCATGGAAAACAAAAAAATTCTACCATGAACATGAACAAAAACCAAGATCCAATCATGGAAGAAGCAAGATCTAATCTACGAAGATCGAAGCAACGATAAGATCATGAGACTAACCCTCGAAGATTCCAAAGCCTACGAGATTAGATCTCGTTGTTGATGTAGTCGATCGTCTGTGCTGCAATCCGGCAGCACTTTCGTACTCAGTCGTGCGTACGGTGTCGATGAAGCCCGTCCTCTCCTCGTTCCAGCGGGGCGGAGGTGTGGTAGATCCCCTCGAATCCCAGCAGACGACGGCGTGGTGGTGGTGGTGGAGAGAAAATCTATAGGGCTTCGCCAAGCCGGAGCAGATGTGTAGCGGAGGAGAGAGCGGGCGCCAGGGCTAGGGTTTCAAGGGTGTGCGCCCCCCCCCGCCCCCCTTGGGTGGTTCCTCAACCCCCTAGATCCATCTAGGGCCGGCGGCCAAGGAGGGGGGTAGTTTTCTTCCCCCCAAGTTGATCCCCCTAGGGTTTGGGGAACCCTAGTGGGCTGGCCGACTTGGGCCTTGAGGGGCATATGCCCCTGGCCCATTAGGCTAGGCTGCATCCCCTTGGCCCATGCTAGGCCTCCTAGGGTCATGGGCCCACTGGTGGGACCCCCGGAACCATCTAGAACCTTCCCGGTCTTTCACCGAAAAAATCCAGAACTTTTCCTACCTATATATAGGGGGGAGGGTCGGTTTGGGTGGCCCCTCAACCCCCTAGATCCATCTAGGGCCGGCGGCCAAGGAGGGGGGTAGTTTTCTTCCCCCCCAAGTTGATCCCCCTAGGGTTTAGGGGAACCCTAGTGGGCTGGCCGACTTGGGCCTTGAGGGGCATATGCCCCTGGCCCATTAGGCTAGGCTGCATCCCCTTGGCCCATGCTAGGCCTCCTAGGGTCATGGGCCCACTGGTGGGACCCCCGGAACCATCTAGAACCTTCCCGGTCTTTCACCGAAAAAATCCAGAACTTTTCCTACCTAGAAATCAACTTCCCTTATATGAATCCCATTCTCCGGACCATTCCGGACCTCCTCGTGATGTCCTGGATCCCATCCGAGACTCCGAACAAACTTTGGTCTCCATCTCATATTCCGAATCTACTTATGCGACATCGAACCTTAAGCGCGTCACCCTACGGTTCTGAACTATGCGGACATGATCGAGACTCCTCTCCGACCAATAACCAATAGCGGGAGAGATCGATAATGGCTCCCACACATTCAACGATAACTTAGTGATCGATTGAACCATTTACATACGATAAGATTCCCTTTGTCACGCGACACTTTACTTGTCGAGGTTCGATCATCGGTATCTCCATACCTAGTTCAACCTTGTTTCCGACAAGTACTCTTTACTCGTTCCGTGTATGTCATCTCTTGTGACCTAGTCACATGCTTGCAAGCTAATTAGACGACATTCCACCGAGAGGGCCCAGAGTATATCTATCCGTCATCGGGATGGACAAATCTCACTCTTGATCCATATGCCTCAACTCATACTTTCCGAATACTTAATCCCAACTTTATAACCACCCATTTACGCAATGACGTTTGATGTAATCAAAGTACCCTTCCGGTGTAAGTGATTTACATGATCTCATGGTCGAAGGACTAGGTAACTATGTATCGAAAGCTTATAGAAAGTTGAACTTAATGACTTGATCTCATGCTACGCTTATTTGGGTGTATGCCCATTATATCATTCACCCAATGACATAACCTTGTTATTAACAACATCCAATGTTCATGATCACGAAACCATGATCATCTATTAATCAACAAGCTAGTTATACAAGAGGCTTACTAGGGACTCCTTGTTTACATAACACACATGTATCAATATTTCGGTTAATACAATTATAGCATGGGATGTAAACATTTATCATGAACACTAAGCTATAACAATAACTAATTTATTATTGCCTCTTGGGCATATCTCCAACAACTATCGGATCTTCTAGCGACGTGTCGATCTCCTCGACACCACTAACAAGAAGTCGTTGTCCCGCTGTTGATCATGCGCTTCCGTCGGGATCCTCCGAAGATCGGACCTAATAGGTGAGGCAAAGATCATCCAACCCGCGTAGAGACCTAAGACTCAGCGAAACTCGGATAAGAGAGAAGAATCAATGCTCACATAGGTAAGAGGAGAAAGAATAGAGGTAAGGAGAAAAATCAAAACTAATCAGATTTATCCAACAAATTTTCAGAAAATAGTTTTGACACTAGAGACGACAACGTCCGTTGGCAAGGTTATCCTAGAGGCTGGACTAGTGGGGTACCGTCAACCTAAGCTCTGATACCAACTTGTGACTACCCGAAACCGGTACCCTGAGGATTCCAGCGATCCCGCCAAAATCCGCACGATATCGATTCAGAGACGCCCTCCGACACGACGTGCGCGACGAATCACACACATGATGCCAGAGGAATTAACATGAACAGTAACATTACAATAGGATTACAACAGAGCTCACAAGGACATATATTATAACAACGACTCCATCGAGTCAAGATATAAATATACAAGATCTGAATTATATAGAAATGTCGAATGCGTCCGAGTACGGACAAAATACAAATTGGACTAAGAGTCCTCAAGATAAATGATGGCGTCCATAACCCTGCCCAGGCCAAGCCGGAAGGGTAACCTTGCTAACGTCGCCTTCATCGAACATGTCTTCATACCTGCCCGGTTATGTCCCAAAGAAGCAGCAATAAGTACGAGTATCAACATCAGAACATCTCCAGTCACGTCCTCTAAAATTTAAGCGTTTGGGGGACGCTATTCTTCGTGCTATTCTTCGTACCATATTTGGGGGACATCGCTACCTAACCGTGTCCCCCAAGCGTGGCTCCAAATCAATAAAAATGCACGAAAATAAAGATTTTCATTCAAATTTGATTATATTTTATAAGTTTGAATGAAAATGGCTAGATTAACCCTAGCCTATGGCCGCCGGCGGTGCGTTTGACGGTCCCGCCCCGTCGTCGCAGCTCCTGCCCCGCATGCCGCCTCTCCCTACGGATGCGTGACGAGAATACGCCGATGCTCGTTCGCCGCGTCGTCGCCTACCCTTCCCAGCTGCTCCCGCTAGAGGGAGAGTTCGATGGCACGGCGAACCTGCTCCTCCTCGCGGGCACGGGCGTCGTCCTGCAGCTTCTTCTATGCTCGAACGACTCGAGGAGCGCCTGCTGCTGCGCCGCCGCCTCCTCCAGGTCCGGCCCGTCGTGTTGGGACCAATCGAAGTCGTCATCCTCGTCCTCGTCCTCCTCCTCCTCCTCCATTTCTGCCGCCAACGCATCCGCCTTTGCCGCCTAGGCCGCTGCTTCCGCTGCCAACGCCTCCTCCCGCAGCTGCTGCTCTAGCGCCTCCCGCCACTGCTGTTGATGGAGCTCCCGCATCCGCCGCCACTCCTGCAGCTCCTCAATGCGCCGCCACTCGTACAGCTCGTCCGCACGCCGCCACAGCTCCATCTCGTCCACACAGGTGCGCCGCTGCTCCCGCTCTGCACGCCACCACTCGCCCATCTCCTCCGCCCGGCGCTGACGCGCCTCTTCCACCGTGGCGGCGTCAAACACCGCTATGGTGTCCACAAGCGCCGCCTCCTTCCATGCTTCGTTCTCCATAGTCTCCGGGTAGACGTTGAACTCCTGTGGTGGTGGAGATGGAGGTGGAGGTGGAGACGGTGGTGGAGGCATGTGTTTGCGGCGGAGAAAGGGATGCCGACGGCTGTGGTGGCGACCATTGAACGGAGGAGGCCTTTTATAGACGCCGGTGTCGCGAGAAGAGGCGGGAAGAAAGCGCAGGAAGAGGCCAGAAGCCGTGTGAAGAAAGAGCAGGAACACGCGGCGGCGTGCGACTGACGTGCGAATGGCGGCAACGCGCGGAGGAGGCGCAGCGCCGACGGGACATATCGCCTGCCCCTCAGTCGCTATTAAGGCAAAGCTCGACGCTTCGTTCGTGTGTCAATAACGTGTCGGTCCGACGCATTTTGGACACCCCACTATTTTGTTTTCCTGCTTCTTCTTTTCCTTTTGTTGAAGATTTCTCCAATTTCTACATCGGTTGTAAGTTGTACTTAATGAATCTTTGAAAGAGCAAGTTCAAACGCGAAAACAAGTTGTACTGATTGTAAACTAATTATCGAATCGAACAAGTTCAAACATATTTAACATACAAACTAGAGAACAAATTTGAAAACAAAGAAATGATAAACTAATTTTTGGCCTTCTTGTTAGAAGGCCCTGTCTCATCTTCCTCACGGAAGCGCCTCTTGCTTATAACCTCGTCCTCATAAGAGGAACTGCCGGACGACGCATCCGTGGAGCTTGAGGTCCAGTCGGACAACTGGTAAGTGGCGTCTTCGTCGTTGTCGTCGGTGAACGGACGACGATGCTCCGCCTGCGCCTGCGCCCTCGCCCGGGCCCTTGCCTCCTTCGTTGCCGCCGCCTCCTCGTCCGCCGCCTCCAGCCGTGCAAACTTGGGGTCGGAGTCGCTGGGCGTCGCAGGCGTTTCCCACCAATGCCGCCATCCCGGCAGTTTGCCCTCGCTGTCCGAGTCCGACGGCAAGGACAGAATTATATTCTGCGTGGATTAATGGTGGCGCGTATAATGAAGAGGCCTGCGGTTGCTCTTCTGCGGCGGTTCGGCGCTCCATTCCGGGGTGCGCTCGGTGACACCGGATGAGAGAAAAGCGGGGCCAGGCCCGCTCTATCGGTGAGAGAACACACAAACCCCGCCGCTTTCTCGTCGCAAATCCCCCCTTCCCTCTCGTTGCTCTGTCGCCGGAGGCACCACCCATTGCCAATCCACCGGCTGGTTGCCTGAACTCCGCTGTCCCTCCACCCAGCAGCCTATATTCCGCCGTCCGTTAGCCGTCTGCCTATATTCAGACATCGGGCAACTCCATCACGTCGCGCCTCGTCGACACGCCCGGCAGGTGTTCGTCCATTTGCCTGGCCGGACATGGACTCCGACGATGAGGAGGAGCAGATGTTCGCCGAGCTTTTTCAGGAAGAGATGGCAGCCATCGCCCAAGACGAGGAGCACATGTTGATCCTAGCTTCCCTATCCGGCTTGTACACGGAGAAGGCCATTGGTCGCCGTGGTGGGTCGGCACTAGGTCGCCGGAAGTGCAAGCCGAGGCAGTGAATGGAGGGCTACTGCATGCTCTACGCCGACTACTTCGCCGACCGTCCATTGCACGGTGAGGCTGTTTTTAGGTGTCGTTTCAGGATGAGCCGGAAGCTCTTCCTAAGAATTGTGTATGCCCTTCAAGAGTAGGACTCCTATTTCAGATGCAAGTTGGATTGCACCGGCATGGCAGGGTTTTCCGCCTTCCAAAAGTGCACGGTGGCTATGCGGATGCTGGCATATGGAGCTCCTGGTGATTCTGCGATGACTATCATCGGATGGCGAGTCCACCACCCTTCATTGTTTCTACCGGTGCAGGGCGGTGATAGTAGTGTTCGGGGACATCTACTTGAGATCACCCACTGTCGAAGACACTGCTCATATCCTCGCTTTCAATGAAGCTCGAGGATTTCCGGGGATGCTTGGAAGCATTGACTGCATGCATTGAAAACGGAAGAATTGTCTGTTTGCCTGGCAGGGAATGTACAAGGGTCACACAAAAGGCTGCACTGTGATACTTGAGGCAGTGGCTACCCATGGTCTCTAGATTTGGCACTCCTTCTTTGGTATGCCGGGATCCAACAACGACATCAACGTCTTGCGGTGCTCGCCGATCTTCTCCAAGCTTGTTGAGGGTCATGCTCCCCCGGTTGACTTTGTGATCAATGGCCGGCACTATAACAAGGGATACTATCTTGCAGACGGTATCTATCCAAAGTGGGCAACATTTGTGAAGACTATCTCAAGCCCCATCCTTCCGAAGGACGTGAAGTTTGTCAAGGAACAAGAAGGTTGGCGAAAGGACGTCGAGCGTGCATTTGGTGTCCTCTGGGAGAGATTTGTTGTAGTTCGGTTCCCCGCTTTGACTTGGTCCAAAGATCAGATGTGGGAGGTGATGAACTGTTGTGTGTGCTTACACAACACGATATCGAGAATGAGCGAAAGTATCCGGTTCCTCAGAGCGAACAAGCTGCACCATATGACAGAGAGGGCCCTCTTGCACAACCTAATCACTAGGTGCCGACATCGTGGGCTACGTTCATCGCTATGCGTCAGGAGATTCGAGACTCCACAATGCATCAACAGTTGCATGATGATCTGTGGAGCACATATGGAGGTTTGGAGGCAACACCAACTAGTTTCCATTTGATTTGTTTGAAAACTTGTCAAATTATTTGCTTGTTTTGTTGAATTGTAATGTTTATTTGTAAAAATAAGCCAAATATTGGCTAAATTTGTTAAATTCGCCGAACTGTGAATTTATTTGTGAAACTAAGACAAAAACATCGATCTCTGGGCGTCTACCTGGGGAGACGGCTGGAACTTTGGCGCTCCCCGCGCCAAAGTTCCATCCAATCCGGCGCTATTTAGCGCCGAATTTGGCCGTGGGGAGCGCCAACAACTGGAGGTGCTCTAAGGCTCGCCGTGTGCGGCCACTCGCCGCCTCCAGCAACGAAGCGTCTCACGGACGTCCTCTTTGTGTGCAACCACATCACCGCGCTCGATCGGACCATGGTCGCCGCCGCGCTGGGCCGCAAGGTGACACTCGTCGCGCTGTTCGGGGAGCACGATGGGGACGTGACACACGCCCGGGGTCTGCTCGTGGAGGGAGATGTCTTGGTTTTCCCGAGGGCACCACCTTGCGCGAGCCGTTTCTTCTGCGCTTTAGCGCGCTCTTTGCCGAGCTCAGGGACCGGATCGTGCATTCGTGCTGGTGTCCATCGCCACCAAGGAGAGTTTCTTCCACGGGCCAACGGTGCATGGGTTGAACAACATGGATCCTATTTCTTCTTCATGAACCCAAGGCCGATGTAAGAGATCACGTTCCTCGAGCAACTGCTAAGGGAGATCACCTGCAGCGGTGGCAAGTCATCGGTGGAGGTGGCCAACTATCTCCAGAAAGAGCTGGCCGGCAAGCTCGGGTACGAGCGCGGGAGCATCACGCGCAAGGAGAAGTACGGGATGGTTAGCCGCACCGACGACTGCGTGCCGTCCGAGGACAACAAACTAGGAAAAGAAAATGGCATAAATAGTGGTTAAGCGAGGATATTTCAAACAAGCGGACGTTATGGCGGCCGACCCATATCTCGTCCGTCTGATACAGATAAAGATTCATGCACGACTCTTTTGCAAAATGGACCCCGTATATTAAGTTAATCATGATGTGGTCCTACAAGCTCATGTATATAAAATCCTGAAAGTCCCCAGAGGAACCCTAACACCCTTCCCATCCGCCCGCCACCTGCCACCCACCGCTCGCTGCCTCCCCTCTTGTTGCTCCGGTGCCGTAGCAAACTTCCTCGTCGCGCGCGCGGGATCTCCGGCCTCCGTCGCGCGCGTCGTCGGCCGGCGCGGCCGTCCTTGGCCACCTCATGCACGGTGACCGTGGTTGAACGGGGCAGTCTCCCCGCACGCACGCCGGCGGCAGCTGGACGGGTGGCCGAAGACAGGGCCAGCAATCCATTCTTTTTTATTTTTCTTCTATTTCTTTGTTAGGATCTTGTTAGGATTCCTTTAGGATCTTGTTGAATCTCCTGGATCCAATTCATGTTCTTGATGGATCTTCTGTAGATATTTCAAAGATACATTTTTGTTTGTGTTAGATCTTCATGTTCTTGATGCTTTCTTATGAAGATCTGTGAATAACATTACAGAGATACGAGGTTCAATTTGTGAATATCGGTGGTTCATATATGTTGTTTCTTATGATTTTACATTGGTCTTTTCTTGTGGATATCTGTGGTTCATATATGTTGTTTCTTTGTAAAGAACTTACTATGTTCTAAAATGGATCCAGGAGAAATTTCTGAAGAACATGTTTGCTTGTGTTAGATATCTATGTTCAATTTGTGAAGAACCTTAGAATGACATGGTTGGATCCACCCTGAAATTTGTGAAGAACTTTCTAAACAGCAGAAGGACTTCTACCTGGAAATTTGACAAAATATAGGATCTTTATGCAAAAAAGCATCACCAATCTTGGCTCAACAGATGGTGGGGGATCAATATGGTCCTGTCGCCATACCGTCCGGTAGAAATCCACGTTCGTTAAGCGAGGGGTACTGATACATTTCCATGTATTGATAATGGCCACCCATCGTTTCCTTTTGTGAATGGCATTATTCATTTTTATAAAAAAAATTACACTCTACCCCTTTTAAAAGTATCTGATTGTAAATTATTGACTCAACTCAGTTTATATTGGAGACTAACGCCATTTTAATCCCAGATGGAAGTTACTTAAGGCAGGACCAAAAGAAGGTTCATCGTTTGTATGGTGAAGTATTGTGGCGGGGCTACAAATTTCTAGCCCCTGCGCCCCTGGCTCAGGACAATCTCCCTAGGTAAACAAATCAGATGACATGCAACAACCGAACATATGACCTAGTTGTCTATGGCATAACAAAGTTGGGACTCTTTTGTAACCATAATAGCCTTTTGTAGCCACAATGCACTCTGAACATCTGAAATCCTATACAATAAACAGAGAGACCATAAACTTAAATCATTTCTACATGGCGCCTCCTCCCTTTCCCTTGACCCCGGTTCCAGAGGGTGGGCTTTAGAGTTACAGTGGGCCGGCCCACCCCTGGCCGAACCAACCTAGGCAGGGGTGGCGGCCAGCCCCCTCCCCAAGTTGATGCCCTCTCCTCCTATAAATATAGATGCCCCTGAGTGCAATTTTTTCTCAGAGTTTCTCCTCGCTCCTTTGGTTGGTCGTGTCTCCCTCTCCCTCTCCACATATGCTGAAAGGTTACACCACTCTCGTCGTGATCGCCTATCCCTGGACGGGGAAGCCGTCGTCGATTGTAACTCTGGATGAGTGAACTATGTTGAAGGAATAATCTGTTCGATTCTTGGAACAAGGAGAAGATTTCCCTGCGGCTCGGCGGATTTTCCTTGTTGCGGGGATCGTCCAGATCATCATCTTCATTGAGCTCTACTTGGTGAGTTGACACCGATCGAATGACGTTACTTCAACTACATAGAATAGATCTTAGATGTTTGTGTAGTTGTAATTTTTTAAAATACATATACAATCTCCTTCAAGGCATGGGCCTTTGGCAAACAAACATACTGATGTACAATTCTCCTAGGCAAATAACTATCCAGTAAAAGATTGTAGAGTTGGTAGCAGGTTTGGGTGCAGACAATCATCGGATACACATCTCTTAGTTACCTGCCACAAAGGAGCAACATGGAGAGTAGCACCCGTGCAATAGAGGTTGGGATCTGTAAGTTTCCGGTGACCATGCCAATTCCTAGGATTAGCAACAAAAATGCAGACATAAATGTATTAGTGATCGATCCAAAAGTCGATGCCCACTCCACCACCAGAAGAACATGGAGAGTTTGATCGAGTATCCAACATGTCCATCCAGAGTTTGCAACCCGCTGACTGAGAGAACCATGGTGGTAATGATTTGGTCAAATCCATATATTCACGGGCATTGTTAACAGCCAGAAGTCCTAATAGAAAAGCAGGCTTAGCAGGCAAGCATACTGATGTGGCCACTTCAAGTACATGCAACAGTTTTCGGCAACTAGTTAGTATTGTCGTAGCTATGTACAAGTCAGGGGGCCACTGCCCCCCCGGCTTGTAGAAAATTAAGGAACCAAAAAAATACAAGGCTTGTAGTACAAAATTTTGAGCCATTTTTCCACCACATCATGATTTTTTGTGGTTTGCCCCGCCCACAAGTATCCTAGCAAGCTTCACCACTAAGTAGAACTGTTTGTCAAATTTACAACACTATGTGGCTTCAAATTGATCAGCAATAAGGTCAAAGACTGGAGCAAGATATGTCTAAATTCGAATGTATCTAGACACTCTTTAATGTTTAGATACATTTAAATTTTGATAAATCTCCAACATCTTTTTATGGACGGAGAGAGTACATAACTTGTACGGATAGAATAAATAGCACAACAAGGAGGAAGGAAAGTATCGGCCACTTATTGTGACGCAGCTGCCGAGGGACATGAAACAACATGAACGTTAGGAAGATTAGTATCACAACCAGAGATATTCTAAGCAATCCACGAAGTTTGAATGGATAGTAGGTGGTGATCCTCTTAGATAAGCAGGTAAGAACCAATGTACTACCTCTGTCCAAAAGTATGTATCTTAGTTTTATCTAGATATAGATGTATCAAGACACATCTTTGTTGTAGATACACCCGTATCTAGAAAAAGTTCAGACATTTCTGTTTGGATTGAGGGAGTACTATAAAACAATGTTCGATCCTGGAGTAACCAGTGTTGTATGGACACCGACACGGAGTTGATGGCCCCCAGTCCTGAAGAAGGACTCGCTCAATGTATTGCCCTGCGTGAATCGATGCGGTCATGCACGCCCTTACCTTCGGCCAAAGTGGTTTCATTTGAGCGGGGCACAGATGTTCGCCTCCTTGTCGGTGCCATGGAACATGTCTTGATATAGTTTATCATGAAACTGGCGGAGGTGGAGAAAGTCATGGTGGATTCAATCGGATGTTTTTAATGGCAGAGAGGTATGTTGGCTGCGATGAAGGCTATGTGACACATGTTCTTCCTATGTGTCTGGTGTTTGGCGTCTTGGAGCAGCAGGCTTGGGAAGAGTGGCGGCATCACATATGAACTGCATGTCCGATGGTACTCCTCGAGTACCTAGTCACGGTTTACAAGGTTAACACCTAAAATTTGACCTTAATT
Organism: Lolium multiflorum; assembly: GCA_030979885.1. Classification (NCBI taxonomy): domain Eukaryota; kingdom Viridiplantae; phylum Streptophyta; class Magnoliopsida; order Poales; family Poaceae; genus Lolium; species Lolium multiflorum. The sequence continues at coordinate 204,846,532 of CM061747.1, forward strand.
AGTTGTACCTAGCAATGATTCTTATAACATACGAAGACTCCTATTGCCATCACAATTAGCGGACATATTTTCACAAAGGCTTACTATATTCGGTGAAGGGATTCATCCCACTAAAACCATTAATTAATAGAGTTGTTCAGGCAACAAATAAATCAGCATGAAAAGCACACTGGGCTCTCGATCTATGATGACTTTGAGTAGATGGGATGCTCGAGTGGTAAGAAGACTGGTCTACAAAGACCGTCTAATGATCCACCCTACTATCAAACTAGAACACGAAAGCGTGCGTTGCCGCCTCCATCCATCTTAATAAAAAATGATGTAAATTATTGAATTTTTTAGAATGTATAACCATATGATACACTTTGAATAGTTCGTATTGTGTCGATATATACAGTAGTATCCAGAAACATAATATAATTGCAATAAAAAACATGTCTAGACATGTACATGAAATATAACTTTTGCGTCAAAAAAGAATTATATTTTCTTTGTACGCAGAATGATTAGAATGACTCGAAAATGAGAATGTGAAATAGGGATAATTTTCCATTTATCAACTTCTGCCCCTTTCTCAAGAACATAAGAGGGCCACAGACCCAATTACAGAATGGTCCATTTTGCAACCGCACACGATCTAAAACCAAAAGGGCCGTGACAAAACTTCATTATTCTAAAAAAAGGGTCATTTGAGCATATGTTAATCTTTGTAGTACAATTAAGTGGTAAGCTTGTGTGGAGGGTTTGGACCTGGCGATTCACCGCAGTCCCTATCCTATAATAGTAGAGACCGACTGCGCCCAGTTGGTAGAGGCCATTAATTCTTCTGTGCAGGATAGATCACCCTTTCTTCATTGGGTGTCGGAGATTAGAACTCTTTGTAATCAAGAGCATGAGTGTGTTTTTGTAAAAGTGGAACGATCGCAGGTTAGGGTTAGTCATGATCTTGCAAATTATGCAAGATTGGAACGCCTTACTGATCTTTGGTTAGATTCGGGTCCTGATGTTGTGTTACAGGTCCTAGAACATGATCAACTTGTAACCCCACCTGCTTAATAAAGTTCCTTTTTACTCGCAAAAAAAAAGTGGTATGTATATCATTGACCTAATATTTAGTAATGATTCATACGAGGAACACAATCTAATAGTGCTTTTCATTTTACATTTTCTACATACAAGGGAAGAAAATTAGAGAACTGACAGATCTCTCATCAACCCGGTTCCCTAGCTTTGCAGCAAACACCTAAATGCTAGGTTGCAATCTCAGCCAATTTTGAAATATTCACTGAAACCAAATATCAATACATGTGTAAGCTCTTAAAATATCACATCTGTATGTAATGTCTACCAAGGTTCTTCCATTTCTAACTTGCCATTGAATATATCAGTACGAATTAAGTGACACATCGGCATGGCCATACTTCCCAGGTTTGTATGTTGAAGCCTACATATATGTTTCAAACCCATGTGATTAGAAATCTATCGACAATGACAAAGAAAATAATAATCAGGACAAGAATGAACAAAGAAGGCTAATGCATGCAGCTGAACTGATCCGCCTCAAGTGCAACCAACGATTGATTGCCAATCAAGGCCTTGGAAAGGGATTAATGTTGCATGCAGAAAACTTTGGAAATGGGATCAAGGAACCGGAACGAATCATTGCAAATTTGAGGCCTGGGGAGAGGAGAGGAGAAGAGATGAAATACTCATGGATTATGCGGTAAAGTAAAGCAAGGCTACAGCTACTGCAACCGGCAGCACTGCATGCCTTCCCAGTTGTTGTTGTCTCAATCTAATGAGTCGAGAAGGTTACCTTTGCCGCCTCCTCATCCTTCTCTTGCATATTTGCATAAAGCAGCAACCATCTTTTTTTCCTCTGCATCTGAAACGAAGTAAACATTGTTGGTCTATAGCAGCTAAAAGTAATCATATATAAATTCAAATAGCAGAATCAAAAGGCAAGGCAAGACTTGGAGACTTAAGCCATGTGTAGAGTGTATCCAGAGGTGAAAAGAAGTTAATTCTTGGATTTGCTAAGAAAACTGAAAGGCATCAAGCATAGTGAGCACTTAGAAACCAGCAAAATACTGTGCAAACAAACAATAAGACAATTGTAGTGGCGTCGTTTACTCATTACTCCATATGCCAACAAAATGGAAAATCCATGGTTGTACGATGAATCACTTACTGGCCGAACAATGAAAATACATGTGTCTGTGATAATGATGATTGCTGCAGAGTTGTAAGTCTTCCTAGCTATCAATAGCTGCCCAATGCATCCAACAGATCAAAAGTACCCTGCCCATAATCAAGTACAGCAAAGTTTCAGGCCGACCTTGAATAAGTAGCAAAACGAAGAGATGCTAAGTAGGAGAGCAAGGATGGTAATATATCAAGAGCAGACGTTATCGTCTGTTTAATGTACCTAAATCACAAAGACACATCTTACTCAGTATTCAAGACTTCCAGGTGGAAAAGGTATGTCCTGCTCTTATCAAATGTGTAACAAAAGTTCGATCTAGATTGATGGCTGGCAAATGGATACAGGCAAATGCATGTGATGCCACTAAGGTGGAAAAGTTCTCGCCAAGTTTGTGGCTTTGCAAGCCTTACCTAGCAACTCCAATGGAAAAATGTACATGCACATTAGGAATGAAAGTAATTTTAGCCTCATAGGCCACACAATTAGTCATGACAATTAGTTTTGTTTGATAGCATGAACACACTTTTCAATTCAACAGCAAACAGATGAATCACTACCACTTATTAACAAATTTCATATAAACCAAGAAAACCCTGAAGATGTTAGCTATTACAGATTTATAGATGGCTCACTGCCACTGATTAACCAATTTCATATAAACCAAGAAACCCTGCAAATTTTAATGAGCTATTCATCTCACAGAAACCAACAGGCTTGCCGAACTTACCTGACAGAGGTGTGCAGGAGCAGATGCAACAACACTTGAATCTGAACGGAGCAGTTTAGAGCCGCACCGTCGTCACCATCTGCTCGTCAATCTTGTTACTGGGAACCTTCAAAACCCTGCCAATTGCCACAAATCGAAGCTAAGATCAAGATCCTCAAGAGGAGCACGGCACGATGCCGACAGGCTTCTATGTCCATGCCCAACAGCGACCATGGCAAGAAGTGGGACTCCTCTCTGCTCGCGCCGTCTCGCCGGATTCTTCACCTGTGTATTTGTCTGGAACTGGTTGCAAACGACAGACACCAAATTTACAGAAAACAGCAATGAAGAAAGGTTAAGAGCAGATGAGTACGAAGGGCTAAAATTTCATATACGAGTGTACCTGTCAAGAAGATGGAAGACATACACTTGCTAGAGCAGTTCTGAACCAAGTTGGCTAGCTAATGCTGGCGGGATGATATTACAGAGAAGGATAATTGAGGTTAATCGGGAAAGCAACTAAAGCAAGGGACATTGCTGATGAACAATGGGATGTCGATGGCGGAAAGTGTAACGAAAGATGATTGCTCGCTGCACATATATAGATGAAGAACACTGGACGGACAATAACGATGAGGTTAATGCCCATAATTACAGAAGGGAGACGTTCGCAATTAGTACCAGATGGTGATGACGCCACCGACGGTTTCAGTTTGCACTTTGCACACCATGATTACGCAGCCGCCGACGGTTTCAATTCGCGCCGTATGGAGATGCAACCTGCACGAATGGGAGGGGAGGCGTTCCTCAGAGGCTGGGCCTGGTCCATGCGTGCATGGACGAAGCCTACGCCCGCATGGAGGAATACCGCGTCGTTGCCAGCACGCCATCATGACTGTTGCGTCCACGACGGCGCCGGAGAAGAAGGGCGAGAATTCAGCGGCTTTCTAAATCTACGCAAAATTGAGCGAAGTCCGCAGGCAATAGGTACCCAACAGTGGTACCATCGGGTCGATAGAGCGAATCGCGCACTCAACAAAGCTGTAGCCGCGGAGGGGAGCAAAGACGGGATGCCGAGGAGAGAGAGAGAGTGCAAAGGGATAGGAAGGAACAAGAGGCTGTGTCTTCGTTTTGCTTTTTTTTAGGGTAGTTTTGTTATTTTTATTACTCGATGCAATGCAGAAGAAAAGGAAAAAAAGAGATGAAGCCCATACATGCTTTCAGGCCCGAGTAACTACAAGTAGCCTAACTCGGTATGTGGAGTACGATGGGCTGTCCCGCGATTGGACGACCAAAATAGAGTCTAGCGATTGCGGGAGTAGCAGGTTGATCTGGTGCCCCGGACGATCGCGTCCTCGTTCCTCCGGACACACCACGCGACGCGTGTCTCTGCGGGCCCACGTTATCTCTTCCATCTCTCCGCTAACATATCGATTTCTCCATAATCCTCCGCGCCCCATGTCGATCCCACGCGCAACCGCTGCTGGTATCCGCGTCAGCGCTGCGGCCGCCGCCGCTTTTGCTCGCGCAGCAGCTGCCGGTACCCGCAGACGCCGCGCACGCCGTCGCTTTTGCCCGCGCACTCATGGAGGCGCGGCCGCTGCCGCTCGCTGTGCAGCCATGGGCGAGCTCGACCGTGCCGCCGCTGCTCTCGACCGACCCGCTGTCGCGCTCAACAACTCCCCAGCACCCGCCGCTGTCACGTTCTAGGAGGATCCCGCCGCGCGCCGCTCTCTAGCACCCACTGCGAGCCGGCGGCGGCGCCACCGTATTCCTCGCCGGCGCGCTGCGGCCGCTCCGTCCCCTCCCATCCACAACTTCATCGTCAGAGTGTTGTCGTCCAATGGTGGCCGGAGTGCTGCGGGTGCTAGACCTTGCCGCTCCCAGGCTCTGGCCATCTTTTTTTCTATTTGTATGTGATAGCTGCCTACACAGGCCAGGATGCTACCCTAGTTTGATAATAGCTACAATAACATTTTTTTTACTACATTCTTTTTCTGGTTGAGCTAATATAGTATAAATTGTTTGTTACCATATCTTCGATGAAAATAAGTTGTTTGCTACATACCTATATTTTTCTTGCTATTTTGATTATGTGTTTTTGCTATATTCACATAAAGATCATGGTCCCAGGTTTTCGGCGAGAGGCTCCGACAAAGTCACTTTTGCTACTTTTGTTCTTGGTTTTTGCTATAATAGCATACGTTTTTTCCTACAAGTTCTCCGGCGAGTCTTTGACGAGGTCGATTTTGCTACAATAGCAAAAAAAAAAAACTGCTAGAATTTTTGTGTTTTTTTGGTACTTTAGCATATTTTTTTGCTACCATGTCTCCGGTGAGGTTTCCGGCGATGCCTCCAGCGAGTTCCCGGGTGACATCTTCGGCGAGTTTTTTTGCAAGGTCTCCGATGAGATCGGTTTTGCTACAATACAAGAATTGTTTTGCTACAATAGTACAACATGTTTGCTACATCGTCTCCGGGAGGTCTCCGGCGAGTCTCCGACGAGATCTGTGTGTATTTTGGGTGAATCATGTTTTGCTACAATTAGGTTGATTTTGCTACAAACAAACTGTTTTTTGCTACTTTGGTACATTATGGTAGCAAAAGTGGGACTGAGGTATACTGTGACACGTGTCACGATCTGGACGGTCCAATCGAGCTAATCCAACGGCTGTCCACCCGGGGGATTAGAAATCTAATCCCCCAGGGGACGCTCAGCTACTTCTAACTAATGTGAGGAGCAAATTAGGTACTCTCCCATCTATATAGAGTACTTTATGCTAACTTAGATGTGGCTGGGAAGGTCGCTCCAGCAGCAACAACACCACCACCATGACCATCGTTGATATCGTCCATGGTGTAGTCGGATTTTTCGAGGAAGCAGTCGAATTGACGATGAAGAACACGAACAACGAGCAGTCGCGCCGAGACGCTCCCCAAAAACCTTATCACCTGCCTCCCGGTGCAGGATCTCAATGGACGGGGTTTCGGAGGTCTGCTTTCCCGAACGGCCGTGCACGCAGTCGACGGGATGGGAAAGAACTAGAGAGCAACACAATAAAATGAACTTCACAAAAGAGAGACAGAGGAGAGACACTTGCTTCACATCTTTTATATCTCCTGGTAGCTTTGTGTGCTTCAAGATGTCATTGTTTTGCCGGCTTCTCAAAACGGTGATCCTGCTGTTGGTACATGGCCAAGGCGAGGCCGACCTCTTTGGTCGTGGGCGAGGATGGGGAAGACCACGATTGGCTATTGTGCCTTAGTTTACTCTAGTTCTCAGTGTGGTGGTGATCATTGTCGTCCTGTTCTGCTGGTCCCAGTTCTCTTGGACCTCCATCTGTTTCCACCGATGCAGATGCTCAGTGGCTCCAAATTTGGTTGGAGAAGTGACAGATTATTGATGCTTTCGATGGTTCCGTTGCTGATTCCCTGATGTCAGTTAAGAAATTTGTTGATCTACAGTATATAATCAGTGGGCTCTGAATTGTGTAGTATGATTATGCTTACATGGCTTTCTGTCTTTTTGAATCACTAATACATATCATATGATTCTACCGGTGGTAAATTTGTTAGTAGGTTGTGTTTGTTTGTAAGATTGGAGATAAGTAGGTTATTAGTTCATACATATCCCAGACAACTTTCTTTTGTCATGAAGTTGTAGGAAAAACCCCTATGACAGTTTAGTACTAAAAAAACTCAGTTAACTATACAGATAAAAAAGAGTCGTAGGTTACTTGTATTATTGGTTTAAGTGTCCTTGTTTTCCACATATATGTTTTAATTTTTAGAAAGCCAGCTTCGATTATGGTCCCTTCTTTTCTAGGGGTTATTGAATAAAAACTACAATAGGTGTAAATATTTAGAAGTGATTGTAACTGGGAAATTCCACAGCCTGAAAAGGGATTAACGTTGATGCATGTTATTTAGTTATTTGCTCAGATACATCTTTGTGGATTTCCTGAATTTATGTACTATATGTCAACTCTGTCTGCTAAGACCTCAGGGTTCAGACCAAAGTCCCACCTTTTGAGCTGATTTCGTTGCAACCTGTAAGTAGATATAAACATGGTAGAATACTGTAATCATATCATAAACATAAAGTATAACAGATTCTTTTTTTGGGCCTGAATGCAGGTGGATAAATTGCAAGGAAGAAACATAAGGTGTAGGCCCTCCCAACATAATAAGAAGGAACAAAAATCGGTGAAAACTCAAAGAGGTAGAGTTGAGCTGCAATGATCCCATATCCTACACTTGCTGGATGATCATCGCCAATGCTTATTAGATGCCCGCTATATGCTATTGTGATTCTCTAATCTTTCTTGGTACTATGCTGAACTTGAACAGTTTGTGGAATGTGTACCGTGGGTGGTTCAGGTTGTTTTTAATCCAAGGCTGTCAGTTGTGTGCCCATTTTGATACATAGAAATCTTTGAACCACAACTGTAACCACAAAGTTAGCTACTAAGCTGTGTACTTCAAATTCAAATTCATGTGACCAATCATTTATCTTGAGAGTTGAGATATATTTAATTTGGTTTGATAATGCACACCATGTGCTATCTCGTGTTATTTGTTACTCTATAGGGCTTCTCCCAAAATATTTTCATTCGCTAATGATTCAAGCGGCTATGGAAAGGTACATATATGAGATCTGTGTCCAAATCATTAACTTCAGTAATTAAATGATACACCCGGTTACTGCACCATCATATTCTAGCCATGTATCAAACTTCTACAAGATGGAAACAATGTTAATGCTTATTTGAATAATTTTTCCCCGAAACACATGATTATTTTGGCAATATTAAGGAAGCCAGTAGAAGACATGGTTGATTGTCCGCTAAAGAAAATGTGGCAGCTGCTATAAATAGGTACTTAGTACCCAACATGATATTTAACTTAATGGTTTCTTAGGGGGATACTTAATCATGTGGATTATCACTGAAACAGATAATGTATACTGTTTTTGTTTATCATTTTGGACTTCGCAGCAGAACATTACCATGCGTAAATTTTCAGATATCATGATTCTGTGTACAATTCGTTTTTCCCATTACTGGCCCAAGTTTGCAACATATCTTGCAACTATTATTGTGTACATCTTTTCATTGGCATAGATATGAAGCATTCCAAATCAATGACTGGACTGACATCACACTGTCGATGCTCATTTCTTTGTGTAGGCCTCATCACAAAGCGATGGACTAGCGATCGTGCGGGAGAGGTACAGAGAGATGTACCAAAGTAACATCTAGGAGAGAAAGACCCCATTGCATCCGATGGTTTCCTGCAACTGACAGAATGTTTCCATGTAGAAATATTGCGAATCAGTTGCAGGTGGTGAACGATGGTTCAACCTTACCCATTACTTGCACAATTTCAGTGGCAAATTTGATTAGAATTTTGTAGATTTACTACTATAAAGTGAGATTGCTTTTACTGTACACATGTGCACGTGTATATGAGCATATCTAACACTTCATTCAAAAGACTTCTTGATGTTCCTCCAGATTTATAAATCTAACAACGCAATGGTAAGGAGAACAAGGGATGCATACATTTTTCGATAAAGGGTGCTTTATTACTTAATTTTTTTAGCATTACACCTAGACTCTGCATAACTAAGATGCACACAGCTGTATCAAAAGTATTCAGCAAAGTACTCCTAGATGAAAAATAAAAAACAGAAGACGATCCCGGTATCAAAAGTATTCATTGGCCTCAATACGCCTATCATGCAGCCACCCATTTTGGGAAATAAACTCCTTCGCCGTGTTCTCCAATCGTGTAGACACCTCCGTAAACCTTGCCATTTCTACATAGCCAAAGCGACAATACAACAACAATCGCGCCCACCCTGATAAGCGTTTTATACCTAGAGTCAATCCAGTTTATCCAATTGCCAAAAATATTCGCAATGTTGCAAGGTGGATATAAGGTAGAACCTATCTGAATGATTGACCATATAAACCTAGCAACTCGACAACTGAAGAAAATGTGTTTTATTGTCTCTTTCGTGATAGAAAACACATTTCGTACAACCATGCCAGTTGCGTTTGGCAAGGTTATCTTTAGTTAGAATCACCCCCCCGACGAAGGTACCATGCAAAGACCTTTGTTTTCAAAGGTATCTTCATCTTTCATATGAGTTTATTGTTAACGACCGGTTGACTGGGTATAATTAAAACTTTGTACATGGAGCTGACCGAGAATTTACCATTCTTGGTGAGACTCCAACATAATTCATCGACACCATGAACCAACTGGATTGAAGCTAACCTCTGTAGAAATTCATTCCATGTTAACAGTCTGGGACCAATAAGATCACGTCTGAACGACATAGTGGGTGGAGAAGTTTCCATCACCTTCTGTAAGGTATCTCTCTTATGATGAACAATATTGTACAAAGCCGGATATTATTCTCAAAGAGTAGTTGTACCCAAACACCTATCCTCCCAGAACCTTATCTTAGACCTATTCCTAATAGAGAAAGAACCAAATGAGAAAAAGTGCTTTTTAGTTTCCATAATTCTAGCCCGAAAGTGTGAATCTTCTGGTTTCCATATAACCTAAGATATTGCTTTTGAGCCCACATACTTTTTCCGAAATAGTTGCTGCCACCGTCCATCCTCAGTTAACAACCTGGCCATCCATTTTCCTGGCAAGGCCCTATTTTTAACTTCAAGATCATGAACTCCTAATCCACCTTGATCTTTTGGACGACAAACAGCACTCCATTTGGTCAACCGATATTTTTTCTTCTCATTATCCCCTTGCCAGAAGAATCTTGATCGGAAATAATCCAATTTGTGTAAGACTCCTTTGGGCAACTGAAAGAAATATATCATGTAAAATACCATATTTTTTAAGTACTGAATTTATGAGAATTAATCTTCACAAGAGGGATAATAATTTTTCTTTCCAACTACTCAGGCGTTTTTAAGTCTTTCCACAAAAAAATTCCATTCGCCAATGTCAGCCTCCGATAATGAATCGGAATGCCCAGATAGCTAATTGGAAAACACCCAATCCCACATCTGAATAACTCGGCATATAGGTTGGCATCGTCTTTAGCTTCACCGAAACAGAACAATTCACTTTTATAGAAATTTATCTTAAGACCTAACAACGTACTGCTCGAACGTTATAAGAATTAACTTTAGATTTCTTACTTTGTCCAAGTCATTACCCATAAATAAAATTGTGTCATCGGCATATTGAAGGATAGATAAGCCCCCATCAACTAAATGAGGAACTACCCCATCAATCTGACCATCAACTTTAGCCCGGTCAATTATAATAGCAAGCATATCCGCCACAATGTTAAACAACATTGGGGATAGGGGATCTCCATGCCTCAAACCTTTTTTTGTCTGGAAATATCTACCAATACCATCATTGACCTTGATGGCAACACTTTCTCCAGAAACAAAGTTATTAATTAGAGCGCGCCACTCTTCGGAAAAACCTTTCATCCCAAGTGTCTATTGAAGAAAAGACCACTTAACCTTATCAAAGGTTTTTTCAAAGTCGATTTTGAGTATTAACCCATTCAACTTTTTGCGGTGCATCCCATAATCGTTTCATGCAAAGTGACAACACCATCTAGGATGTATCTACCTTGCATAAAAGCAGTCTGAGATGGAAGCACCACATGATCAGCTACCGAATTTAGTCCAATAGTCGCCACTTTGGTAAATATCTTAAAGCAAACATTAAGGAGACAAATTGGTCTATATTGTTGAATCCGTTCCGCATCGATCACTTTTGGTAAGGGAATGATTTCACCAAAATTGATACGAAACAGTTCAAGTTTCCCCTTATGAAGTTCACTAAAGAGTTCCAATAAATCTTCCTTAATTATGTCCCAGAAGGCCTGATAAAATTCAGCTGGAAAACCATCCGGACCTGGCGCCTTAGTGATGGGGTTCGTAGCATAGAAAACAAAAATTTCCCTACCGCAAGACGAATAAAACCAACTGATCTAATCTATGGAACACCCAAGATCTAATCTACAAGATCGAAGCAACGAGATGGAGATGAGACTAACCCTCGAAGATTCCAAAGTCTACGAGATTAATCTCGTTGTTGGTGTAGACGATCGTCCCTGCTGCAATCCGGCAGCACTCCGCACTCGGTCGCGCGTACGGTGTCGATGAAGCTCCTTCCTCTCCCGTTCCAGCAGCGGAGGTGTGGTAGATCTCCTCCAAATTCCAGCAGCATGACGGCGTGGTGGTGGAGGTGGAGGAAGAAAGCAGGGCTTCGCCTCGGAAGCGGATATGGTGGAGGGAGGGCGCGGAGGAGGAGGCAATGGATGGGGGTGTGGCCGGCCACCCCCTCCCCTCTATATAGGGGGCCAGCCGGCCAAGGTGGCCCCCTTCCCATCTAGGGTTGGGGGGCCAAGAGGGGGAGAGGGCTTTCCTCCCCCAAGTTGATCCCCCAGGGAAACCCTAGGGGTTGGCCGCCTGGGCCTCGGGGCCATGTGCCCCTGGCCCATTATGCCAGGGAGCATCCCCGGCCCATGCTAGGCCTCCTAGTCATGGGCCCCATGGTGGACCCCTCCGGAACCTTCTAGAACCTTCCGGTCCCACCGAAAAATCTCGAACTTTCCAAAACCCAAATCAACTTCCCTTATATGAATCTTATTCTCGGACTATTCCGGACCTTCTCGTGACATCCTGGATCACATCCGAGACTCCGAACAAACTTCGTCTCCATACCATATTCAAATCTACTTGCGACATCGAACCTTAAGCGCGTCACCCTACGGTTCGCGAACTATGCACATGGTCGAGACTCCTCTCCGAGCAATAACCAATAGCGGGATCTGGAGATCCATAATGGCTCCCACATATTCAACGATGACTTAGTGATCGATTGAACCATTTACATACGATGCCAATTCCCTTTGTCACACGATATTCTACTTGTCCGAGGGTTGATCATCGGTATCTCCATACCTTGTTCAACCTCGTTACCGACAAGTACTCTTTACTCGTATCGCGGTATGTCATCTCTCATGATCTAATCATGTGCTTGCAAGCTAATCAGACGACATTCCACCGAGAGGGCCTAGAGTATATCTATCCGTCATCAGGATGGACAAATCCCACTATTGATCCATATGCCTCAACTCACACTTTCCAAATACTTAATCCCATCTTTATAACCACCAATTTACGCAATGGCGTTTGATGTAATCAAAGTACCCTTCCGGTGTAAGTGATTTACATGATCTCACGGTCGAAGGGCTAAGACAACTATGTATCGAAAGCTTATAGCATTTTGAACTTATTGACTTGATCTTATGCTACGCTCATATGGGTGTGTGTCCATTATATCATTCAACTAATGACATAACCTTGTTATTAATAACATCCAATGTTCATGATCACGAAACCATGATCATCCATTAATTAACAAGCTAGTTATACAAGAGGCTTACTAGGGACTCCTTGTTGTTTACATAACACACATGTATCAATGTTTCGGTTAATACAATTATAGCATGGTATGTAAACATTTATCATAAACACAAAGATATTATAATAACTACTTTATTATTGCCTCTTGGGCATATCTCCAACAGTCTCCCACTTGCACTAGAGTCAATAATCTAGATTACATTGTAAGGTACCTAACACCCATGGCATTCTGGTGTTGGTCATGCTTTGCCCTAGGGAGAGCTTTAGTCAACGGATCTGGAACATTCAGATCTGTGTGTACTTTGCAAATCTCTACTTCACCATCTTCGATGTACTCGCGAATCGAATGAAAACGCAGCTTGATATGCTTCAGCTTCTTGTGTGACCTTGGTTCCTTTGCATTGGCGATGGTACCCGTGTTGTCACAATAAATGACCAACGGGTCCAATGCGCTAGGAACCACACCAAGCTCAACAATGAACCTCTTCATCCATACCGCTTCCGATGAAGCCTCTGAAGCTGCTATATATTCAGATTATGTTGAAGATTTCGCCACCGTGCCTTGCTTGGAACTGCCCAGCTTACTGCCGCACCATTCAATATAAACACGTACCAGACTGAGACTTAGAGTCATTAGGATCGGTGTTCCAACTTGCATCGGTGTAACTACAACGAGCTCTTGGTCACCGCCATAACAAAGAAACATATCCTTAGTTCTTTTCAAGTACTTCAGGATATTCTTGACCGATGTCCAGTGTTCCATTCTGGATCACTTTGATATCTCTGGTCAAACTAACAACATGTGCGATATCAGGTCTAGTACACGGCATGGCATACATGAGAGAGCCTACGCCGAAGCATAGGGGATCTTGCTCATCCTTTCTCTTTCATCTGCCGTAGCCGGACCTTGAGTCTTACTCAAGACCTTACCTAGCAACATTGGCAAGAACCCTTTCTTGCTTTCATCCATTCTAAACTTCTTTAGAATCTTGTCCAGGTATGTACTGTGAAAGGCCTATTAGGCGTCTTGATCTATCTCTATAAATCTTGATGCCTAAAATGTACGCTGCTTCACCAAGGTCTTTCATTGAAAAACACTTATTCAAATAACCTTTAACGTTGCTTAATAGTTCTATATCATTCCCAATCAATAATATGTCATCTACATATAATATCAGGAACGCTACAGAGCTCCCACTCACTTTCTTGTAAATACAGGCCTCACCATGAGTCCGTATAAAACCGAAGTCTTTGATCACTCTATCAAAGCGTAGATTCCAACTCCGGGATGCTTGCTTCAGTCCATAAATGGAACGCTGAAGTTTGCATACCTTGTCAGCATTTTTAGGATCGACAAAACCTTTGGGTTGTACCATATACAACTCTTCCTCAATATCACCATTGAGGAACGCCGTTTTGACATCCATCTGCAAATCTCATAATCGAAAAATGCAGCTATTGCTAACAAAATCCTCATAGACTTTAGCTTCGCTACGGTGAGAAAGTCTCATCGTAGTCAACTCCTTGAATTTGTCGGAACCCCTTCGCGACAAGTCAAGCTTTATAGACAGTAATATTACCATCATCATCTGTTTTTCTTTTGAAGATCCATTTATTCTCGACAGCCTTGCGGCTATCAGGTAAGTCTACCAAAGTCCATACTTTGTTATCATACATGGATCCCATTTCGGATTTCATGGCTTCTTGCCATTTGTTGGAATCTGGGCTCATCATTGCTTCTTCATACGTCGCAGGGTCCTCATCATTGTTGTCCACAATCATGACATTTAGACAGGGATCATACCAATCAGGAGTGGTACGTTCCCTCGTCGATCTGCGAGGTTCAGTAGCTTCCTCGTTCGAAGTTTCATGATCATCATCATTTGCTTCCTCTCCTATCGGTGTAGCCTGCACCGAAACTTCTTCCGGCACTGCGCTACTCTGATCTATGAGAGAAGGTTCATCAACCTCGTCGAGTTCTACTTTCCTTCCAGTCACTTCTTTAGTGAGAAACTCCTTCTCAAGAAAGGATTCGTTTGGCAACAAAGATTTTGCCTTCGGATCTGTGATAGAAAGTGTACCCAATTGTTTCTTTAGGGTATCCTATGAAGACGCATTTCTCCGCTTTGGGTTCTAGCTTGTTGTAACTTCTTTACATAAGCTTCGCAAACCCAAACTTTAAGGAACGACAACTTAGGTTTCTTCCCAAACCATAATTCATACGGTGTCGTTTCAACGGATTTAGATGGTGCCCTATTTAAAGTGAATGCGGCTGTCTCTAATGCATAACCCCAAAACAACAACGGCAAATCGGTAAGAGACATCATAGACCGAACCATATCTAAGAGAGTTCGATTACGACGTTCGGACACACCATTGCGCTGTGGTGTTCCCGGCGGTGTCAACTGTGAAAGTATTCCGCATTTCTTTAAATGCATGCCAAACTCATTACTCAGATATTCGCCTCCGCGATCAGAACGCAGAAACTTAATCTTCTTGTTACGCTGATTTTCTACTTCACTTTGGAATTCCTTGAACTTCTCAAAAGTCTCGGACTTATGTTTCATAAAGTAAATATATCCATATCTACTCAGATCATCCGTGAAGGTTAGAACATAACGATAACCACCGCGCGATGCTACACTCATTGGTCCGCACACATCGGTATGTATGATTTCCAATAAGTCTGTAGCTAGCTCGCTCCATTGTACCAGAAAATGGAGTCTTAGTCATTTTTCCCATTAGACATGCCTCGCATCTGTCAAGTGACTCAAAGTCAAGTGACTCAAGAAGTCCATCGGAATGGAGTTTCTTCATGCGCTTCACTCCAATATGACCAAGACGATGCCACATGTAAGTAGAATTATCATTCAATTTAATTCGCTTAGCATCAATGTTATGAACATGTGTATCACTACTATCGAGATTTAACAAGAATAAATCATTCATCTCAGGTGCATGGCCATAAAAGACATTACTCATATAAATCGAACAACCATTATTCTCAGACTTAAACGAATAACCGTCTTGCATTAAACAAGATCCAGATATAATGTTCATGCTCAATGCAGGTACCAAATAACAATTATTGAGGTTTAATACTAATCCCGAAGGTAGATGTAGAGGGAGCGTGCCGACGGCGATCACATCGACTTTGGATCCATTTCCAACGCGCGACGTCACCTCGTCTCTTGCCAGGCTTCATCTATTCCGCAGTTCCTGTTTCGAGTTACAAATGTGAGCAATCGAACCAGTATCAAATACCCAGGCACTACTACGAGAACCAGTAAGATAGACATCAATAACATGTATATCAAATATACCTTTCTTTTTGTGGCGCTCTTCAGATCGGCCAAGTATTTGGAGCAATTACGCTTCCAGTGCCCCTTCCCCAGTAATAGCACACAGTCTCAGGTTTAGGACCAGCCTTAGGCTTCTCAGGATGCGCTGCAACTTTCTTGCCGCCCTTCTTGAAGTTACCCTTGTTAGGCTTGCCCTGCTTTTTGAAACCGGTGGTCTTGTTGACCATCAACACTTGGTTCTCCTTTTTAATCTCAACTTCAGCAGATTTCAACATGGAAAAGAGTTCAGGTAAATCTTTATTCATTTTCTGCATGTTGTAGTTCATCACGAAGTTCTTGTAACTTGGTGGCAGTGATTGAAGGACTCGATGAATACCCAACTGGTTAGGGATCATCATCCCCATGTCACTGAGCTTCTTCGCACATGGCGAACATGTGCTCACTAACGGAGCTGCCCTCTTCCATCATGCAGCTAAAGAACTGCTTCGAGGCCTCATAGCTCTCCACGGCCGCATGAGTTTCAAAGATAAGTTTGAGCTCACGCATCATCTCACATGGGTCGTGGTGCTCAAACGCTTTTGGAGCTCGCCTCTAAGCTGCACAAGATGGCACACCGAACCGAGTACCGAATAGCCCGAGTCTCATAAACATTCTTTATATCCTCGGATACTGCAGGAGGTGGTGGGGGACCAGCGCTTCGCACATATTGCAGGCTTCCACCATTGAGGAAGATCCTCACATGACGGAACCAATCAGTGAAGTTGCTACCATTGCCCTTAAGCTTTTCTTTCTCTAGGAACTGGTTAAAATTGATGGAGGGGGCGCCATCATCTACAACATATTTGCAAAGAGTTTAGACTAAATTTATGATAAATTGAGTTCAAATTTAATTCTTAAATTAACTAGGTGAACTCCCACTTAAAACAACATCCCTCGCATTGTCTTAGTGATTACACTAACCAAATCCACTACACCAAGTCCGATCTTCACGAGAAAAGATGTAGCTTCAAAGGCGAACACTCAAAGTGTTCATCATATCATTCATATGACTCATGCTCTACCTTTCGGTATCCCGTGTTACGAGACCATGTCTGTACATGCTAGGCTCGTCAAGGCAACCTTAGTATCCGCGTGTGCAAATCGGCTTGCACCCGTTGTATGCACATGTAGAGTCTATCGCACCCGATCATCACGAGATGCTTCAAACGACAAGTCTTAGCAACGGTGCATACTAAGGATGAACACTTTATTATCTTGATATTTAGTGAGAGGGATCATCTTATAATGCTACCGTCGCGATCTAAGCAAAATAAGATGCATAAAAAGGATTAACATCACATGCAATTCATAATGTGTGATATGATATGGCCTTTCTTCTTGTGCTTTTGATCTCCATCTCCAAATCACGGACATGATCTCCATCATCACCAGATGGCGTCAAGGTCAGTGGCGCTTCATGGTTGTCCATCACTTATAGCTACTATAACAACTACTTGAAATAAAGCTATTACATGATGAATAGACACGCAGTCTTTAACAAATTAAAGACAACCATTAGGCTCCTGCCGGTTGCCATAATATAATAATGAATATCTCATACATCAAATATAATCATCATCACATCATGGCCATATCACATCACCAAACCCTGCAAAAACAAGTTAGACGCCTCTAATTTGGTTTGCATATTTTACGTGGTTTAGGGTTTTCGAGTAAGATCCAATCTACCTACGAACATGAACCACAACGGTGATACTAGTGTTGACAATAGAAGTGCAAATTGCAATCTTCACTATGGTGGGAGAGACAGACACCCACAAAGCCACTTATGCAATACAAGTTGCATGTCAAGCGTGGAGCAAGTCTCATGAGACGCGGTCATGTAAAGTTAGCCCGGGCCGCTTCATCCCACCATCCCGCAAGAAGCAAAGTACACAAACTAAAGAACAAAAGCATCACCGCCCACAAAACCATTGTGTTCTACTCGTGCCATCTATGCATAGACATGGCTCGATACCACTGATGGGGTTCGTAGCATAGAAAACAAAA
Source organism: Lolium multiflorum (assembly GCA_030979885.1). Taxonomy (NCBI): domain Eukaryota; kingdom Viridiplantae; phylum Streptophyta; class Magnoliopsida; order Poales; family Poaceae; genus Lolium; species Lolium multiflorum. The sequence goes on from CM061747.1 coordinate 204,864,226, forward strand.
ATTTCCTACCGCAAGACGAATAAAACCAACAGATCTAATCTATGGAACACCCAAGATCTAATCTACAAGATCGAAGCAACGAGATGGAGATGAGACTAACCCTCGAAGATTCCAAAGTCTACGAGATTAATCTCGTTGTTGGTGTAGACGATCGTCCCCGGTGCTGCAATCCGGCAGCACTTCCGTACTCGTACGGTGTCAATGAAGCTCCTTCCTCTCCCGTTCCAGCGGGCAGCGGAGGTGTGGTAGATCTCCTCCAAATTCCAGCAGCACGACGGCGTGGTGGTGGAGGTGGAGGAAGAAAACTGCAGGGCTTCGCCTAAGCCGGAGCAGCGTACGGTGGAGGGAGAGGCGGCCAGAGGAGGCAATGGATGGGGGTGGCCGGCCACCCCCTCCCTTTATATAGGGAGCCAGCCGGCCAGGGTGGCCCCCTTCCCATCTAGGGTTGGGGGCGGCGGCAAGAAGGGGAGAGGGCTTTCCCTCCCCAAGTTGATCCGATGTCTACGGGAGCCTCTATTCTTGTAGACGTGTTGGGCCTCCAAGAGCAGAGGTTTGTAGAACAGCAGCAAGTTTCCTTAAGTGGATCACCCAAGGTTTATCGATCTCAGGGAGGAAGAGGTCAAAGATATCCCTCTCAAGCAACCCTGCAACCACAAAGCAAGAAGTCTCTTGTGTCCCCAACACACCTAATAGGTGCACTAGTTTGGCGAAGAGATAGTGAAATGCAGGTGGTATAAATAAGTAGTAGCAACGGCACCAGAAAAGTGCTTTGCCCAGGACAGGAATAAGCGTAAACGCAGTAGTAACGCAGTTGAACAAGAAACAAGCGATACGTATTTAGGAACAAGGCCTAGGGATCAGACTTTCACTAGTGGACACTCTCAACATTGATCACATAATAGAATAGATAAATGCATACTCTACACTCTCTTGTTGGATGATGAACACATTGTGTAGGATTACACGAACCCTCAATGCCGGAGTTAACAAGCTCCACAATTCAATGTTCATATTTAAATAACCTTAGAGTGTAAGATAGATCAACACAACCAAACCAAGTACTAACATAGCATGCACACCGTAACCTTCACACTATGAAAGGAGGAATAGATCGCATCAATACCATCATAGTAATAGTTAACTTCACAATCTACAAGAGATCACGATCATAGCATACGCCAAGTACTACACGTGCACACACTGTCCACATTACACCGTACAGGAATAGACTACTTTAATAACATCACTAGAGTAGCACATAGATGAATTGTGATACAAAACTCATATGAATCTCAATCATGTAAGGCAGCTCATGAGATTATTGTATTGAGGTACATGGGAGAGAGATGAACCACATAGCTACCGGAGCCGGGGTGGATTACTCCCCTCATCATGGAGGCAGCGATGGCGGTGAAGATGGCGGTGAAGACGGCGGTGGAGATGGCTCGGGAATTCCGTCCCGAGGTGCCGAACAGCGACTTCGTCCCGAATTGGAGTTTCGCGATGGCGGCGGCTCGGGATGGTTTTCTCTGTTTCGAACGGTCGATGTTTTTAGGTCAGGGACGAATATATAGGCGAGAGGCGGCGCAAGGAGGCGGCTGGGGTCCCCACACCATAGGCTGCGGCAGGGGGGCCCGCGCCGCCTTATGGTGTGGGCCCTGCTGCCCGCCTCCGACTTCCGGAAGCTTCCGGGAATTCTAAGACTTTCGGTGTTGATTTCGTCCGATTCGAAAATATTTCCTTACTAGGATTTAAAACCAAAAACAGCAGAAAAGAACGGCCTTTCGGCATCTCGTCAATAAATTAGTTCCGGAAAACGCATAAATATGACATAAAATGTGAACAAAACATGTCGGTATTGTCATAAAACAAGCATGGAACATCAGAAATTATAGATACGTTGGAGACGTATCAGCATCCCCAAGCTTAGTTCCTACTCGTCCTCGAGTAGGTAAACGATAAAAGATAATTTCTGAGGTGACATGCTACCAACATAATCTTAATCATACTATTGTAAAGCATATGAGATGAATGCAGCGATTAGAAACAACGTAAATGCAATGAGTAAACAATTGAATCATATAGCAAAGACTTTTCATGAATAGTACTTTCAAGACAAGCATCAATAAGTCTTGCATAAGGGTTAACTCATAAAGCAATAAATTCATAGTAGAGACATTGAAGCGACACAATGGAAGATTAAGTTTCAGCGTTGCTTTCAACTTGTAACATGTATATCTCATGGATAGTTGTCAATGCAAAGCAATATAACAAGTGCAATAAGCAAGTATGTAAGAATCAATGCACAGCTCACACAAATGTTTGCTTCTTGAGGTAGAGAGAGATAGGTGAACTGACTCAACAATAAAAGTAAAAGAATGGTCCTTCAAAGAGGAAAGCATCGATTGCTATATTTGTGCTAGAGCTTTTATTTTGAAAACATAAAGAGAGCATAAAAATAAAGTTTTGAGAGGTGTATGTTGTTGTCAACGAATGGTAGCGGGTACTCTAACCCCCTTGCCAGACAAACCTTCAAAGAGCGGCTCCCATTTTATTTTATTTTTGGATGGCACTCCTTCCAACCTTTCTTTCACAAACCATGGCTAACCGAATCCTCGGGTGCCTGCCAACAATCTCATACCATGAAGGAGTGCCTTTTTATTTTAGTTTTATTATGATGACACTCCTCCCAACCTTTGCTTACACAAGCCATGGCTAACCGAATCCTTCGGGTGCCGTCCAACAATCACATACCATGGAGGAGTGTCTATTTTTGTTAATTAATTTGGGACTGGGAATCCCATTGCCAGCTCTATTTGCAAAATTATTGGATAAGCGGATGAAGCTACTAGTCCATTGGTGAAAGTTGCCCAACAAGATTGAAAGATAAACACCACATACTTCCTCATGAGCTATAAAACATTGACACAAATCAGAGGTGATAAATTTTGAATTGTTTAAAGGTAGCACTCAAGCAATTTACTTTGGAATGGCAGGAAATACCATGTAGTAGGTAGGTATGGTGGACACAAATGGCATAGTGTTGTTTGGCTCATGGATTTGGATGCATGAGAAGTATTCCCTCTCGATACAAGGTTTAGGCTAGCAAGGTTGTTTGAAGCAAACACAAGCACGAACTAGTACAGCAAAAATCACATAAAAGACATATTACAAGCATTATAAGACTATACATCGTCTTCCTTGTTGTTCAAACACCTCACTAGAAAATATCTAGACTCTAGAGAAACCACTCATGCAAACCAAATTTTAACAAGCTCTATGTATTTCTTCACTAATAGGTGCAAAGTATATGATGCAAGAGCTTAAACAAGAGCACAACAATTGCCAAATATCAAGTTATTCAAGACATCATACCAATTACTACATGTAGCATTTTCCGTTTCCAACCATATAACAATTAACGAAGCAGTTTCAACCTTCGCCATGAAAATTAAAAGCTAAGAACACATGTGTTCATACGAACCAGCGGAGCGTGTCTCTCTCCCACACAAGCATTTATTCAAACAAAAACAAAAATAGAAACAAACAAACGACGCTCCAAGTAAAGTACATAAGATGTGACCGAATAAAAATATAGTTTCAAGAGAAGGAACCTGATAATTTATCGATGAAGAAGGGGATGCCTTGGGCATCCCCAAGCTTATATGCTTGAGTCTTCTTGAAATATGCAGGGATGAACCACCGGGGCATCCCCAAGCTTAGACTTTTCACTCTTCTTGATCATATTGTATCATCCTCCTCTCTTGACCCTTGAAAACTTCCTCCACACCAAACTCGAAACAAACTCATTAGAGGGTTAGTGCATAATCAAAAACTCACATGTTCAGAGGTGACACAATCATTCTTAACACTTCTGGACATTGCCCAAAGCTACTGGAAGTTAATGGAACAAAGAAATCCATCCAACATAGCAAAAGAAGCAATGCGAAATAAAAGGCAGAATCTGTCAAAACAGAACAGTCTGTAAAGACGAATTTTATTGGGGCACCAGACTTGCTCAAATGAAAATGCTCAAATTGAATGAAAGTTGCGTACATATCTGAGGATCACTCACATAAATTGGCTTAATTTTCTGAGTTACTTACAGAGAATTTAGCCCAGATTCGTGACAGCAAAGAAATCTGTTTCTGCGCAGTAATCCAAATCTAGTATGAACTTTTCTATCAACGACTTTACTTGGCACAACAAAACACAAAACTAAGATAAGGAGAGGTTGCTACAGTAGTAAACAACTTCCAAGACACAAATATAAAACAAAGTACTGTAGCAAAATAACACATGGGTTATCTCCCAAGAAGTTCTTTCTTTATAGCCATTAAGATGGGCTCAGCAGTTTTAATGATCCATTCGCGGGAAATAGTATTTGAAGCAAAAGAGAGCATCAAGAAGCAAATTCAAAACAACTTTAAGCCTAACCCACTTCCTATGCAAAGGAATCTTATACACAAATGAATTCATGAAGAACAAAGTGACAAGCATAAGAGGATAAAACACGAGTAACTTTAAGATTCTCAACATAAAGAGGGGAAACTTAATATTATTAAGATGCATATAACCATATTTCCCTCTCTCATAATAACTTTCAGTAGCATCATTGATGAAATCCACAATATACCCATCACTTAAAACATTCTTATCATGGTTCATATGCATAGAAGTATCATTAAATTTGGCATAAGAAGAGTTATTCTCATTAATAGTAATTGGAACAAGATTATTATCAAGAATTTGAACATGGTAAACAAGTTGCATACTAAGGGAATTGTTTTTGGTAATCCAATCATGACTATGACAAGTTTCATAAGGATAGTTATAACCTATATCATAGCATTCTTTATAATAATCATCAAAGGTCGGAGGCACAGTGTCATCATAAGAAATAGAATAGTTATCTTTCACAGTCGGTTTATCTGTGTCCATACCATCATTGTTATTAGAAGGAGATGTATCAAACACATAATGATCAGTAGCAAAAGGATTTTCAAACACCTCTTCCCCAAGCTTAGAGCTTTCTATATCATTATGGGAGGAAGCATGGATAGCACTGGCACTATAGCAATTATTATCATCATCATTTTCAGAATTAGTTTCCCAGAGATTTGCAATATCAAAAGTAGTGTGCTCATTCAAATCATGATCACTAATGTATGTAAAGGGCATAGGAAGATCATCATATTCAGATTCATTATCACAATAATCATTAGGAGCAACATACTTACGGTTACCTAACGTTATCTCATTCACACGGGGATACGTTACCTCTTTCTTTTTTCTTCTTCTTCTTCTTCTTCTTCTTCTTCTTCTTCTTCGTTCCCTTTTTCTTCTCTTCCTTCTCCTCGTTCCCTTCTTTAGGAGGAAGAGGCTTGAAGGGTGGCTTGTCCGCATAACCTGATTTACTTTCAAACAATAGAAGAAACTTGGGAGGATCCCTCCTTTTCATTAATTAGTTGAAAACACACAGCGGTCCTATCATATTTTGGCAAGGTGTCATCTTCTAAAATATTTTGTATGTAAGTATTTGTATGGCTATTATCAATGCAATAAGAAAAACACCCATGCAGGACATCATCAACATCAAGATCACTCATATGTAACAAAGAGATTTTTCTCGACAGTTCTTCACACCCCAAGAATAGAGTAAGTTCATCATGCTGATTAGGAGTAATTTCATCATCACAATACAAATTTGCAGCACTCATTGGGTTCAAATTATCATTGGAGGAGCATTGAAAATTAAAATGACCCACTTCATGGCAAACTTCACAAATAAAAGGATAGAGGGCACAAACTTTTTTACCAACATCATCTAGAGCCCTAAACCACTTTCTAGTTTTTTCATTAGCATGATGGATACAATATTCATATTTGATTTGATTAATTCCACAAGGTCTATGTATTCCACAAAAATTAACATGCTTATAGGAAATAGCATTCTTAGGAGTTTGAGCATGCTTATTGCAATAATTAACAACAATTTCATTCTTCATGCAAGCCTCTTTAAAAGATTCATGATACTTATCAAAATTCTTTTTAGGCAATTCAAAATGAGAAGCAAAGGCTTTATAAAGATTTGCAGCAACTTGAGAGTCAAGACCATAAGTAGCACTCATATTTCGAAATTTATCGGTATCCATAAAAACTTCAATGCATTCATAATCATAATTTATACCTGACTCTTTACCTTTGTCGTTCTCCCATCCTTCAGCGTTGTCCTCAATCCGATCAAGAAGATCCCACCTAGCTTCAACCTCCTTGCTTGTGAAAGATCCCTCCGAACACGCGTCCAGATAGTCCTTGTGTTGTCCTGAAAGCCTCGCATAAAAATTATTAACAATAACATTACGGGGGAGCTCATGAATGGGACATTTGAGCATTAGTGATTTCAATCTCCCCCACGCTTGAGAAATACTCTCTCCATCACGAGGATAAAAGTTATAAATATAATTCCTATCAATATGCACTTCATGCGGAGGATAAAATTTAGAATAAAAGAGAGATGCAATTTCCTCCCAACCAAGAGAATGTCTATTCTCCAACAATTTATACCAATGCGCCGCTTTACCAGACAGCGAAACAGAGAATAGCTTCTTCCTCACTTCATCCATAGAGATACCCGCACACTTGAATAACCCGCATAATTCGTGCAAAAACAGTAAATGATCTCTAGGATGGACAGTTCCATCCCCTTTATAGTGGTTGTCCATAACACGTTCAATAATTTTCATAGGTATTTTATACGGAATACTTTCAGCTGGATTTAAAATATCAGAAGCATCATTAGAGTTATCGCATATGGGAGATAAAGCATTATCGGAGCAAAATATTTCTTCCAAAGCTGAGGAGCAAAAAGATTATTTTTATATAAACTAGCTTCCCCAAGCTTAGACTTATCCATAGTATTAGCAGTGAAAGTGTTCATACTAATATGTTCCATGGGTTTTTTAATTTTCGGATCAACCCATCCATGTCTTAAATCAGGAAATAAAGTAAGAAGCTCATTGTTGTCCATTATGCCTAACTAGTGTAAAACAAGAAACAAAAAGATGCAATTGCAGGATCTAAAGGAAATAACTTCGAGCACACACACAATGGCGCCAGAAAAGTACTTTACCTGGAACCGGAGTATGAGTGCCTTTTACCTTTCCTCCCCAACGGCGCGAGGTGCTTGATGTCTACGGGAGCCTCTATTCTTGTAGACAGTGTTGGGCCTCCAAGAGCAGAGGTTTGTAGAACAGCAACAAGTTTCCCTTAAGTGGATCACCCAAGGTTTATCGATCTCAGGGAGGAAGAGGTCAAAGATATCCCTCTCAAGCAACCCTGCAACCACAAAGCAAGAAGTCTCTTGTGTCCCCAACACACCTAATAGGTGCACTAGTTCGCGAAGAGATAGTGAAATGCAGGTGGTATAAATAAGTAGTAGCAACGGCACCGAAAAGTGCTTTGCCCAGGACGTAAATAAGCGGAGCGCAGCGTAGTAACGCAGAAAGGAAACAAGCAGCAATAGCGTATTTAGGAACAAGGCCTAGGGATCAGACTTTCACTAGTGGACACTCTCAACATTGATCACATAACAGAATAGATAAATGCATACTCTACACTCTCTTGTTGGATGATGAACACATTGCGTAGGATTACACGAACCCTCAATGCCGAGTTAACAAGCTCCACAATTCAATGTTCATATTTAAATAACCTTAGAGTGTAAGATAGATCAACACAACCAAACCAAGTACTAACATGGCATGCACACCGTAACCTTCACACTATGAAAGGAGGAATAGATCGCATCAATACCATCATAGTAATAGTTAACTTCACAATCTACAAGAGATCACGATCATAGCATACGCCAAGTACTACAGGGTGCACACACTGTCCACATTACACCGTACAGGAGGAATAGACTACTTTAATAACATCACTAGAGTAGCACATAGATGAATTGTGATACAAAACTCATATGAATCTCAATCATGTAAGGCAGCTCATGAGATTATTGTATTGAGGTACATGGGAGAGAGATGAACCACATAGCTAGCGGAGCCCTCAGCCTCGGGGTGGATTACTCCCTCCTCATCATGGAGGCAGCGATGGTGAAGATGGCGGTGAAGACGGCGGTGGAGATGGCTCCGGGGGCAATTCCCCGTCCCGGCAGGTGCTGGAACAGCGACTTCTATCCCCCAAATTGGAGTTTCGCGATGGCGGCGGCTCTGGATGGTTTTCTCTGTTTCGAACCGGTCGATGTTTTTAGGTCGGGACGAATATATAGGCGGAGAGGCGGCGCAAGGAGGCGGGGGCCCCACACCATAGGTGGCGCGGCCGGGGGCCACCCGCCGCCTTATGGTGTGGGCCCCCTGCTGCCTGCCTCCGACTCTCCTTCTGTGTTCCGAAGCTTCCGAATTCTAAGACTTTCGGTGTTGATTTCGTCCGATTCCGAAAATATTTCCTTACTAGGATTTCGAAACCAAAAACAGCAGAACAGCAACGGCCTTTCGGCATCTCGTCAATAGGTTAGTTCTGAAAAACGCATAAATATGACATAAAATGTGAACAAAACATGTCGGTATTGTCATAAAACAAGCATGGAACATCAGAAATTATAGATACGTTGGAGACGTATCAATTCCCCCAGGGAAACCCTAGGGGTTGGCCGGCCTGGGCCTTGGGGGCCATGTGCCCCTGGCCCATTAGGCCAGGGAGCATCCCCTCGGCCCATGCTAGGCCTCCTAGGTCATGGGCCCCAAGGTGGACCCGTCCGGAACCTTCTAGAACCTTCCAGTCAACCACCGGAAAAATCCCGAACTTTTCCGAAACCCAGAAATCAACTTCCCTTATATGAATCTTATTCTCCGGACTATTCCGGACCTCCTCGTGACATCCTGGATCACATCCGAGACTCCGAACAAACTTCGTCTCCATACCATATTCAAATCTACTTATGCGACATCGAACCTTAAGCGTGTCACCCTACGGTTCGCGAACTATGCGACATGGTCGAGACTCCTCTCCGAGCAATAACCAATAGCGGGATCTGGAGATCCATAATGGCTCCCACATATTCAACGATGACTTAGTGATCGATTGAACCATTTACATACGATGCTAATTCCCTTTGTCACACGATATTCTACTTGTCCGAGGTTTGATCATCGGTATCTCCATACCTTGTTCAACCTCGTTACCGACAAGTACTCTTTACTCGTACAGCGGTATGTCATCTCTCATGATCTAATCATGTGCTTGCAAGCTAATCAGACGACATTCCACCGAGAGGGCCCAGAGTATATCTATCCGTCATCAGGATGGACAAATCCCACTATTGATCCATATGCCTCAACTCACACTTTCCAAATACTTAATCCCATCTTTATAACCACCCATTTACGCAATGGCGTTTGATGTAATCAAAGTACCCTTCCGGTGTAAGTGATTTACATGATCTCATGGTCGAAGGACTAAGACAACTATGTATCGAAAGCTTATAGCATTTTGAACTTAATGACTTGATCTTATGCTACGCTCATATTGGTGTGTGTCCATTATATCATTCAACTAATGACATAAGCTTGTTATTAATAACATCCAATGTTCATGATCACGAAACCATGATCATCCATTAATTAACAAGCTAGTTATACAAGAGGCTTACTAGGGACTCCTTGTTGTTTACATAACACACATGTATCAATGTTTCGGTTAATACAATTATAGCATGATATGTAAACATTTATCATAAACACAAAGATATTATGATAACCACTTTATTATTGCCTCTTGGGCATATCTCCAACACTTAGTTTATTACCCATAGATATTGAGCAAGGACCATTGTTAGTTGATTACCCATACATACTGATATGTTACCCTTCACACGTTTTGCATATTCATCTTCGGAGGAGGAGAATCTAACATTCTTTTTGTTATTTTGGAAAAATTGGTCTCAAACTATTATATGCAATCAGGTAAAGGATGAAGGCAACATCTCGATCTCCAAGCTTTGATTTTGTCTCAAAAGCCTGTTGTCATGATCAGGTCAACTGATTCACGCCTTCAAAAAGATCACCATTGGAATCAGGTGATCTTTCTCGCCCAACACTGTTTTGTCGGCCATAATCAATATTGCATTGTGTGATAAAATCCAATCTTGAGGTTTATGTATTGCTATGAAGAACAGTTTTCCAGACATGAAATCCCTCGCCAGTAAAACTCACATCACACATTGACCTTTTTAGCTTACCATTACATCAATCTTTATTTTCTTTACATAATTAAGTCCATAGATTATGCATGTTGACGTACTTAAGACCATAGCCAGCTCTATGTAATTAAAATTGTGTTCCCTTTTCTATAATGCATAAGCAGAGCACCTGCTGTTCACCGTCCAAAAACTTCGTTTCTTTTGATGACTATGCTTGTGACATGACTTGAAGATAAGTAACCAACACTTTTATTTGTAAATGATTATTATTGCTTGGGGCTGGGGATAAAAAAGATCTATTGAGTTGGCTGACCATGAGAAAGACAGTGCTTGCCACATATTTCCTTGCTCTTTCAATTCTCAAAAGATGAACAAGTTCCCCTTAGTAACTAATACACCAATGCTTTAACTGTACTGTACGTAGAACCTCTTTTTAAAAGCAAGGCGAGTAGAGACCTCTAACTGCTACAAATAAGAAGATAACATTTCCAATTCATAATGTCCGCATTGTCCTGTTTAAAGTAGTATGTTCTATTGTGCAGAACTACAGATGGAGGAAGCCACAATTGGACAGAGAATTGTACAAGGGGAAATGAATCCTCATTGACGCTTAGGCAATGTGGCTGCCATTCATGCCGCATCAATTCAAGCAGCTTCGAACGATGTTGCTAAGAGCGTGCAAGCCATCATAACAACAAACTTTGTAACACTATCTAAGCTTCTCCTAATAGTGCTAAGAGCGTGCAAGCCATCATAACAGTGTGTTTTAAGATGATTGCTAATGAATATTTGTAAGCTGATCCTCTCTGAATTGGCACTTAGTAAAATTCTATTACCGAATTGTTAATGTGTGTGATTTTAAAATTCTTTACATGATCGACGAAAAAGAACTCAAATCTTACTTGTGCAGTCGGCGCGGCGTGTCGCCACGCCCTTCCATGCTAGTTGAAACAACCACGGATTAAGGACAATTGAAAGAACCACGGATATTTTACTATTGGGAGATTTTTGTTGGGAGTTTTCTTTTTGTGCTCATCTCTTCTATAGTGTAAAACGAATTTCTCACAAATAGACGACTTGTTGTTTGACCACCAATTGTTCTTTCCATTTCTTTTAAATGCAAAAGGTGGCTTGAAGCCGAAATACTTAGCTACACCTTAAGTTTTTCTTCAAATCTGTATCAACTATGCCTCTGTCATTCCACTGGCCCATATCTAATATTGTATGTTAAACTACATCAATACTTAATGAACTACGGAGCTTTCCCTAATCAAAGTTAAACTCCTCCTCTTAGGACATCTTCAATGGAGGGCCACATTTCAACCAGTAAAACCGTCTGTATGAGGTGGCATTTTGATGACATGATATGCTATTCGGGATTCGGGAAATTAAAGGACAACAGCCGAAGTCCTTTTCCTATTCTTTCTCCTATCTACCGATGCACAAATGTTATTGTTACCCATTTAATACACGTGAGTACTGAACAGTTGTTCACATGTACTGATGTGCATATGTATTGTAATTTGTTGTTCATATATTGCACAGATGTTCAATACATGTGAGTAGTTGTTCATGTACTCCTAGCTCCAGGTGCTTCAGCTATGCTCCAAACTATATGGGTTAAAGTTTTTGATGTTCCCAGTAATGCCAGAAATGAACATGATCTGAAGGAGATCTCCATAACTTTTGGCGGGCCTAGTGCTATTGATACAAAATCCTTACCTGGGCTGGGTCCCATTCATGTACAGGTTGATTGTAAAGATCCTACGAAGCTGAGGGGCAGAATTGAAATCTTTCTGAATAAAGCGGGTTTCAAATTTCGGATGAAGCAGAAGGGATTGTGTGGGCATTTTCTGAGATACCTAAGCCCAATCTTCCGGGGGATGGCCATGTTCCTCGTGTCGGGGGAGATTCCGATGATAGTGTTGATGAATCATGGGACAGACATAGGGAGCAAAACAAAGAGAAACCTGAAGCTTGTGGCTCAAAACATGAAGGGAGTAATTCTTATAGGCAACATCAGGTTGTTGATTATTACGTTTCTTCCTTTTCCCCAGTTGGTCCTGGTGATCAGTGACGAGTTTGTACCCTGGGCAATGTCCAAGGTTATGAACTTAGGTTTTGGGAAAGACAACGCCCGAAAATTCCGGGAGCGAGATGGCACATGACATACCCAGGTTCACGTCCCCACGGTGGAGGATCACTACGTCTTGCTAGCAATCCAGTATGATAGATGTGTTTACAGGGTGCCGCCGTAGGCGGATTGTGTCTAGTCTAATCTAGTCTGCGGGTATGATACTATATATGTGTATTGCGTACCCTCAAAGGGGTGCCCCTGCCTGGCCTTATATATGCAACCAAGTTAGAGTTTACAAGAGTCATAGTCTATTACAAATTGGATTTTCCTTCTTTGAGCTTTCCTTAGTCGATACTACATGCGGGTCCAGCTTGTCGAGTCCTTGTGCTAGACTACCTCCATAATCCGCACCAGGTATAGCAATAATGAGTACTTGATAGGTTCTACCTACGCCAATAGCCTTTGGAGAAGGATGATACCTTAGTTGTGGTCGAGAATTCAGTTGATTCTGGTCCTATGCAGAAATAAAAATATGATGATCTAAAGAGTAATGGCATGGGGCTTACTGATACAAATAGTGATGAGTCTTCAGAGGCTGATGATTATTGTGATAATGATGATGATTCTCCTCCACCCGAGGTTTCCTCTATTATGAGTCCAATGAAACGGGTGGGGACTCAATCGATCCTTGATGAATCTGGTGATAGGGAGATGATGTCTTGGAACTCTGCAAACTCTAAAGCTATTGTTGTATCAGCTAGGGCTTTAGAAGAGATCAATGGGGAGCGGGTTGTCAAGAGCACTCCTAAAGAGGATGTTTTTGATAAAGATTTTGGCAGCAAGGAGTTGGATGCCAGTGCTGAGGAGGATGATGGGAAAATTTAGGCTGGAGGGCAGTGGTTCATCTCAGAGAGAAAAAGGGGGTAAGAGAAGCAAAATTGTTCCTACTATGGTGAAGAAAAAGAGTAGCAGGGTGTTGGACACTGGAATTTGCTAACATGTTTAAGTGTAAGCTTGGTTAGCTTCCAATGGTATACCTAATTAAGCATGCCCATTGGGGAGTGCGAGAGTGATCGATTTCTTCCTCTCGTGGCTAAACCACTAAGAAAATAGACCCTTGGCAGGGCAAGCTAATGTCATCTACAGCTAGATTAACTTTGTACAATGCTTGCCTGGCTAATCTTCCGATGTTCCAAATGGGGTTCTACTTGCTTTGGGAGGGAGTCCATAGAGAGCTTGACGAAGTCATAGGTACGTACATTCTATTGGGAAGGTTGTTCTCAGGATTTCAAATACCACATGATGAAATGGGAGCATATATGCAGGGCGATCCCCTTGGGCATTTTGAGTGTGTTGATACCAACTCTATAGTGCAATATATGGGTGTGTCTATATCTCTGTTGACTAAGATTTTCTTAAGTCTCAATCACCTCAGAAAAGTGCAACTGCAGTTTAAAGAAAAGTGCAACTCGGTCCAGTTGCACATTTCTAGCAGAAAAGTGCAATTGCATTTTTTTAACAGAAAAGTGCAACTCAAGCATTTTTTTTGTAAGTGACTTAGACTCAAAAAAATCTCAGTTGACTGAGACATTGCAAAACCGCAATATATTCATAGTGATGTGCACCATCTATTTACTGAAGTAGCATCGACGGCGGCGACGGAAGCCATCGCTATGAGCGAGGGTTAATCGCTTCGGATGCAACAACGTTCAAGCTGACCAATACTTGATATTTCTTGATATCTTGCAATGATACAAATCCAGTATCTAGCGCACAAACATGTGTTACACGTGACATGTCCGGTGGGCGATCACAGACAGCCAGCCATGCCACATCTTATGCGCTGGTACCGTACTAGTACAACACAGCAGGGGCAGGGCGGCCAGATGCGTTGCATCAAGGTGCAGGTGCAGGGGACACGTACTGCAGGAACTCATCGTCGCCGAGAAGGCGGGCCATGGTGTCCGGCGCGAGGCAGACCTCGACGTCGACGCTGCCGTCCCCAGCCTGGCCCGGGAACGCCGACATCTTCCCATCGAACTTGTTGGCGCGCCCGCTCCTCACAGCCACGGCCCTGCCCCACCCGAAGTCGTTGCCGTCGTACATCGGGAACCGCGGCGAGCTGCCCATGGTCAGCGCCGCGCCGTCGGGGTTGCCCAGCGGGAAGCACCGCGGCGCCGCCTCCCAGTCCGCCGCCGCCTGCCGGATGGCGCCGTCCTCGTGCGCCACCACGGTCGCGTGCAGCCTCGACGCCGCCCACCGGAGGTCGTGGGAGGCCAGCTCCGCCACCGTCGCCGTCGTCGCCACGCTCTGGATGGCGTTGCCGAAGTAGACCGAGGAGATCTTCGGGCGCAGACGGTGCCGGCAGTTCACCGCCATGCGGAACGTGGTCATGGCGTCGGTGGCCAGCTGCAGCCGTGCCCGCGTCACGGCCCTCCACATGTGCGCGCACATCGACTGGAAGGAGGAGATCTCTCCGCGGCCTCCCTGGACCTTCACCAGGTCATGCAGGAGCTTGCCGTTAACCTCATCATCCTCGCTGGTTTTCCTGCAGCGGTTGGCCGCTGCCTTGAGGTCGCGGATCGCCGCGGCGCTGAAGTGGATGACTCGCTCGCGGAGGGGCGCCGCGGCGTCGAACGTCACCGCGGGGCCGTCGCGTCCGGAGAAGCGGAGCACGGCCGTCGAGCCGCCGAAGAAGTTGCGGGCGAAGTCCGGTGGCTGGACAGGCTCGCCGCGGCACAGCCCGGCCCATGTGTTGAAGAAGTGCCAGAACGAGGTGCCGTCCACGACGGCGTGGTTGGCGACGAAGCCGACAAAGACGGCGCCGTCGCCGAGCACGGTGACCTGGAACGACGTGAGCGGGCGGCGGTGGCCCTCGTAGCTCACGGTGCGGTCCATGGGGAACAGGTCTTTGGTCAGCCTGGTCGGCACGTCGGCGTCGGGCACGAGGAAGTCGTGGAGCGACAGGGCGGGCGCCACCGCGTGGTAGAACTCGACGGCCGCGTCGTCGCCGCACCGGATGACGATGCGGCCGTCGGGGAGCGTGGCAAGCCGGCCTGCGAGCGCCGGGAAGACGCCGAGCGCGCGGGAGAGCGACGACGCAAGCGACGACACGAGGCGGGCCATCGGCGTGCCGGTGGGCGGGAAGAACAGACCCTTCTGAATGTAGTGGCACGACAGCATGGGCATGTCGGACACGGACAGCTTGAGGTCTCCGACCGGCGACGCGCCTTCCGGCACTACGGTCTGCTTCGACACGACAGTGATGATCGGCGCCGGCGCCGGCACGGTCGCGCAAACCATCTGGTTTAGCACGGCCATGGGCGCAGCCTCCACTACGACGTCGGCGGAGATCGGCGGAGCCATTCTATCTGGATTGGTTGCCGTTGCGCTCTCGATCGGCGATGGCGTCACACAAGATTGTGCTGAGCATTGCTCGGTGGTCGACACGTTATATAGCCGTGGAGATGGGCTTGGGTGCATGCATCTCCTCTTACACCTGTTCATGTAATCATGTTGTGCATTTTCGAAAGGTTTGTGGGGTGTGGCTCCCAGTCCCAGGTAGAGTATGCTCGAGTGGATGTGTCTGCTGATAACAAGTTGTTCTTCCTGGCCACAAAGGAGAGAAAAGGGATAATTTACCACTAGCACGATCGACCAGTGCGGTCGTTAGAAAACCTGTCGCTTTTAAGATGAAAAGGTGTCGTGAAGCACGTTTCAGAGAGCGTTTGCACACGTAGGATTCTACCCAAATATCTCCGGATTAGCATAGAAAATCACAGTACGTGTTCTATCTGATCCTCAATGTAGGTAGTTCTCACAGTGACATGCGTAATCCATATTGGCACTTTGACCATGAATTGCATTGAAATATCTCTAGAATAGCCTAGAAGTTACACAATATATGTACGTATTCTTTCTGATCGTGAACAGGTAGATTTAGACAGTGACATCAATTTTTGCATCCTCAAACTCACACTTTGGCCTTTACCAAAAGAAGACACTTCGACAATTAATCACATTGAAGACGTCTTCCATAAAATAAAATAATTGTCTTACTAACATATTACCTCAATCCCAAAGAATAAGGATTATAATTTTTTAAATTAAACCAAGTAAAGTTTGACCAAAATTTTAGAAGAATCTATCAAATATGATATTTTGTCATACCATATGAAAATATATTTTATTATCTATCTAATGATATTAATATTTTTTTCCATGTTAATGATTTTTTGGTAAAAACTTAGTCAAACTTGACATAGTTTGACTTTCAAAACATAATACTACTATAAGCCGTTTTAGGATGAAGGTAGCACAAGATACAAGTTTAATATTGTAAGGGCCTTGAGGTGAGGGTACAAGACAGAAGTTTTATTTGGTGTGTTATCGGATTTGGTGAGGGTTGTTATTAAGTATTGAAGGTGTGTCGTCAATTTACTATGCTATCATACTTCAAGTTCAAGACCCAGGTAATGCTCTAATTTATATAAAAAATAGTTGAGGCCTTTCATTGATCTCACGTCTAAGATCTTTTCATGGCTACATGTACAGACTTTGGTTGAACTAGCTGGCTCATCAATTTAATACTAACAAGTTAATATTTGTCTCTAAGTCAATCGTCCTAATCCTTGACTCTTTATCCACATAAAGTTGACTAATTTCAAAATTTATAAGTTATTTACATGTGTGTTTGGTTTTGGTTTGGTTTATCCATAGTCCTAATACTTGACTCTTTATAAACATAAAGGTTGGTAATTTCAAAGTTTAGAAGTTATTTACATGTTTTTTTGTTTATCAACAGTCCTAATCGTTGACTCTTTATCCACAGAAGTTGAGTAATTTCAAATTTTAGAAGTTGCTTTGCATGATCAAGAAATTATAGTTGTGGAGCATTGACATAGTGCGTCATTTTGGCATGTGAGCTCCATTGAGCTTGTTTTTGAAAACTTCTAGAAATAATAATTTAAATATTCTAATTTTTTAAAAAATAATGTAGCCAATGATGTATTCTACCCGTGTGTTAATTTTTACAACAAAATACTCCCCCGCTCCGTCGGGGATTTAGTACAAAGTTGTACTAAGTTTCTACTAAATCCCTGACACTTATTATGGATCTGAGGTAGTACCTTACAATTCTATCCTCGGAAAATCCGAATAAATGGGGGGGGGGCATGAACAATGCCACTTTTGAATCTTCTAAATTTGTCCACTTTATGTTTTATTAATAAGCCTCAAATACAAGGTATTTTACAATAAAAATTCACGCTTGTGGTGTACATAGTTCAGTAATTGAGTATATCCATGTATCTTTTATTTTTATTTTTTGAAACTATGAAAACCAAGTATTCATTTTTAGGGGTTCCATGGAGCTCAGGTAGCATTGACATTCCAAAAGATTGGCTAGTATCCAAACTAGAACAAACTTTTTGATCATGGCTGAAAGTTTGGTGCAGTACATTTTCGTCAACTTAGATTTCTAGTTCTCCGACAATTAGAAATGACAATCCGCTAGAAACTACCATGATAGATCTATGAATACTAGCTCTATTAATGGTTGCCATTGTTCTGCTGCTAATAGCCAAATGTAAAACTGGTTGATATAAGTAAACTATAAAACATTATATTCTATAAGGGGAAGCCCTCATAAAAATTCGAGAAGATCATGCCTTTGGCAAAACTTGTTCATAGTTTTTATTCAAAGGAACAAACACATTAGTTTATCGAACATCAATGGAAGAATCGAAAAATCGTGAAGATGTATAAGTCAACATCTTTTAGTTTAAGCGAGCATGGAGACAGCAAAATAGTACTCCCTCTAATTCATAATAAGTATTGTGGTTTTACTTTAATTTTGAACTAAAACTACAATATTTATTATGGATCGGAGGGTGTAGAGTACATATACTACCGATTAGTCATGGAATATTTCATGAGCCAAAAGACGAAGGTGTGTCAATACATTTCGTTTCTTGCACATGACCAATTATTCCATAGGTTATAGGTAGTTCGCGTGTATTGGGCTCAACGAATTGTTTGAACTTATCAAAGGGGGTCTCTAGCCTATCCAAGGATCCATAGTGTTCCAAGATGGTGCAAACCAGTTCAACAATATTCCACGAGTTAGTCCCCCGTAGAATGTGATATTATATTTTCTCATTTTTTGTCATTTTATATGCATACTTTGATCACAAAAATGCATTAATGTGTTTTTTATTGCCAACAAATTGTCTATCTTACAATACACAGATGATCCAAACAGAAATCATGGAACAGGACTTTTAGAAAGTTGTGAACATGAAATTAGTTTTATGTATCTTCCAGCAATTGTCTAGCTTCACAAAGACTGAGAAGGAGGCACTTGTATACATGCAGATTTTTGGATGCGAGTCGGGTTCCTTACCTTTTAGGTACCTTGGGGTTCCAATTCGTCATAGGATGTTAGATAATGTGGAATGGAATTCAGTTGAATCTCACTTTGAAAGAAATCTTGGCTGTTGGGAAGGAAAACTACTCTCATATGCGGATAGGTTGGTTCTTCTTAATTTTATTTTCAATAGTCGGCCTATCTTTATCTTGTGTTTTCTGGAGATACCTAAGGGGGTATGAAAATGGTTAGATTTCTACCGCTCTCTATTTTCTGGCAATGTGATGAAATTAAGAAAAATATAGGCTCATTAAGTGGGTAATTATTTTTCGTCCTAAGGATCAAGGTGGTCATGATATAGGGGTACTAGGACTAAAGAATAAGTGTTTGCTCACTAAATGGTTGTTCAAACTACTTACGGAGGATGGTATTTGACAAGAGTTGTTACATAATAAATAACTCCGAAATGAAACGTTGACCAAGTTGAGGTAAAATTTACAGGCTTCCCATTTTGGAAGGGTTTAATGTATATTGAGGATATTTTCTTTAATAAAGGATACTTCCAAGTGGAAAATAGAAAATGTACCAGATTCTAGGAGGATGTTTGGATAGGAGAAACCTCACTCATTCATCAATATCCATCATTATATAATATCATGCACCAAAGAAGTTTTGTCTCAAGCTCCACTAAACATATGTTTTAGAAGAGATTTAATGTTCAACAAATGGGAGACATGGCTTCATTGATGTCAACGATCAATGATGGTTCAACTTTCGGAAGACCCAAATAGATTTATTTTGAAAGCTCAATACGAGCAGCTTACTGAAGATAACCTTGCTAAAAGAAACTGGATGGGGTGTAACATTTTTAGTTATTGTGATTCAGAGGAGACCATAGAAATTTTCTTTTCCTCACGTACGCTTGCCCACCTGATTTTTCGCATTGTTTACTTTATCTTTAATATCCCTCCACCAACCAATGTCACAGATATGTTTCAGAATTGGTTAAATGGAATATACAAGA
Organism: Lolium multiflorum; assembly: GCA_030979885.1. NCBI lineage: Eukaryota > Viridiplantae > Streptophyta > Magnoliopsida > Poales > Poaceae > Lolium > Lolium multiflorum. The sequence goes on from CM061747.1 coordinate 204,883,913, forward strand.
ACATTTAAGCTAGAATACACATCAGAGCTTCAAATTTATGTTGGTCTATTTGAATGTATAGAAACAATACCATTTTTAACAATATTGGAGGTTTGAACTTTTTGTAGGTTATATGTATGGCTGCTTTTTGGGGGATCCAGCGACGGTACTTTCTTCTCCCGGGGATCAACGGGAACCTACGTATATTGGATGCAACTGGCTACTGGGGTCGCACATATCTACAATTGTACTAGTTGCCAACATACCAGTAGATTGAATAGTAATATAGTATGCTTACCATTTTTATATGGGTTGTACTTATGTGATCCTTAAGATGTAATAATTGAATGTTGAACTTGTTAATGAATAAGGATGTGTGTGGAGGCCGGGTATGCCTCAATTGTTAAAAAAAAAAACTAGTGCAAGAAATTAGATCAATGTACTCCCTTTGTTCCGATTTAATCTACATTCTAGGAAAAATGAGATAAACTAGTGTTGCATTTATTAGTACTACTTAGATATGTGAACAACTAATCCAAACTAATAACAACGTCCAATAAAGAGAGCAAAATCAGTTTGTTTTTAGCGTTGCTGTTGACTAAAAAATAAAATGTAGACAATTTCAGAACAAATTTTACAACTAGAATATAGACAATTTGAGAATGGAGGGAGTATATTGCATACAAAGATAAAAGATAAAGTGTAATCATGGAAGATAAATTGTGTGTTAGATACTGAAACGAGACAGAAGTTGTGGGTTAATTCGGCAAAAAAAAATATGCAGGCATTCATGGATCTAAAACATATGGAGTTGAAGTGGTATTGAGTACAATTTACGTTAGGAATTTCGATGAAATGAATGATCAAGATAGTGGCGGCTCCAGATATTTTTGTTCATTGAGATAGACGGGTTACAAACTTACAAACGACACATGCGATGCATCGCCAAATGCATAGCTTTGATATGTACTCAAGGCAAATCCGAGTTTGTCCTCTAGTCTTGAAATATTCTTTCTACAGTAGCACAAAACACAATAGAATGTACAAACTCCAAGCCCTGCGTGCCATGTCGGGCACACAAATCCAACAGCACCGTTAACACGTGGCACGCAAGATTTCTAATTGCGCACAAGGGAACAAGGGTAGGGCCTGCCGGTGCCTGCATCTAGACCGGAACAAGATAACCCCGGCTGAAGAACGACTGTTGCATCGCAGTACGAGCTCCAGTCGACCGTCCCTCGTGCGGCTTGTCCCCTGCCGAGGCCCACCGCACCGCCGCAAGGCGCCAAGCCATCGAATCTCGCCGGCGGTGTGGCGTCGCTGTCGCGATGAGGCCGTGCGATATTATTTGAGAGCAACGGAGCACCCCGGGGGAGGCTGCGCCGATGCGCACGGGCGGCTGAGGTTCGCCGAGTGTGGCGGAGGGGGAACAGCGGATGGCCCCCTGCGCTCCGGCGGCGTCGTGGTGCGTTGCCCGCCACAGCCTTCGGGATGGGGAATTGGGCCAAGGCATGGAGCTGCATACTGTTTTGCCGGCTCGCCGTAGCGACGGCGGAGGCAACACGCCCAGACAGGGCGTCGGCCACGAGCAGAACGAAGAGGACAGTCCGAGCCATGCCCCCTAGCGCAAAAACATGAAAGTTGGGCAGGCGAAGTAGCGTCTGTTGTGTAAGAGCATCGCTCTCGTGTAAGAGCATCACCCGTGTTGACCTAAAACAGCGACCCGTTCGATCCGTTTTGGTCTAGTTGTAAGGACTAGTAAGTAACTTGATAGTGTAGTTTAACCTTTGTATAGGGGAGTGGCATTTTGGCACCCGGGAGCATATGCTCCCGGTTTTTAAACTTCATTTTAAATGCACTTTTAAAATGTTGAAAAATTTGAACACAAAATTTAGTGGATACATCTCGAAATTCTACACGTTCACAAAGTGGTTCCACAGAAAACCGACATTTTGAGTGTCATCTATAAAAAAGATAAATTTTTCGGTAAAAAATGGTTGTGTACGAGACGTTTTGTTTATCTTTTTCGCACAAGTCACAAAAATGTCGGTTTTTCGCAAGACTTGGTGTGCGCACGTAAAATGTTGATACGTAAGCGAGAAATTTTTTGTTCGAATTTTTTGAACATTTCAAAATATTTTTCCGGTGGCAGGAGCATATGCTCCCATGTTCCAAATTGAATTTCCGTGCTCTAGTACATAAAAATAAATTTCGTATAAAAAACTTTACATTTTTTATGTTGGAGTTTTTAGCGGATCTTCGAAGCGAGGTTCCACACCTCTATATTCTTGGTAAATTCTCCCTTATTGATTCTTGGAAAGCACTGAAGACTCCAACCTATGGAGATAAAGATTCCAACCCAAAGACTTCAGGCTTACAACTCAGCAATGTGCCAAGTCATGTATCGTTCTCTTGCTAGTCCAGAGTATGTCGAGAGACTTTAGTCCAGAGACACTTGTCTTACTCTAACCTGGCCCATCAAGGCCGGAGACTCTGACCTCCCCAGGGTGATAACTCCGGGGTAGGTTTCCTACAATGACTAGTTTTTGGAGAGACCTATATAAAACCTCCTCCTTCCCAAAGTTGAGGAAGCTTGTTCCCGCTCTCCCTATCCTTCATTGTTGACATTGAAGATCTAGCCCCAACTCTACACTCCAGATATGATTTTTGCAACTTTTTGAAGGAAAAGAGAGAGGATATCTAGATCAACATTTTTGCTAATCAATGTATTCTCTTAGTGAGGGGAACCTATTTTATCATGATCTTGGGGTCTTTTGTGAATTCACACCTTTGTTCTTCCTCTCACATCCGTCCATAGCATTGCTTGTGGTGGGATTTGGGAGAGAAGGACTTGAGCACTTCTTATTCTCTTTCCAATACATATGGTGCATTAGTTTGAGTTCTCCATGTAGTTTCAGTTGGTGAAAGTAGAGATGCTTATTACTCCCAGGTGCTCATACTAGAGATTGTTCCTCTTGGATTATTGGAACCCTATACGGCTTTGCAGCCACATGGTTCCATGGAGCTCAATCTTTGCCGGTAAATCCCGCGGTGGATTACATGGGGGATCAATTAAGTTGTGGAGATTTCCCAGCTTAAGGCCTTTTGTGGTGATTACTTGAGAGCCTCCAACTAATTTATGGAGATTTTCCTAAACTTTTATGGGTTTGGTGACTGCTCTGAAGGGTCCCATAGTTTATTGAGGACTTCCCTTTAGGTGGAAATGCTCAAGGAGAATATGATGAGCCATTGTGGTGTTTGAGGAGACTTGTACCTCCGCACCGCTCCAACGGTGAGTAGCATCCGCATGGGTGTGAACTTTGGGGTACGTCATCGTCTCTGGTGCCTCGGTTATTTTCTTTACATGTGATCTTTACTTATGCACTTTATTTTGTGTGATAGCCATCGTGCTTAAACCATACATATTTCTATCACATAAGTTGCTTGTCTTGCCTATCATAAGCTGTTGGTGCACATACTTAAGCCCATCATGATATAGGTTTTGTGCTTAACAAATTAAATGCTAGTTTTATTATGTATTTGTTCAAGATAATATCTTATTTTTTAAATTGTTTATTAACCCCCATCTGGGGGGCCTCCTTGTCATTTCACCCATCATGACTGCCTAGATGTACAAAGATGAATTGAGGATGGGGATGTTGGCTACACTTCGATAGCGCCCTGGTGTTGGCCATTCGGCATGTGTTGCCATCGTATTAAGACAACAAGAGCGAAATGCCAACCACTGCATCACAATCTCTAGAATACCTCATAAACACCGTATAAAACCTAGAATTTTCTATCCACTTTTACAAGTCATTCCACTAGAAACCACTATCAAGATCATTTTTAGACTCTTTCAGCCAACCTTGTTACTAAAGAATATTAAAGAGTGCAAGTAAATAAACACATGTAAACTATAATTCATGCTATATGAAAAATTATTTGTTAGAGGCATATCTCTGAAACATGTAGATTGTCTTGAAAATATGACTCAAATTTAGCAAAACAATGTGTACTATTTGAGTAACAGACATTCGAGCAAGATGACAATGTGAACATAATTAACATCTGAAAATAGAAAATAAAGTCTTAATATTATTCTTTGTTAAAAGTGTTTTATAGAAGTATAAAATTTTAGTATAAATACTATTTATTTTAGCTTGGCATGGACCCCTTCTAGAAATATTAGTAGGGAGTCTAGGAAAGGAGAAAGAACTTGCTCATGTAAAAGTCTAAAGACAATATGCTCAAAGACTCACCACGAGTTCAACTCTATACAGAGAAAGAGGGCAAAGATGATATCGATATGCTCGAAGAGCAAAGAGAATTGGCACTCGCTAGATCAGCTATATACCAGCAAAATCTCAGACGCTATCATAACTGGAAGGTAAATCCAAGGGTATTCCAAAGAAGGAGACCTAGTGCTACGTCTAGTGCAACGCACTGAAGGACATCATAAGATTTCACCCTCATGGGAGGGACCATTCATAGTGAGCAAGGCTCTCCACAATGATGATTATTATGTTATAGATGCACCGGAAGCAAAGAAAGGCAAGAAAGATAGATCGCGTGAGGAAACCAAACGTCTCTAGAATGTAGCTCTCCTTCGCCCTTTCTATTCCTAAGGATGTGATGTAAGAAGTTCCTGTACCTTTTCAATATTTGCTATGAATGAAATGTCGGCATCCCGAATGTATCTCGAGGACTGCCTTTACCGAATCTGCATGTTATATGTTTATTTTTTATGTATGATGGTTGGCTTAATTGAAGTTTTCATTTTCGGCTTAGTAGTGCGTTTAACCCGAAGGTGAGTCTTCGACTTAGCTGTTGTCCGCAACCCGGCTTCATGGCAAACAAGAAAATCCGGAGGGACTTGAACACATGAAAAACAGATAGGGAAATGAAACTAAGCGATCCAGAATAAAATTTGATTAACCCTGGGCATACCGGTTTTTTGCAAAATTTTCGAGCTACTCGAAGTTTTTTCTCTAAGTTCAAGAAATTGTTTGTTTGGCAAAAGGACTTTGGACCTCATACGTCAAAACACCCAAAAGAGGTAGACAGAGCCAAAGTCAAAGAACTAAGCAAACATTAGACTGAACTCGGGACTGAACCTAGAGTACTTAATATATAAGTTCACAAACTACTCAACCTAATGAGTTCCAACGAGCCAAAAAGACTGAAGCGTATGTATTACATCGCCATCCGGCATGCCGGGGATTTAACGAATTTAAAAGTTTTTGACCAACAGGGGTAAGTCTTAGGCATCACCAGCACCCGGTGCTGAAGTGCAAGTGGAGCATGAAGGGTCAACCGGAATAGACGTTATAGTGGGGGGAGCATAGGCCTCCAACTCTTCATCGACATTCTCGTCGCTGCTTCCGGCATCACCATCACCAGGAGCTTCTTAATTTTGATCTTCCTCCTCGGGAACATCTGAATCAGTTGGATCAAGGATGAACTTGTGGACGGCGGCATACTGGGCAATCTCGTAAGCTCGAGCTTGGCGTTTCTGGATCTTCTCTTCATCAGAAAGAGTGGTTGAGCCAATCCTTAGCGTCTGCAAGGCATCGAGATCAAGCTCCTCATACCAAGACAAAACGAACTTCAAGGCTTGATCCGCTCCGGCCTGACCGGCTGAACATCGCCATTCGCTGAGTTGAATCTCAGCGGCAATCAACCACCCGCAGAGCTCCGGAAGTTCCTTAGGCCTTGGTTCAGTGGGATACAATGCATCAAATGCCTTAAGGGCAGCTTGAAGAACATCCACACCAAGGACCTTCATGTGGGAAACCCGGGCGTCCATAGCAACGATGTAATCTTCCATAGTGGTCATGATCGGCTCAAGAGGCTCGGTGAGACCTTTTTGGGCTTCCTTGATAGCTTTGATTGCACGCTTCTCAGATTCCCGGAAAGCATCTGATGCAACCACAAGACATAAGATTCAGATGAGGCCAAATATAGTGAGAAGATCAAAAGGGAATAGGTGAGATAGTTACAATGGGCACATAGGGAGCATACCTGCCATGTCCTCATTCAGTTTACCGGCATAAGTCGCCCAGTGCTTTATCTTGTCGTTCAACAAGTCAACTTGTTCCTTCTGGAGCTCATTGAGCCAGCGTTCGGTGCCGTTGATCACGTTTAACCTAGAAACTTCTTTCTCAAACTTCGAAATCGTCTCATTGACCGCATTCGTCTTCATCAACCTCGGCTTTCAGTCGGGTAACTTTATCCTTCTCCTCCTTCAACTCAGCGTCGTGCTATTCCTTCAGTTGCGACATTTGAGCTTCAATTTTCTCATTGTCCCCTGCGTTCAAGTAAGAACTTAGAACAACACGAAAACGGATTAACTACAACGGATGAGCGTACAAGAGAAGGCTTACCCTGGATGATGTTGATCCTTTCCACCATTTCAGCCACTTGAGCCAGGTCTTGCTTGTCAGCTAAGGAAGCAGAACAAAGAAGAGTGTCAGCATACGAGATATGTATGTCGGCACAAGGTGAAAAGAAAAAGACGTCGACATTACCATTGGCTTTGTCAAAAGCAGCGAGCAGCGACTTGTGAGCATTGCTGAGCTCGCGATGCTCCCACAGCAGGTTCTGGTATAATTCATTCCTTGTGGTTTTGGTTGCAGTTCTGCACAAGGTGACATGGATGGTTAGCTCATATTGATACTATGTGTGCCGGAATTTCGACGCAAGTGTCGCGCCAAGTGCTGCGCACTTAACCCAGAACTCGGGGACTATGTGCGCCGGAATTTCGACGCAAGTTCCGCGCCAAGTGCTGCGCACTTAGCCCGGAACTCGGGAACTATGTGTGCCAGAATTTTGACGTAAGTTCTGCGTCAAGTGTTGTGCACTTAACCCAGAACTCGGGGACTATGAGTGCCGGAATTCCAAAGCGAGTTCCATGCTAAGTACTACACATTTAACCCGGAACTCGGGGACTATGGACATTTGGTTTTCTAAGAGAGTTTCACGATAAGTACTATGCACTTAACCCGAAACTCGGGTACTATGAGTGACTATGGATAACTTCATGTCTAAGATTTTTGAAAATATTTTCGAAGGCAAAAGATGAAGCTTAAAATTGACAAGATGCTTACCACAACGGCTTTGTTGGTATCAAACCAAGCATTGTCCATGGCCTTGATGGCTTTCTTCACCCGCAAGAGGTGGTTGATTAGTGGCATTGGGCCAGTAGGAGCTATGATTGGCTCACGGGCTTCATCCAGGCTGGAGGTCACATCACTCATGTTAGCACTGTTCCAGTCTTGCGCATAATGCTCCAAGGAGCCCAGGCTATCCCCACTGTAGGTTTGAACCAGCACGTTACCAAAGCGTGGAGCCATTTGACGCGCAGCCACGATGGTGGCACGACTAGCATGCAGTGTCATCTGCTGTTCATCGCTCCCGGAGCCTGGCTCAGTACCGGCTTTCGGACGCACGGTTAACTTCTTGCTCTTGGGCTTGGGCGCTTTACCCGCAGCAGTTGTTGAAGCTGTTGGGGAGTGAGCTGGTCCCTTGCTAGTGTTAGGTGGAGGAGTTTATAGCTTCGAGGAGGTCGGCTTGTCAGATCCTGCTCCGGTATCCTCATCGGCTTTGGGTTCTGCAGAAGGGTCACTTGTTCCTTCATGAGAATATGGGCGTGTTGGAGTCATGGTCTCTTCCCTCGTGTCAGAAGAAACTTCCGGAAAAAGCGGACATAATGAAGGAACCGGAATCTCAAAACTCGAAAGTGGAAATTCTTCCGAAGGAGGTGAAGTAGGTCGAGAAGAGTTGGAAGGTATGTCTGGTGTCAGCCACACTGGCGGCGGCGGGATAACTGTTGTCACTGGTGAGGCTTCAAGTGCACTTTTGCGGGTCCTCCTGAGGGCGAAACGGGTAATGTCAAGTGCTGGACTGGAAAGACAGAATAAGATGTCAGGTACGACCGAAAACGGTTAACACAAAGGCAAAAGTAAATGTCGGCACATATGTGCTTACCCGGAGGACGTAGGTGGTTCCTTGGGGGCGGTATTCTTATCTCGACGAGGAGGCTTGTTGCCGCTAGCATTGGGGCGCTTTGGTGGCGGAGCTGCTGTTCCACCAGTAGCTGTGCCGGCACGCTTCTGGGTCGTAGTCTTCTTGACTTTGCCGCGGCCAACAGCAAGGGGAGCAGCGTTCTCCAGAACCTGAATATTGGGATCTGTTGAACCCAGATCCAAGCAGTTTGAAAATAAGAGGGGAAAGAAGTTAATACCTCCAAGATAACACAATCATCATCATCGTCATCGTCAGCCCAAGTCCTTAAGGGATGCTCGACAAGGGCCTTACTAGTGTCGGCGTCGAGGATGACGTTGTCGACATTCAGGTCGGGTGCAGTGGCAGTAGTGTAGGGATCCTCATTGTCAACATCTGTCCGATCAGCCGGGAAAACGATACAGCCAATCTATCTCTACTGGGCGCACGTTGGAGCCCTCCTAGCCCACGTGTCTGGCGCGTGCGCCGGTCTCTGGTGCAGGATCATCGGCCCCTTCGGCCTCCTCCGATAAAGGAACATCAGCAAGGATTTGTTCTTCAGAGGACATCTCTTCGATGAACTCAGGAAGATGAGTAGAATGAACCCGACCTATTCTTCACTAACTAGAAAAGGAGATCTGCAAAAACAAAAGAAATCAGAAGAAAAATGTGAGAATCTAGCAGAAAAAGGCAACCTAAAGCACCAAGAACTCGAAGATAGAACAATGGCAGACAAATGTTGTCAAGAGAGAAAAGGACAAGGGGCCAGATCGAACCTACCATGGTTGGTTTGGGTCGCTGAAGAGGGAATCGATGGCGGTGGCGCAGCCTCCACCGATGCTGCGGCGGAAAAGAGGGCGAGGATCCCCGCAGCAGAGACGAACTGTTTGAGGGAGACGGAGGAGGAAGAAGAAGAAGTGCGGTCAAAATAAAGAAAGTGACCGACGGGGGTATTTATAGTCCCCGGGGAGATCATGGGTCACAGATCCGCTGCGGCCGCGGAAGCGGTAACCGCCCCGATCATGTGCGGTGAAATTGCGTACATGGCCACACCAAATGCCACATGGATACCGTGCGCCGTATTAAATGCTCACGTTTATCAGTAAAAACGTCATGATTACCGTGGCGGTTTCGATTTGACTACACCGCGGTTCATCGGTCGGTAACAGTGACCGCTGCCGCTGACAACTGGTGAGTTCCCATATATTCCCTCACAGAGGCGCATGCAATGCCGGACACCATCGTCGGTAAGTGTCGCTCGGTTGTTCGGATGAGACTTATGCCAGCAAGGGTTATGTTCTTACTAAAAGAGGCCGGGATATTTTAATCCGGTGGGAAAGTTAATGTCAGACAGAGAACCTGCCGTGGCCCATCAGCTAATGCCGCTCGACCATACCAGCTTCGGAGACTAATGTCGGGGGGATAAACCCTGGTAGGATAACCTGGGCTATGCTTAGCCGGCATAAGAGGTTTATGTCGGATAATTCAGGTTATGCCAGTCATAATGGTCTCAAGGATGTGGGGTAACCCAAAATTCATCCATCCGGAATAACAATAAGAGATAGAAGTTTCCGACATAAAGGAACCTGGAAGGAAATCTGGCATAAGAATCTGGGATACGGGTTTGCCAAGGCCGGGATACCAAAGGTATGCCGATATGGTGATCTGGTACGAGCATGCAGATACCCCTTAATCCTAGCTACGACAAACGGTGAGCATGCAGATACCCCTTAATCCTAGCTACGAGGTAGGTACACGGTGACGAGGAAGATGGTCGAGTGGTCTCTTCACCGACCAATCATCCAACAGGACATCGTCAAATAAATCCAGTGCGAGACTATTGGTTGTGTCATCCTAGGGTGGCGGTTGAGGAGAGGGTTTCATTAAGTTGAGGTGTTAAATCCCCCTCTCCCTCCTAATTAGCGATACTAATTGATGAGTATCAGCATGATCTGAAGGAGATTTAGGCCCAATCTTTCACAAAGATCAACAAGATAGACAACAAACATCTCCGTTTAAGTCAAGACCCAACAGTGCAACCTGAGAACAACCAGAAAGCGTTTTCCAAAAAGATTCAGCACCAAGATCAACCAACAACTTCAACAAAGAAATCACAAACACGTAGGGTTTTGGACAGCTCCTTCAAAACTCGATATGAGGAATTCAACCCCAAACACACATCAGCGACAGAGGAGCTTCCACCTGCTGCTCCAATACGGGGTGCACAACCACAGAGATATGGACATCATGGCGTTCGTGCTCAACGTAGCATGGCACAAACACGTGGAGACTTTGATGCTAACTTGGAGGACGATGTTACAAATGCACCGCAACAACGTCACTTTAACTTTGTCTTGCAACTATTGTGTGTACTCTTGATCGAGATTGAGTCGATCAAGATGCACCTATTCCTTTGGATGATGGTATTGGAAGTGTTAAAATTTACATACCAGCATTCCCTAGCGCCGACAGTTCTGAAAATTATTTGGATTGGGAGATGCGCGTGAATCATATTTTTGAAGCTCACCATTACACCGAGGAGAATTAGCTACAGCTTGGCGCCGGTGAGTTCTCCAATTACGTGTTGATTTAGTGGAGTCAAATTGTGTGTACGTATAACCACCCTACATCGTGGAGAGGTATGAAACTACTCATGCGGCGTCGTTTTGTTCCTGGACATTACAAGAGGTAAATGTACAATAAATTACATCAAATCGCTCAAGGTATTAAACTCGTGGATGATTATTATAAAGATGGAGTTGTTGCTAATACATACATGAATAAGGAAGGTCCCAGAGGCCACGAATCCACGATGTCTCGGTTCTTCAATGGGATGAATGTGTAGGTACAAAATCGTGTGGATGGGTGGATGAGGAGACCATCATCCGCGAGCAGTGCACCATTTGAGCGACTTGAAGCGAGTTCTTGTTTAGCAGCTGTTGCTTTTTTTGAGAGAGTTTACGACCCCTTTTATTGACCAATCATAAGTGGTACAATAGCAATGTCTGGGGGATTAAGGAGCCACAGGTGGCGACCATGAAGGAGAGAAAGATAACTACGAACTAAATTGTGAGTATGCATATTTGAAGTTCTCCTCTCATGGCCGAAGATGACAGAAGAAAACCCCATCTTAGGCTGGTGTATCTCACTAAGGATGGAGTAATAAGTGCCTCTGCTCCCTTCCTTAAATAGCATTGACTACTAGGAAATCTGATGCAAGAAGAATCGACCAACATGAAGATTAGCACATAGGCGAGGGAAAAGCTCCAGTTAAACCTGGGTGCACGTGAACCCAGGTTGGAAATGCATTTTCGAGCCCTTTGAGACATGCTATAGCCTCTAAAGATGCCCTGAACAGCAAAAACTGAAGCACCAACCAAGAAAAGCTCCCGTATCATCTCGACAGATTGCGACGATAACGCCTCTATTTCCATGCTTGGATTCGGAAGCATCAACAATTTACTTTCACTGTATTGCTCGGTGGTGTGATCTAGGGGACACTCGGAGGAGCCGCTGGTGCTCGCACTCGTGGTACTCCGATTGAGTGCATCAAGTTCAGTTCGGACAGATAGTTTGTAATAAACACATAGATAGTCAGTGGACTTTGAAAAAGTATTTCATGTACGAGTATTTCTTTTCTTCTGGCACTCCAAATTGCCCATAGCGTGACGATCACTTTGGTGAACTTCTCATGTGCATCAATCAGAAACAACAACCAATCCTTGGCACTGCCACACTGGTTTATACTTAAATTAAATGCTCGATCACTTCTTCATCAACTAGGACCCAAACACACCTCCTAATTGTACAATCCATCAGCGAGTGTCTCCAATCATCATTTGCGGCTGAAAGGACATCCTAGAGTTGTAGCCATGTTTCGATGATGGCGAACAGAGCCGGTTGGAATAGACGGGTTCCCTTATTTCACGCTTAACACGAAAGGGATCGTGCCTTCGCGTTGAAAGATCCTTGATGGGCTGGCCCAATTCTGTTTTGCGCGTCGCTCGGCTCAAACTTGTCCGTCTACTCTTGGTTCGTTTTTTTGTTTTTGTACTCGGCCATCACTAGCACCGGTTTTAGGAATATTCAAACTTTGAAAATTTTCAAATATATAGAATTTAAAATTTGAAAATGTTCAAATTCACGTTCAGATTTGAAAATTGTACAATCCAATTTTTTTAATGTTCAAAATAAAAATATATTAAATTTTTATAAAAAAATCAAAATTCGAAAATGTTCAAATTTTTAGAATGTTCACATTTTAAAGGTTCGGATTTGGAAAACATTCAAATTCGAAAATGTGCAAATTCGAAATAAATCAAATTTGTTCAAATTCAAATATATTAATTTTTAAAACTGTTCAAATTAAAAAATATTCATAATTTGAAAATGTTTATATTTAAAAAGATAGGAAAAGAAGAAGCTGAAACAGAAAATATGAAAGGAAACCTGATCGAAAAACAGAAAACCAGAGAAACAAGAGCTGGTAAGCTCTAGAATATTCCAAAAACCGGAAAACCAGAACTCACAGTTTCTTACCAGGCCAGCCCATTTTGAATCGCTAGCCAAACGAGGGGTTCACGTCCGGTTGGCTCCTGCGGTTCGCACGAAGCGTCAAATAGAATTACCGGAATAGACTGATGTTGAACAAGGTGTCATATGGGGCTCTTGCAGACGCTTCGGAACGGCCTCGTGCAGCAACTATGAGCTCCACGTATGGGCTTGTAACCCCTGCACCAACTGTGGGCTCCTAAGGCCCGCATATGGCCTTGTAATACCTACAGCAACTGTCAGCGATGGTTGCGTGGGGCTTGTAATGAAGTCTATTTTCAGGCTCGAGAAAGTACACAACTTTTTTGTTGCCTATGTCAAAAAAAAAAAATTTGTTGCCTGGGGCGTTGTTTGTCTTTGTTCTTCAGATGCGTTTCCAACTTCCACGTTCGAGATGATTTTTTTTTTCGAAAAAGATCGCTAGATAATAATCAACAGCAATACAAAGAGCTTTAAAAGTAAAATAAATTATAAATAGATTGGACCACCTAGCAAAGACGACAAGCACTAGAGCGAGCCGAAGGCGCGCCACCCTGCTCATCCATCACGCTAGCCATATGGAGCTCGTCGTACTAGAACTTATTCTAGTAGACACACGGAAAAAAATAGCAACCATCGCCAAAGGTGAGAACCATAAATGAAAGAGCTAGATTTGCAACCAAACCAACTAACACGAACACCGACAGGACACAGGAAATCCGTTGGAAAGACAATTCCGCATGCCCTTCGTCGGCACAAGACGCATCGTTGGAACAGGGTTAGGCAGGAAAGACCTTATTTTAACTTCAGGACGTATCCGCTGCCTCATTAACCTGTAGAAGACACCGCAAATACGTTTTTGAAAAATCTCCCGCCGACGAGAGGCTATGGTCGGATGCACCTCCAAAAATTCAAGGCCATCGAAGATAGGATGAACGGGTGGGATCACCGGCGAGGAGGACAAAAGCCTAGACTGAATTTTTATAGATTTGCCCTCCTCTCTCGTGTACATAGAGATGAATTTCTTTAAGCCGATTGCTCGCATTTTACCATCGCCGGCTTGAGATGCTCTGCACCTGAGCCTCGCAACGTCCAACCGCATCAACAGTGGCCGATACCAACCACCACCGCATGCAAGATTCCCCAAAATTTGTTCTTTCTCCCCGGAATGGAGAAGAACCGGGGCCGCCATTGCCACATTTTCCTTATTATTCCTCCTCGCAATCGCAAAGCCACTTTCCTGGAATAAAAAAGAGGGGAAACTTCTCTTGCTGCCGAGCTCTTCGTCAGCATTGGGTGTACTTTCTCTTTCTCCCTGCCAGTCGAGTGAGCTTCCAAGACACTGGTTTGGTTTTATGTGAGGTCATGTGATGGAGGCATCATCAGAACGCACAGGCCAATTGCCAAATGAATGAATGAATGAGGACTAGTTTATTTGCTGGCAGGCAGGCATCCTTTCATTACCCCAAAGAGCAAACTCCTTGCTCTTGGATCCATGCCAAAAAGAGACGAGCACAAAAGGTTCCTGTGCACAAACACATTTTGGCCATTTGGGGGTCGTCCACTCCACTGGTCACTCCACGGCGCATGCGCTGCAAGGAACCTAACAGTCTGTCTGGGTCAACAATAAACTTATAAATAGACCTAATAATTGTATGTGTACTGATCATTTCATCACAGCTCGAACAGCAGACAGCTCCAAATTGGAGACATTATTGTGCTACTGTATGAATCCACCTTGACAAGTGACAAGACTAGGGTCTGCTGAAAAAAATAAGGGCAGGCATTAGCCCCATTACATAAGAGCATGGGATTTTTGTATAAAGAAAAATATATTAAGATGAAGTTAATGTAAACTCAAAACTGATATGGATGCATGTACACCCGGTGTGTGCATGTACACCTGGTCTCTATGAAACATATTTCAAAAAGTTAAAAAAATATGAAATTATTTGTGCATGTAGAGAGATATGTTCTATGTGCCCACGTAAATCTTCACATAAAATCTACATTTTTTTGTGCCCTGCGCACAAATGATAAAAGGATGTCTCGAGAAATGTAGCACCAAAATATATCTTTTTTACACAGTGCATAAAACATGTCGGTTTTTGTTGAAACAACCTTGTGAGCATGTAGCATGTCAGGACATACACATGACATTTTATGTATTTATTTGACATTTTTTAATATGTTCAAATTATTTTTCAAATAAACGGTGCATATGCATCGGGTGCAAAACCTATCCCAAGTTAATACCCAACACACCATGTCGCTTCAGCCACATGATCCAAGTAAATACATACACACCATCTCCACCGACCCGTCCCAAATGGATCGAGGTTGTTCGAACATGTCCGCGCGGACAGGGGACGCGGCCCTGCGGTGTGACAAACCAGTCCACGATGACCCAATTCTAGTTCAATCTTGGGATAAAAATGCGGTCACGCGTTGTGTCCTCCTGTCCTCCCTTTTTTAAAAAAAAATGCCAATCTATAATAATCATCAATAGCAATACAAGCAGACCAAAAGTAATTAAAATTACAAGTTGATCTTTGGACCACCAACCGATGACTACTGACACTGACACGAGCCGAAGGCACACCGTTATCCTCACCCCTCCATCACCGGAGCCGGGCAAAACTTGTCGTAGTAGAACTTGTTGTAGTAGACAAATGAGAAGTTGTCGTGCTAAGCCCCCAAAGGACCAACGCACTAGAACAACAACCGTCATCAAAGATGATAACCGTAGATCGGATGAGACTGACTTGAAACTATACCAACGAACACGAAAACCGACCGGACCTAGGAGATCTGTCAAGCACACGACTCCACACGTCATGGGCGGGCACAGGATAATGATAATGGGTATTCAAATTTACGAAAAAAATCCAATACGAAAGGTTCACCACATGTTCCAAACAGAAAAGATTGATAGTTGTTCAACTCTAAATGGAATTCGTTGATTCAGCTGGTTTCCATGCCTCTACATATGACCTGCGTCTACGCTCTGCAGCCTCACGTGGCGTGAGTCACGCCTGTTGCCGAAACCGGCCACCTTGTCGGCGTCCTCGACAACTGAATCAGATCGCCGCCTCAGCTTTGCTGAGTCGCTGGAGCTAGCCTACGGTTAGACTGTTATAGCCTCATTGGACTAGCACGGAGGCATGGAGGATAGCTATAGATTTATTGGGCTAATTAAGTGGCTGAACATAAGTTGAATTTTTCTAGCAAAATATATTGGGTATTCAGCTGAATACCCATGAATAAGGGTGTGCCCGCCCATGCCACACGTCCTCCGTCGATGCTAGGTGCATCACGAAGCAAGGATAAAGAGAGAGATCTTATTCTTACTTCAGGATGTAGCCGTCGCCTCACCATTCCAATAAAAACAATGAAAACAACCTAACAAAGAACGAAAAATCTCCCGCCAGCGAGAAGCTGTGGCCCTTGGCCGGCCCGCTAGTGGCACAAAGACCAGTAGACCACTCTACACCCCAAATCGCCCCTCCTCTTCCCCACAGCACCTAACCTATATTGTGATCAATGTATAGCTTTCATTGGGCATGGTTCAACGTTCACGCAGAAATTGTAGCTACCAAAGGATTAAAAAACGGAGTGTAAATCGCGAGATGCTATGCCGTCATGGGCGCGCGATTGGACGGACGGGCGATTGTTTAAGCCGGACGTCTCGGAGAAGCGTACGCAGATCCTATTGGAGCGTTGATGAGTACGGTGATTACGTGGCTCCGCGCGATTCGGTCGCGGCTGCTTAGGTTTTAAACGAGTACTTAAGACTATTCATAGTGCAAGTAACTTCAGTAGTAACTTAGGAGCCAACTCAGCAAATTTGCTTATGTGGCACTGAATTAATGAGGAGAGAGGAGGATAGTTACTGTAACATCACACTTTTCAAGGCACAATGAGTCTACAAGCTAATTAATAGAGTACTAACTTGATGTTACTATGCACTATGAGGGTAGTAACATAGACTAGTGTTATGTGCATGTTACTAGTTGAAGTTACTATGCACTATGACCAGCCTAATCAAATGATTTGGCCCTAATGATTGGCGCCACGGGCTTCGTAGCTGTCAGCTGGCCTCGCCATTGGCTGGCAACACAAGTACGAGCAGATCGCACGCCGTACTACCAGTTAAACTGGTTCCATCATTTGATGCATGGATCTTCTGTGCCGCAGGTAGCAATGCCGAGGTATGGGTTGTGTTTCATGATATGCCGGGAGTAGTTAATCCACTTACTCTCAGCTGGGTAGAAGAATGGCGAAAAAAACTCTAATTATTTAGAGCATCTCCAACAGCCTTCATATATTTAGCTAAAATTGTTAAAGATTGAAAATATAGCAATTTAGTTCAAAAAATATTGCTCAAACAGTGATGTAGGTCTCCACGGTCTTCTTCTTAGCAGGCATTGCCGGCCCTTCCGGCCTCCCTCCGCGCCCTCGTGCAACCTCTCGCCGAGTCGCTCACTTGTTCATGTGCGCCCGCGCGGGGCGCTTGGGGTGGCCTCCACCTAGCCGTCGAGCATGATGTTCCTCCCGCACGCCTTGAGAGCTGTTGGTCACCCACCGTCCACCATATCCCGCAACCGTCGGAGCAGCGAGGAGGAAGAGGAAAAGAGAGAATACGATGGAAAAAAAAGGGAAAAAAAAGTGTAACCCACTAACATGTAGGCCCCATGTGCACATTGCTAATTTTAGATTGCACTATAGCGTGGCTAGAAAAGCAAAAAAAACTAGGATTGCTAAATCTTCTCTCTAATCTTGGTATATCAAGGTTTTATCAATCCATTATAGGAAATCTGTTGAAGATGCTCTTAGCTTGAGAACGCACTTTGTCTCGTAGATCATGAGCATGGGCCATATAGAGAATTAGAGATATAAGCCAATGGAGATGTTCTTTTTGTTGCAGACTGAGAGCATCTCCAGGCGTTGGGGCTCCCCACGCCCAAATCCGGCGATATTTTTGTCCGGATTGGAGGAAAATTTGGCCTGGGCCGCGAGCCCAGGATGGATGTAAGTATTTTGACGTAATACGGCGAATTCAGACAAAATTGGGCGAAGCTCGTTCAAACATAAGCGAAATTTAATGATATTTAACATATAGAGGCGAGTTCGTACATAAATAGGCCGAATTCGTACATATATTTGAATTCAGCGATGGGATAACTTAAACTTAAATTAAAACCGGCATCCTATATGCCGAAATGGCGGTAGAAGGTCGTGTAGTCGCCGCCGTCATCGTCGTCGCTCGAGCCGGCATCGTCCCGGGCGGTGGCGCTCGTACCGGCCGACTCGCCAACGTCGCCGGCGCGTGGCGCGGCGACCGGTAGATGTCGTCGTCGCCGCTTCTCGAGCTTGATCACCTCCTGGGCGCGGCATTCCTTCCGCGGGCCGGTGCGACGGCGGCGAGGACGCGCGACGGCCGATCCGGCGGCCCGCAGCCGCTCCGCCTCGCGCTCCCGCCGCGCTGGACCACCCCGGCGGCGATGGGGAGGTATCGCGGCACCGGGTCCGGCGACCCGGCGACCGCCTCCGCCACCGCGGCGTCCTCCGCGCGCCTCCTCCTCGGCGAGCTGGTTGGCGGCGGCCGCGGCGGCCTCCTTCGCCTTCTCCTCGCCCACGCCGCGGGAGAGGGTTGGTCGCGGATGACGAGCGGCGGCCGCGCCTCTCGGTCGGCGGTGGAGACGCCGGTCCTTCTTGACGAAGGCCGGTCGACGAGACGTCGGCTCCTTCAACGAAGACCGACGTCGACCCGCCGGACTGGACGCCGACCTTGACCCGACGAGGAGGAGGCGCCATCCTCCGGCATCCAGGAGCTACCGCGCCGACGCGACACAGTAGCCGCCTCCGGCGGCGGCATTTCCTGGACGGGGAAATTCCCGCCCTCGATGTGCGCGAGCACATTCGCCATCCGGATGACAAAACGCGGTCCTGGGGGCCTCGTCGGGGAGACGAGTGGATGCTCTGATGGACATTGTTGGGTTTCATGCTCTTTGGCCGCAGCAGATCCGGAGGTAGTACGTGTGAGGCTTTGAACAAGAACCGATCTGAAAGGTACACGAGTTGTTTGTTCCTCCTCCTCCAAGCTAGTCTCCAGCTTTAATTATTCGGGCGAGCGTGACCGCGCGTCAGCCCTCAATCGCCGCTCGACACCGCATACCACTCCGGGCCAACGAGACAAACCAGGATTCCACCAACTGCGCCCCCACACGCGCGTGCTAGTTGCACATATGCAATCACCACATGCCGGACCGGTGAAGACTGAAGAACCTTGATCTCCGGGGAGCCTTTCTCCGCCGTTCTTTTCGCCGGTAACATCAGGTGAAAACCCCGCATCACTTTCCAATAACAAAAACTGGTCGAAAACACCAACTCTTTTCACATCCTACCAGGTCATCTTCGAGTTAGATTCTGAAATTTCACGGAGCCTAAATTTAAGCGGCATGCTCAGCATCTTGCACCTACAACGTATATACAAACGAATACGGATATATTCGATTATAAATACGAAGCAGGTGCTGCTTAAATACAGATATGGATCGGTTGTTTTCTCAGTAGTGAATGAAACAAATAACGAAATAATTCTTATAGCGAGTCAACTATATAATGATGTACTTCCTCTATGCCAAAATATAGCGTGCATACGATTTGTTTTTCAAAGTCAAATCGTGTGAACTTTTGACCAAGTTTACCCGCAAAAAACTAACATCTAAAATATGAAATCAATATCATTTGATTCATCATGGACTACATTTTAATATGTTATACATTTGGTAATGTAGATATCGACTATTTTTCTCAATAAAACATGGTCAAAGTTGTATGATTTTCTTAAAAAAGCAATGCGCACTATATTATGGCAATAGTTTATAGTTTAGTCACACAAAAGAAACTAAGCACTCTGTTAGGATATTTGGTTGAGTAATTGACATATCAGGATAAAATTACTAAAATAGTCTAAACTCAATTTTAATTCGATACGGTTATATCCATTTCTATATCGGCTTCGGTACAAAATGCAATACCATATTGGTTTCTGTTTTCGTAAAACGACACCAAATATTTTTTACCATATCTAAGAGCATCTCCACCGGCACCCCCATAGCGGTCCTGATAGCGCTTTGGGGGTCGGCGTTGTATTTAGGCTCACACCGGCATGACCAATAATATCGCCGGCGCGGTATCGAGCCCAATAGAAACGCTGGCAACCCCGTGCCAGCCCTTTGCAAAGGGCACGAATCAGGCGCGACGGCGCCTCGCGCCACGGCGGATCTCACGCGTGGGATCCGCCTGTCAGCCACAGAAACCCAAATCCTACAATTATTTTAGGGTATTCCTCTTCCCGTCCGCCACTCATTTCTCCCGCCACGGCGGATTTCGCGCCTACAGCTTTGCCTTAATGGCGACAGTTGAGGAGGCGGGTCGCGTCTTCTTCGTGGACGAGCGGCGGCAACTCCGCAAGGACGTGGCAAAATGATTTATTCTCGTCACGCTTCGGAGGGAGAGGCGGCGCGCGGCGAACGAGCAGCGGAGGAGGGGAGGCGACGACAGGGCGGGGCCATCGAACGCACCGCCGCGCGGCCAGTAGTTTAAGGTTTGAATGATCCTAGCCGTTTTCATTCAAACTCGTAAAATATAATCAAATTTGAATATGAGTCGATTTTGTATCCATGTTTCTGAGTTTTCTTTCGAAAAAATTTACTGGGGCCGCAGGTGTGCGAGCCCGTTCCCCACACAGAGGATGGTGTGTCAGCGTCCTTGATAGGACTGTGTCGGCGCACATGAAGCGCCTATTTAGGGGGCACCGGTGGAGACGATGTAATTCCATATCACTTGAATTTGAATATACCTACTATCGTTTCCGATTTTCTGAACACGGATATCGGATAATTCAGATTATCCGCTACGATTTTCCACCCTAACGAGGACAGTCCGTTAGCCACGGAAGCGTGAGCTAGGGGTGGCTATTACCGAAGGTGGGTGGTGATTGGTCACGTCGTACGTACGGGACCGCAAGCTGAGGCGTGGGCGTGACAGCGCGGGATTCCATCCAACGTCTCCACCGCAATTCCGTTCCCGT
The DNA here is from genome assembly GCA_030979885.1 of Lolium multiflorum. NCBI lineage: Eukaryota > Viridiplantae > Streptophyta > Magnoliopsida > Poales > Poaceae > Lolium > Lolium multiflorum. The sequence continues at coordinate 204,904,524 of CM061747.1, forward strand.
CCATGGCCACAAGCACGCCGGATGCATCCACCGCGAAAGCCCCCACCGGAGAGCCTCCAAAACCCCCCCAGGAGACGCGCTACCACGCTTCACATCAGCCGATCCCTCTTCTTAATTTCCACGCTCGAAATTCTCCATCCAGTCGCTAGCCACCAAGTGGTACCACTGCTAAGCACAGTCGTTAGTTGTTAACCTCCGCTGCTTAGTTTAACCTGCTTTTGTGTCGCTGGATCCAGGCAACTTTGTTTACGGACGTGACAAGCTCGTCGGCGGCAGAGGATGGCGCATGGACGCCTCGAGACGAGGGGCAGTCGAAAGGTGGAAGATGAAGAATAGATGTCGGGCTCAGAAAGGGTTTACGCATGCCAGTGCACAAGCTTTCGGTCTGGATGGCATGCAGGTGAGAGGCAATGATCGGTTTAGAGCTTCTTCTTTTTTAAATGAGGAAAAAAAAACTTACAATTTTCATTATCGAAGAAAAATATAGAGTGAATGATTTATTAGCGGAAAACCGGACAAACACCATTACAAACACCTTCGCCGACTGTCGTCGAACAAAACCATCACAAGGGCAGATGCAACCACCCTGGATAGCCATAGAAGCCGCACACACAACTGAAGTGAGGATCGTCGTCGAGGTTGCCCACCAGTGTCATCGTTACATTCCACAGAGACTCTAACTCCCCCGAAGAAACGACCAACAAAGAAGACCTCACCGTAGTGGCATCATGAAGCTCAACCCACCCTATGCCAAACATGTGGTTCCTCGCTTAGGGGCAAGCAGCCCCAACCCCGATGACATGCACCAGAGAGGAGATGGAGGTCACTGTACAGGTTTAGGCTACAGGTGGCATTTTACTTCGGAGAAATTGGAAATAACATTTTGAAGTTTAAGAACAAAGATATTTGGTGTAGCTAACGATGAATTTTACGTGTGTGAAAAGCTCGATGCAACGATGATCGAGCGGGTGACTTGAGTGCAATGCCCATTTGGTACAAAATAGACAAATTAAATAATCCACCCATACCGGTTCATTAAGGTAATTTGCACTTTGACTAAATGAGTAGCTAAAGTTTTTTCTCGAAGCGTGTATTATCCTAATAAACCAGTATGGAGTGATCATTACCAGGCACAAAACATGGACCATATGCATATACTCCCTCCATACCGGTTTATTAGGGTAATACACATTTCTGAATTTTTTTAACCAATTTGATGGACACAATATAAGATATTTGCCAAAAAAAAAACATGAGATTCATATTTTAAAAATCCAATTTTTAATTTTGTGGCAGATATATCATATTATTTTGACCAAATTAATGGTCATTTTTTTCAATGTACGTATAACTACTATATTAAACCTTAACAAACATCTTTATTCTCCTAATTTTGGATTTCTTTTGGGATTAACGTTAGGCTGACACGTATACATTGAAAGGGTTTGTTTTCCGCTGGTAATTCTTTGTGTGCAGTTTCGGTGCCTCTAGAATTTTTTGATCCCAGCATAGCATCATTGTTGGCCTCCTATCTGTGTGTCTATAGCTCTAGCACCGCTTTATTTCTTTGGTCTCCCCACGTGGCTTATCCAGATGACTCAGGAAGTCCCCAACCAGCACACGGTTTTCAGATAGAGATATTCCCTTTCCTCTCCTCTCTCTCCACTCAACACAGAGGATTTGATATCGAGGACCTCCCCCCACACCACCGCCGCAGCCGACCTGGTGTCCGCCGACGATGGCGAGGAGGGGCTCCACCTCGGCCTTCACCTCCCGCCCCGCTGCGCATCCGGCGACACCAAGAGCCTTCCCCGGCCGCGAGCTCCCGTTGCCGAGATCCTTCGCGTCCGGCGGCCATGGCGGGGGTCCGGTCCCGCTCCGGTGTCGCAGCCCCAAGGCGCTCCGGCTCCCCGGACAGAGCTCCACGCCTGGACGGCGCCTAGCCTTCTCCATGGTCTCCGCGCATCGGCGCTCGGTGCGCAGCATGCCCGCCGACCTGGCCCTTGAGCTCGACGACGCCGACGTCATATGGGGCGGAGGAGGCGCGGTGGCATCCTTGCCGGTTGACGCCTATGGGCGCGCTCTTTCAATTTTCGTGTGCGCCTCCATGGCTCGAAGTTGCGCGCCGCCGCAGTGCGGGAGGCCGCCGGTGGCGTTGGGTTTGCCGGACCGTATATGCACGTGAACATCCCGGACTGCAGTAGGCAGGTCTCCACGGCCACCGATCTGGGGCGCGGTGTCTGCGCCTGCTCCGGCTCCTCCAGGCGGCGGTGGCCTTGCCTGTCGAGCTTCTGCCTGCAGGCCGCACAGCTGCTGGTGGATGGCGGTCGCGCGGCAGGGCTCCGGCAACTGTTGCAGCCACGACGAGGTCAGCACCGTCATGTGTCTCTATGTGTGAAATTAGTCAAACACGCACCTCTAGATATCTGTGCTTCGATTGCAGTGTTTGCAATGATTTACTGAAGTTTTTGTAGTGTCTCTTCTTTGCAGATCAATCAAGAGGGCTAGGAACTAGGAGCCTAGGAGGCTCTTCTTTTACTTTGCTTTCTAAGAATCTGCTTTCCTTGTCCTCTCTAGCCGTGTTGAACAACATGGTCTCATTTTATTAGAAGTTTACACAACCCAGGAATTTCTTTTAGTTATAAGTAGAGCCAATTATTATGATGTGAACGTGTTAGCAAGATGCTAAGGTCTCACCTCTCACGTACTGATTTGGATGTAGCACAGCACCCATGTACTGTGATTCACACATGTGGAGGGCTGAATCTTGGGGCTGTATTGGTTGTAGAATGTGGTGATTCACCGGGCAGCGAAATATATTGGTTAAAACCCTGGTAATTTGTCAGTAGGATTGTTTGCACACTCCTATTTTTCCTTACAGGTGGAGCCATATATTTATCCTACTGAAATAGTTTCATTGAGCTCCCTAATTTCAACTGTCCCACTAATTACGTGGATCTGAGAAATGTCCTGGAACTAATTCTCTTGAAAAGAATTGTGAAAGGTGTTGTGTGACAAATCCTATACTTTGCTTATGGGTGCTATATATACTATGGTGCTATATGAAGAGTTATTAACGAGCTAATGCCAATCTGATGTCTGCTGAATCTTCTCCAAAGAGGCTTGAAGCAGATGATTCACCATTTGTGAAATGTGAAAGCAGCTAGGTGCAAAATGTGTAAATCCATACAATTTTTACTGCCATGAAGGCGTGATAGTTCAGTTCTTTACAGGGAGAAAGCTGGAGTGTGAGATTTAATTTGTATGGATGAATGTAGAGGTCCACTAGCATCTATATCTATATATTGTACATGTATGTTTTTTGTATTTTCTTCAGTGGTTTATCTGTCTTTTGTTCGCAGGAAACTGCATTGCCCAGTGCCAAGTACGAGGTGGCCATATTGTTGTTTATCCCAAGCAAGTTCCCTGCAACTCCCAAAGACATCTACTGAAGGATATCATGCCAAAGTATCTGAAGGTCCGTAATGCAATGTATAAGCAAGTTCCATCAATACCTCCTGCTGCAGAATCAAACAAGTAACGGTTGCAGTCTTTTTTCTGAATGCTTATACTTTTCAGAGAACCGAGCTCCAGTAGAGATACTTTACTAAGCAGCGTGGCACCTGGAGTCTATGAGGCATTCATGTGTGTGTGTGTGTTTGCCAGCCAATTTGATGTTCCTTACATGCCATGCGAGTTGACTAGAATTCTCTCTGAATCCTTTTTTTCTCCATGGTGGTCGGCCATGTTTGGTGTTTTATTGGTCGAGCAGAGTGAGATACCCTATCGTAATGTTTCCATAGAGGTACATAGCACCTGGGCATGTGGTGAAAAGGACTGAAATTTATTGAGTGGGTTCTTGATAGATAGCAAGCTAATCCATCAGCATTACAAGGAAAATAACTGATCCATCAGGAACAAAAAGTCAACAACTGCTACTGCATAAATCAAAGTGCCTTGTATTGACTTAAAAATATATAGGCCTTATTCAGTGGAAGTATGTTTCAAATATTTTGGGAACAAACTTCTGCTGAAAATTCAGATCATACGTTGGCGAGCCGCACGAGGTCACCATCCTTAGCTGAAGGCCTTTAGCTGCCGTTGTCAAATTATATTTTAGTCAGATTTGAAGCCAAATGGTAGTCAGCATACATTAAATATCCCCTCCTCCCAAAGTTAATTCAATGGATTATTCCGAACTTTAATATGTAAAGCTCTTTGGACCGTGCTATTACTGGTTAGTATAGTATCTAACCAATGCCAGGATGATAAGGTGTGTACTAATTGAAACTATTGTTTCAGAAATCTATTATATCTAAAGGATTGTAGGCCTACCAGCCCGATTGGAAGTTATGTGTTTTGTGCTCAAAATCCTCCGCATGTCTTGCCAAACAGCCACAAGGGGAAGCACACTCCATTATAAATTTGCTTATATTCAGGGACTTGCTTTTCAATTTAGAACCTAAAGATAGTTTTTGACACCGGAGGCCCTGACTGCTTTGTTTTTACACATGGAAACCAAACTTCCCATTAACATCCTAGCAATATAGCTGGCTATAAAAACATGAATAAATTCTGGCGCATCTCTTGGTCATTCTTGCGCTCGCGCTGGCGCCGCTGCCTTCCGCGCCAATTTTCCTGCATCTTCCCGCATTCATCATCGTGGCCGATGACCTCTGCCTCGCCATCTTCTCTTCACTGACGCCTCCTTGTTTCGGTTGCAGCCCTGGGACGCCCGCGGTGACTGAACATAGAAGATGTATGTCTGCGAAAAAATACATTAGAACATATTTGCATAGTTTAGTTAGTATTACTTTGGTCTTTCTGAATCACAAGGTTTGCTCGCAAATTATCTGATTTTTACAATCATGGATAGTAATATTTACATTTGAATACAGAGAATAACTATCATTTGGCATCAGTTAATGGTTTTTTTATTCATTACCTTAGATTGCCCTGTTTGCTATCATCCATTTCAGTTGACCAATTTATATTTAGTTTTCGCATTACTGGAGCTGCGATTTATACCATTGTTCATGTCCACCATTACTGAACATATCTTCTTACATGGACACTAGAAGAGCGGCCATGCAGACAGCCTTGGTGAAGTCTCTATCACCTTGGGAATTTCAATGGAAGATCATGTGTGTGTCGCTCAAATCTGGGAACATAGGGATCAAGTGACCTGGCGTAATTTGTTCGAGCTGGACTTCATTGTCCTTGACTAAGAGGTACCTTCTAAATATTCAGACTCATAAATACAATGCATTTAATTAACTTGAGTTATTTACCCCCTTATTTGTCAGTACCCACTATATTATATGAAAAACAGTCAGTGGACACTTTTGTTTTTTTCCCTGCCATGCATGCCCGTACATGCACCTACTACCCTTACATGTCAAGTGAATGGCTTTTCTGCTGCATAGTGAAAGGATGCTAAATTTCCATATGTCATATGATCATTTAGTATCAAAATTAAATTTCTCTAGACGATAAGACATTCAAAAATTAACTGATGTTTCAGGGCAACAAAATGGAAGGATGCATCCCAGCCAATCGAATTGACCAGTTCAGAGATAAAATAAAGGTATGTTCGATACCATTTTGTTCTTCGTTGTAGCAGGATCTACTCTAAATTCAGTCTGTGCATTTCAGCATTAAGCGGTTTCCATGGGTTTTAAGGTTAATCTGAATATTAGTTCTATATATCAGAATTGAGATGATTGTGGATAGGGTGATGTTGACTCCACTGTCTCCAGTACAGACAATGTGAAAGTAGGCAACTACACCATCTGTAGAGCGGATCGTTATGTGCATGTGTGGTCCGTTCCTCAATGGGGATTTGATCTCGATGGGATGGTGTTCAGCTCCCCCTCATCAACAAGAGAATTCCTGATTTTGTCTGGTATATTTGTTGTTTCAGTTCTCTGAGGTTTCTGCCAAATTCTGGACGAAATGACACCACAAGAGAAGGTGTGTGGTGATTATTACATGATCGATTGCATTTTAGCTACTGGATTTGTTGGTTCTCCTTATAATATTGATAAATTTTACTCACAAATGGTTATTTAGGAAAGAGATAAGCTGGCAGTGACGTCTTTATCTCAGGAATAGCTCGCCTACATTGGTATCGAAGAAACAAATATAGCACAGGTAGCACATCATATAAATTTCCACATACACCAAAGGAGACATAATCACGTCATGCAGAAATTAGCACTTACCACTTCACCATCTTAGTGAATGACTCCTAAAGGGTGGTGTTTTCATTCGGTAGGCGAAAAAACATACCATGCGAAATATGACTTTTTAGAATGTACTGTGTTATATCAATGCGCCATATGCAGCGTAGACTTGCCACTTTACCATCAGCAGACCAAAGGGGGAGGCTCAACTATTCACCATATTTTGGTTTTGTAACTATGGGATTTTCAACATTCTTTATTGGGAGGGAACACCCTGTAACTACGTTATATTTTATTATTTCCGTATCCTTTTCTGTTTGGGAACTATCATACTGTTTGTTTAAATTACATGATTATTTCCTGCTCCCCACTTCTCTTCTCTGGTCTCTGGATCTTCGTAGACTACGGATTTGTTGCTACCTCTTGTGAGTATGTTGCAAGGGAAATAGTACAATGCTTTTATGTCAAACATTTAGCTTTGTTCTTGAAATTCTTCTGCATTGTGCTTTCTTGTGGGATTTGTTTAAGATTTCCGGTGTATTCAAGTGGTCAATTTTAGGTTTGTTGGCTTCATGATCCATGCCCTATTTCAGGGCACATTTTCTGCTGACGGAATGAGATGGTGACTCAGATTGTTGTTTTGCTACGTGAGGGTATATTTCTTGCTGATGAGATCAGATGGATTGGTCCTAGGCTCCTAGCTATGTGTTTGTGGGCTAGACCGGAACTTATTGTAGTGACTGATGGTAGGTGTGTAGCCTCATCGGTGGTTTAGTTGAAAGCTAGCTTTGGAGCATGTAGATAGTTTGTATTTTGCACTTAAAGCCTTTTGTAGTGATATATTATGTTTATATATTCGTTGAACTTTGTAATGAGTACACTTTTTTTTAACATGTGAAGGCGCCCAAATTTCATTCAATTCTATAAAGATCTCTCTTAATATGGAAAAATGATGCGGCAGCACTGCCTTCTTAATTTTAAAATTATTATCACAGCCGTGGTACATGGTCGGCGCGGCGTGCCGCCGCGCCTATTCCTGCTAGTTATCTTAATAAACTGTATGGAGGGAGTACTCCCATAAAGTATCAAAATAACTAACGTTTCAGGCTTTTCTAATTCAAGAATATGTCAATCTATATATAACATTATATCTTACAATACAAAAGTATATTGTGTGATAAATCTAATAAAGGTAATGGGAGTGGTGTTTTGGAACATGGGAGCATATGCTCCCTTTATTTTGAAATTCATCTTACACAAATTTTGAATTTCAAAAAAAATGGAACGAAAAATTCGCATGTACATCTTCACGTGCTACACGCTCACAAAGTTGTTTCATAAAAAATAGACTTGTCATGTGTCGTGTGTAAAAAAGACAAAACTAAGTGCTAAAAATAATGTTTTTTACAAGATAATTTTTTTCTTTTTTACATAGACCATAAAAAATATTAATTTTTCATGAAACTTGACGAATGCTCATATATTATGGAGATGTACACATAGAATTTTTTGTCAAAAATTTTCGACAACTCGAAATATAATTTTTTGGTATAGGGAGCATACGCACCCGGGAGCCGAATTGAATTTCCGCTAATAAAGCACTAAACTAGTGTGACAGATGTTGATGTACTTCTATACAAATTTAGTCAAGCTATTTCAATTATTCTTTTTGAACCTTTACCTTAGGAGAAACTCCTACGGTATAAATTTTATAATAATCAAAAGAGAGTACAACACATACCACAAAGTATTTTAGAACAGAACAGTACCCACTACAAAACAAGTATTGCTATGTACTAAGTTGGCTTGTAGTCTGCTATTCATGAGACATGTATTATGCACAAGTACGTTTAGCCATCTACATGTACTTCCTCGGTTCTAAAGTTATCTGAGATTTGTTAACATTTAGATGTATCTATTGTTCTGTATACTAAACAATATGTAGATATATTTATTTTTTGATAAATCTCAGAGAACCTTCGTGAATGGGAAGAAGTATTTTTTTTAACAAGAGGAGGAAGTTTATTAGAAATGTCTTTATGCAACATGTATTTCTAAAAAAAAGGGCTATAAAAAAATGTTTTCGCATAGACATAGGCTTTTATAGCGCTCTAGCTACTCCCGTGTGGTCCTTTGTGTAGGCAGAGTACATTGCACAGTATTCACGCTTCGTATATATTGGTAAAGTATTTGGAGAATGCGTAGCTAGACCCAATTGGCTGTCTTGTATTCTCTTTCGTTTTCTTTCCCTTTAGTGCACTGTACAAGCATCACGTACCTACAGTGCGTGCACCACAAAGGATTCGGAGTAAAAAGGCCTCCACCACGTGACATGCCACTCTGGTATTTAAGCATCTGACAGGAGAGATAAAAGATGAGGTAGTAGCATGGGACGTACAACAACTTGCAAGGTGATGCAAAATGCTAAGAATTTAACGATTGAGATGAGCACGTACACTAATTTGTGATGCACGTGCAAAACTGGTCCAAATAACTCTCGGGCTTAAAAACAAACAAACGCGTAACAAATACTCCCTTCGGTCCTAATTTATCGGGGACACCAATGAGAACCGCCGACACGGCGAAGACCTACACCGGCGAGCCCAATAGTGTTTGGCCGACGAAGTTGTCCCTTTTTCCTAACAAGGGATCAGCCTCGAAGGGCCGAGAGCTATCCATTCATAACAGTGGCAACAATACATTCTACATAAAGGGCCCTAGAAAAAGTGGAAACTAAAAATAAGCCCATACAATTTGCACAAAGGACCTTGAGAAGAACAACATAAAATCAATCAGATCCAGCTCTATGACCACCACCGATAAGCTCGCCGCTGCCAACCTCTGCGCCACCGGGGACGTGGCCATTTGGTGCGTAGAGGCGGGAGCCAACAACGTCTTCCCTTGAGGGCCTTCGATGCGACTTGAAAGCCTCGAGGTTGATGTCCTCTGGGCGTTGGCCGGAGCACACCGTAGCCAGCGAGGAGTGTGGGAGCGGCCGCCATTCGGCTCTGAAGAGCGACGGCGAGAGCGCCGCCGTGATGACTCTCCCTAGAGAATCATAGCTCGTCCCCTGTTGCAGATCCAATGTCCATCAACGATAGTCCTAGAAACCCTTCCTTTTCTCGCCACCATGACGAGCAAGAAAAAGGGGACCAAAACCGTGGACGCTGACCTTAGTTATGCCCTGCGAAATGAGCTCTGTTGGGAGGGATGTTGATCCAGTGCCTCCACCCGCCTCCGGCTCCTTCTGTCGGAGCTCTGCAAGCAGCCGCACCACCTTCAACCACCGCTAAGAGCAGCTCGAGCTCACCGGCAGTGAAATCCCCTAGGGCATTTCGCCATACTCCACATGGGTAAAAACTAAACCTAGACCTAGATCCAACATAACCCTAGACCTAGAAAGAGAACCGTGGATATAGGGAGAAGGAGGATGTTGGCCTCCTCTTCCCCACCTACTCCGGCCGACAAAACCGCTGGAGTTGGGGGGGAGAAGAGTCGGGGCGGCAAAGGAGACTCTCAAATGGAGCAAGGAGAGGGAGGGGGAATGAGAGCCTCGGCTCGTCTCGCCGATGAAGTTGCCGACCATCCTATTTTTGGGGACCTCGATCTAGGTGTGTGTTGAGAAGGGGAATCGCAGTTTAAAAAAAATAGAGAAGGGGAATCGAATAGTGTGATGTTCAATTTTGCTTCTCGTTGAGCAGAAGAAGAGAGTTGTTGAGGGCAACAGAAATGAATGGCGTCGACCTACCGAAAATGGAAGAAGACGAGGACACAACCGGGGGAAGGGGAAGGCGGAAGGCGGAATAATAAATGGCAGGGCCTTGGGAAAAGCGGCAAGCAACGGCCAATAAAGAAAGGCGACGTCGCCTGCACCCGCACAGCAAAGGCGCCCACTTCTCCTCTGCTATCATTTCTCCTCTCCTCCAGCCTGGCCGGACTGCCGGACTGGACTGGACCAACACGCGCACACGCCCGCTGCCCTCTTCCCAGCTCCCTGCAGATCGACGACGAGCGAGATCAGGAGGCTTTTGTTTGGTTGAGAGACCACAAACTCCACCACGGCCCAATCACGGAGCACCCGCTTTCTTTAAGCGCTCTCCCACGGTGGACGCCGAATCATCGCTCGCCACTTTGGCATCTGCCGGAATCGATACCCACCACCACCACCACCACCGCGCCGCCATATATACCGCCTCCCCCTGCCACTGCCACTTCCCCTCTCCTCCCACGACCTCGCATCCTTGCCCTGACACAGAAAGGCCGAATCTTGCCTTGCCTTGCCTTGCTCCACCGGGATGATGAAGGAGTCGTGGATGGAGGTGCTGCCGCGCCCGCCGGCGCCCTACTTCCCCGGCCAGGCGGGCAGCTGGTTCCTGCAGGACACGCGGCACGGCGGCGGCGGCGCCTGGTCGCAGGAGGAGAACAAGCTCTTCGAGGAGGCGCTCGCGCGGGTCGACGGCGACGCGCCGGACCGGTGGGAGCGGGTGGCGTCGCTGCTGCCCGGCAAGTCCGTCGCCGACGTCGTGGCGCACTACGACGACCTCGAGAACGACGTCTGCTTCATCGAGGCCGGCCTCGTGCCCTTCCCCCGCTACGACGCCGGCGGAGGCTCCCCGGCCTCCGGGTTCACCCTCGACTGGGACGGCGGCGGCGGCGGGGACGACGCCCTCGCCTTCAAGCGTTCCTGCTACCTTGTCGGCGGCAAGCGCGGGCGCGGCTCCGACAACGAGCGCAAGAAGGGCGTGCCCTGGACAGAGGAGGAGCACAAGTAAGCCCCCTGATCCTGAAATCGATGAATCATGCCGCACGCGCGCGTTCCTGGCTGGGCGCTGATGAATCTGTTGTTTCCGTCTCGTTGTTTACCACCAGGCTGTTCCTGATGGGCCTGAAGAAGTACGGGCGCGGGGACTGGCGCAACATCTCCCGCAACTTCGTCACCACACGCACGCCCACGCAGGTGGCCAGCCACGCGCAGAAGTACTTCATCCGCCTCAACTCCGGCGGCAAGGACAAGCGGCGCTCCAGCATACACGACATCACCACCGTCAACATCCCCGACGACGACAACCCATCGCCGTCGCCACCATCCGTGCTCACCCACGCCTCCGCCGTCCCAGACCAGTTCGGCGGCGCGCTCGTCGACAGCAAGCCGCCGCATCCTCCGGCCCCTGCCGGCGGGCACCACCACCACCAATTCGTGCCGCATCATCTCTACGGCGGCGTGAAGCTCGAGGCCAGCGGCGGCGGGTACCACGGCGGTTGCATCGACGACTCTGTTCTGATGCAGATGCAATGCGGCCAGCTCCAGCCTCTCGGTTGACCAAGCTCCTTTCTTGAACCAGCCCGCCCGTCCGGACTCGGAGGAAGCTCTTCGCATCTTTGGTTTGGGCAGGAAGAAGCACCAAGCTCTGCGCGTGCTCTCGGTTGCATTCAGCAACGGAGAAAGCCAGATCAGACCTGCACGAACACACGCAGGCGTGAGCAATGGAGATAATGGGTACGGCAAGCATTTCCGGGTTTGGTCTCCCTGTACATAAGACCACGCCCACGGTGAAAAAAATAATTAATATTCTGTTTGCTGTTTGATTAATCTCCCGAGCCATGGGAGGCCTACTACTTGAGCTTGCGAAGCACACTAGCATACCACTGCCAGCTAGCTAGACGCTGTGGTTTTTTTCTTTTTCATTTCGTTTTGTTGTAACATTGGTCAGCTGTTAGTGTCGTGCATGTATTTTGGATAGCAGCATACTGCCTCGTCCTGGTGTTTCTTTTTTCCCTCTTGTAATTGTTATCTTCCAGTTGAGGGCATTAGCATTGGTCACCCTCTCATTGACCCTTGCTTAAATAATCATGAACTTGATGATGATTAGTATCATTTTCTTGTGCTCTTTCCTGTCGTTTTTGAGGGAGCCAAGATTGAAGCAGATCGCTATTATAGGACTCCACCTATATATTAGTAGTAAATTTAAACTAAAATCACGAGAAAAATTAAAGAATGTAAGGAAATGCCTTTTTTTTCAACTTCTATTGGGCTGCCAATTTAGCCTTAGGAATTTCAAGCGACCTGCTACGCAAATTCAGAACTTGTTTAAGACTTGAGCCGTGTCAGAGATCAAAACTAAAATATAGTGGCTCACCTTGCTCATGATCTCTTCTCGAGAAGCTAAGCCCATCGATTCTTCATGGCCAATAGGAGAGGAGGGTTGGCTTGGACCATAAGAGCTAGTTCCTGGTTTGTTTAGCCGTTAGGGCATCTCCAATGATCTAACACAAACATATTAACTTGGCCTATTTTAATTCGTGTAGATGGAAGAAAAACAGGGATTTGTTTTAATCCATGGTGTTAGACAATATGTATTTGTAGTCTAATTGTATTTGGTTAGGGACTCTACCCTAACCCTACCGTGTATATGTAAATCTCTGTAACTCTGTAATATATAAACAGGAGGCCACGCTCTACGCTGGTCATCCAATATTCTCCAACTCATCTAGGGTTTTTACATGGTATCAGAGCACACAGTTGCGCCGCCGCCCGTCTAGCGCCGACGCCCACCCGATCCGATCTTGGTCGTCCGCCGCCGCGCGATCCACCAAGCGCCGCCGCCATGACCACCCCAGCAGCCACCTCCACCGCTCTCACCAGCCAAACCTCCCCGCTTTCCGCACCTTCCACCACCACCACCCTCGAAAACTCTACTACACCCACGCTCCAGGTCTCCACTACCGGCGCGCTCTCCACGCAGTCCGCCGGCTCCATGTTCTCGCCGTTCGCCAGCTCGTCGTCGGCTCACTTCCCTGAGCCTTTTCACTTCGCGCATCTATTGCCGATCAAGCTCACGCAGGAAAACTACCTGCTATGGCGTGCCCAGGCCGAACCGCTGCTCCGGAGTCGCTATCTTTTTGGCTTCATCGACGGGTCTTACCCCTGCCCGCTAGAGCGTGTCGCGCACACCGTGGCCGGGGGTGGCACGAACCTTGTCCCCAACCCGGAGCATCGCTACTGGGTGCAACAGGATGCTGCAATCCTGTCCTCGATCGTCTCCTCCATGACGTCGAGCGTGTCCGGCCTCATCCTCTTCGCCAGGACGGCTGAGCAGGCGTGGTCGGCTCTCAGCCGCAGCTTCTCCGCGCAAACGACCTCGCAGTCCATGAACATCCTCACCAAGCTCGCCGAGGCTCAGAAGGAGGACAAGTCCGTCACGGCTTACTACAACTACATCTGCCAGCTCTCCGACACGCTCACCTCCATCGGCGAACCACTCTCCTCGACCCAGTTCACGGCGTACCTCCTAAAAGGACTCGACGCCGACTACGACTCCCTCGTCGAGAACATCAACGGGCGCGAGACACCCCTTCCACCCCAGGAGCTCTACTCGCGCCTCCTCTTCACCGAGCAGCGCGTCGGCGCGCGTCGCGCCACGGGGGCCAGCACTGGCTCCCTCACCGACGCCTCCGCCAATGCTGCGTACCGTGGTCGCCCTGGTCCCTCCAAGCCGAGCAACCCCAAGCCTCCTTCTGCTGGTCCGCTCCCTCACTCCAACAACACCCGCGGTCCGCCGGGTGGTGGGGGCGGCAACGGCGGCAACGACGGTGGTGGCCGCCGCTGGCACACAGCGGACGGCAACCGCCCCCTCTGCCAACTCTGCAACACGCTCGGGCACGTCGCTGGGCGATGCTTCAAGCGTTTCAACCAAGACTTTCTTGGGATCGGCAACGACGCAACAACCTGCAGCGTCAAGTCTCCATGGCTACTCAAGGCAAAACCCAGGCATTCAACGTTGACACCTCTTGGTACATGGACACCGGCGCGACTGACCATCTCACCGGTGAGCTTGACAAGCTCACCATGAAGGAACCGTACCACGGAAACGACCGTGTGCATACGGCCAACGGTCAAGGTATGCGCATATCTCACATTGGTCAATCATTACTCCCCACTCATACATCTCGCCATTTGCATCTTAACAATGCCCTTTATGTTCCAAACGTTACTCGAAATCTTCTGTCCGCTCACAAATTAGCTCTCGATAACAATGTTTTTGTTGAAATTCATCCCTTTGATCTTTTTGTGAAGGACCGGGATTCCAAGGACATAATTCTTAGTGGTCGGAGTCATGGTGCCCTCTACCCTATCGGTGCCTCTTCATCCAAAGCAACACAAGTCTTCAGCAGTGTTCGTGTGTCGTCATCCAAGTGGCACTCCCGCTTGGGCCATCCCGCCTCTCCAGTCGTCCAGCATGTCCTACATCATCATCGTCTACCCACAGAGTCTAGTTCCAATAAAGACGTTACCGTCTGTGATGCGTGTCAACAGGGCAAGAGTCATCAATTGCCTTTTTCGCTTTCTACTCATGTAATAAAAACTCCATTAGAGATTGTCTATTCAGATGTTTGGGGACCTGCCCAGGTTTCTGTTAGTGGTCACTCTTACCATGTCAGCTTTATTGATGCCTACAGTCGTTTTACATGGTTATATTTACTCAAACGCAAGTCTGATGTGTTTTCTGTATTTTTGCAATTCCAAGCACATGTAGAGCGTCTTCTTGGCCACAAAATACGTCATGTCCAATCTGATTGGGGTGGCGAGTATCGGAACCTCAACACTTTCTTTTAGAAACTTGGGATCTCTCATCGCCTTGCTTGTCCTCATACACATCAACAAAACGGCGCTGCTGAACGCAAGCACCGGCACATCGTCGAGACAGGTCTAACTTTACTTGCACATGGTTCTGTACCCTTTTGTTATTGGAGTGATGCGTTTGTTACCGCCTGTTTTCTCATAATTAGGCTTCCTACTCGTGTCCTAGCCATGAAAACTTCTCTAGAAAAATTATTAGACCAAACTCCGGACTACACCTTTCTGAAGGTTTTTGGGTGTGCCTGTTGGCCACACCTTCGACCATATAACAAGCACAAGCTTGAGTTTCGCTCTAAAAAATGTGTCTTCTTAGGGTACAGCTCACTCCACAAAGGGTACAAATGTTTACATGTTCCAACGAACCGTGTGTATATTTCTCGGGATGTAGTTTTTGATGAGAACACTTTTCCATTTTCTAATCTTCCATCTTCAACATCACCACCGCATCTTGCATCATCCACTCCAGTTTCGATTGACCAGTTTGCAGATATTGCGCATACACCTGCCTTGTTGTCTAATCATGGTGCAGGTTCTGGTCGCGGTGCCCGTCTGGAGCTCCTTGATGATCCTCCGCTTGCTGCGCCGTCCCCTGTTGCTGGAACGTCCTCACCGGACGTCGACATCCTGACTGCATCAACCTAGCACGACGATCGTGTCGCTGCGATGCAGCGCCATGCAAGGGGGCCGAGCTCGTTCCCCACGGCGTCTGGCCCAGGTTCGCCTGGCCCGTCTGCTGACCCGCCTGGCTCCTCTACCTCGCCACGCGCGTCGGACAGCAGCTCCCCTGCTGGGCCGGCCTCGTCTGAGCCCACCTCCTCCGCGGAGGATACGAGGCTGTCTTCGCCTGGCTCGCCGAGTCGGGCCGATTCTTCTGTCTCACCAGATTCGGCCTCCTCTCCCTCGACGGCGTCTGCACCACCACCACCACCTCCACCGCCTCCTCGACCTTATGTTGCCTGGCTAGCTGCGTGCGAGGCTCATGGTGTTCTGGACACGGATCTTGAACCTGCCAACCATCATGACGCGCTCCGCATTCCACACCGGCGTACTGCGATGGAACAGGAGTACCAGGCGCTCCTTCATAACCAGACCTGGACACTTGTGCCTCCGCCACCTCGGGTCAATGTCATCGACTCCAAGTGGGTGTTCAAGGTCAAGCGGCACTCTGATGGATCCATTGAGCGCTACAAAGCGCGTCTCGTGGCTTAGGGGTTCAAACAGCGTTATGGAATTGATTACGTAGATACTTTCAGTCTGGTGGTCAAACCGACGACTATTCGGGTCCTCCTCTCTCTGGCGGTTACTAATGGCTGGCATATGCGTCAGCTCGATGTGTAGAACGCTTTTCTCCATGGTGTTCTCGAGGAGGAGGTCTATATGCGTCAGCCCCCTGGTTTTGTGGATCCAGATCGTCCTCAACACCTGTGTCACCTGTCCAAGGCCCTCTACGGTCTTAAACAGGCACCTCGTGCATGGCATGCGCGTCTAGGGAATGTTCTTCGTTCTCGTGGTTTTGTTCCCTCTAAGGCTGATACATCATTGTTTCTGTTCCAGCGACCGGATCTCACCATGTATCTCCTGGTGTACGTCGATGATATCATCTTGGTGAGTTCTTCGACTACTGTGGCTGACCGTCTTATTCAGGGGCTGCGTTCAGAGTTTGCTGTCAAAGATCTGGGAAAATTGCACTATTTCCTTGGCCTCGAGGTGTCTCCTGTTGCCCAGGGACTTGCTCTCACACAGAAGAAGTACTCCTTGGATCTTCTTCGCCGTGCTGGTATGCTTAAGTGCAAACATGCTTCTACACCCATGTCAGTGACGGACAAGCTCACCAGCTTCGATGGCAACCTCTTATCTCCAGAAGAGGCTACTACTTATCGCAGTATAGTTGGAGGTCTTCAGTACTTACTTCTCACTCGCCCAGATTTTTCCTTTGCTGTCAACAAGGTCTGCCAGTTTCTTCATGCTCCTCGGCATCCTCATTGGGCAGCAGTAAAAAGGATCTTGCGCTATGTCAGCATGACGGTCTCTTATGGCTTGCATATTCGGCCTAACTCCTCAGGTCTTCTGTCAGCATTTTCTGATGCTGACTGGGCTGGGAGCACAGAAGACCGACGATCAACGGGGGGCCATGCCATCTTCTATGGGTCCAACTTGATCGCTTGGAGTGCTCGTAAGCAAGCCACCGTCTCTCGGTCTAGCACAGAATCGGAGTACAAGGCTCTTGCCAATGGTACTGCTGAGATCATCTGGGTTCAGTCGCTACTTCGCGAATTGAGGATCAAACAGGCCCGTTCACCTGTTCTATGGTGTGATAACATTGGAGCTACATACCTGTCCTCAAACCCAGTTTTCCATGCTAGAACGAAGCACATAGAAGTTGATCATCATTTTGTTCGAGAGCGGGTGTCTCGGAAGCTTCTACATATCAAGTTTATCTCCTCCAAAGATCAACTTGCTGACATCTTCACCAAGCCGTTGTCGTTACCTTTATTTAACGCATGTAGGCGCAATCTTAACTTGTTAGACATCGTTAAGATTGAGGGAGGGTGTTAGACAATATGTATTTGTAGTCTAATTGTATTTGGTTAGGGACTCTACCCTAACCCTACCGTGTATATGTAAATCTCTGTAACTCTGTAATATATAAACAGGAGGCCACGCTCTACGCTGGTCATCCAATATTCTCCAACTCATCTAGGGTTTTTACACATGGAAACAGAATAACAGGGAGAAGCTAGCCCACCTGCCCGACGTAAACGGATCTATGCCTCTGCGTCGACTTATTCGTATCCGAAAGCTGGTCCTTCTCCTACTGTCTTGGACCCGCGTGGAAGCGGGACATCGAAAGCTTCGGCTCGACGCTATCAATGGCTTGCTTCGGCTCCAGCTTGAGTGATAGAGCTGGCAGGCGGCTCAAGTCTTTTGTGCCGCCATCCATCCCATGAGCGCTTGGAGTCCTATGCTAACATTAATGGCGGCCACATCCACTTCTTCTTTAAGCCGAGTGGCCTCGCCTGCCCCTACCATTGCCATCCTCGCCCCCTCATGTCCCGATAGCACAGACAACACCCCCTCTAGACGACAATGGGCCAGGGTTCCTAGCCGTGGAGTAATCCCAAGAACGACCACGAGACTGGGTCCTCTCTGGGGCAGAACCGAAGAAGTCGCGTCAACGTGAACGGGAGGTGGGCGCTTCACCGCTCCAGGATGGGGCAGGCTGGGACGACGTCCACCTTCCCGTTGGCTGGCACCTCAGTGCATGGAGGATTCCTATGCAACCAGTGTCGTGACAGGTTTCAGTGTGGCCCGAGGAGATCAGACGCAACAAAGCCACCCCGCATCATGATCTCCTTGGGGACCACACCTACGGCCTCTACTCGTCGATGTGGGACACCTACGACAGCATGGAGTGGGATCCGCGGAGCCGAATTAGGTTCCTTTGCGATGACCAGTACGAATACGACGATGCCCCTCCCGTGGACGTATAGATGGAGGACGAGGAGGAAGAGCCTGCGACCGAGAGAAAACTTGTCTTCACCGAGGAGGTCTGGGGTGACACCGACGATTACATGGGCTACCTCGCCTACTTGGCGGAGAAGACCAAGGAAGATGGCATGGTGGACCAGCTCCCCACATGCCGCCTGACCTGGACGAGTAGGAGGTGTCTAGGCTCGCCGCGAAGGCTGATACGTCTCCAACGTATCGATAATTTCTTATGTTCCATGCTACTTTATTGATGATACCTACATGTTTTATGCACATTATATGTCATATTTATGCATTTTCTGGAACTAACCTATTAACAAGATGCCGAAGAGCCGGTTGCTGTTTTCTGCTGTTTTTGGTTTCAGAAATCCTAGTAAAGAAATATTCTCGAATTGGACGAAACTTTCGCCCGTGGTCCTATTTTTGCACGAAGCTTCCAAGACCGAAGAGATAACGAAGTGGGGCCACGAGGCGGCCAGGGTGGCCGCGGCCCAAGCCCTGGCCGCGCCGACCTGCCCCCTGGGCCCTCGTGTGGCCCCCGCGTTGACCCTCCGCCTACTTAAAGCTTCCGTCGCGAAACCCCCGCACCGAGAGCCACGATACGGAAAACCTTCCGAGACGCGCCGCGAATCCCATCTCGGGGATTCAGAGATCGCCCCGGCACCCTGCCGGAGAGGGATTCATCTCCGAGGACTCTACACCGCCATGGTCGCCTCCGGAGTGATGAGTGAGTAGTCCACCCCGGACCATGGGTCCATAGCAGTAGCTAGATGGTCGTCTTCTCCTTGTTGTGCTTCATTGTTGGATCTTGTGAGCTGCCTAACATGATCAAGATCATCTATCCGTAATACTATATGTTGTGTTTGTCGGGATCCGATGGATAGAGAGTACTATGATTATGGTGATTATCAATCTATTGTTCATGTGTTGTTTATGATCTTGCATGCTCTCCGTTACTAGTAGAGGCTCTGGCCAAGTTTTTACTCTTAACTCCAAGAGGGAGTATTTATGCTCGATAGTGGGTTCATGCCTCCATTGAATCTGGACAGTGACAGAAAGTTCTAAGGTTGTGGATGTGCTGTTGCCACTAGGGATAAAACATTGATGCTATGTCTAAGGATGTAGTTGTTGATTACATTACGCACCATACTTAATGCAATTGTCTGTTGCTTTGCAACTTAATACTGGAGGGGGTTCGGATGATAACCCGAAGGTGGACTTTTAGGCATAGATGCATTGGATGGCGGTCTATGTACTTTGTCGTAATGCCCGGATTAAATCTCACTATATTTATCATGTCATGTATATGCATTGTTATGCCTTTCTCTATTTGTCAATTGCCCGACCGTAATTTGTTTACCCAACATGCTTTATCTTATGGGAGAGACACCTCTAGTGAACTGTGGACCCCGGTCCTATTCTTTACATAGCATACAATCTACTTGTTTTACTGTTTTCTTTGCAAACATCTTCCACTCGATACGTTTAATCCTTTGTTACAGCAAGCCGGTGAGATTGACAACCTCACTGTTTCGTTGGGGCAAAGTACTTGGGTTGTGTTGTGCAGGTTCCGTTGGCGCCGGAATCTGGTGTTGCGCCGCATCACATTTCGCGACCATCAACCTTCAACGTGCTTCTTGGCTCCTACTGGTTCGATTAAACCTTGGTTTCATGAGGGAAACTTGCTTCTATACGCATCATACCTTCCACTTGGGGTTCCCAACGGACGTGTGCATCTACGCGTATTTAAATTTCCGGCGCCGTTGCGGGAGATCAAGACACGCTGCAGGGGAGTCTCCGCTTCTCAATCTCTTTACTTTGTTTTTGTCTTGCTTTATTTTATTTACTACTTTGTTTGCTGCACCTAAACAAAACACAAAAAATTAGTTGCTAGTTTTACTTTATTTACTGTCTTGCTCTCTATATCAAAAACACAAAAAAATTAGTTACTTGCATTTAATTTATTTTGCTATCATGTCTAGTCCTGTACTTGTTTTTATTTTCACTAGTTAGGCATAATGGAAAACAACAAAAAAATTAGAGATCTTTATGAAATTTATCTTGAATTAGGACATGATGTGTTTGAAGAGAAAATTAAAAAACCCATGGAACTTTGTTTGCAAAATAGTTGTAGCAAGGTTATTAGCATGAACTCTTTGAACACCATTATTGCTAAAGCTATGGAAGAATTTAAGCTTGGGGAAGCTGGTTGTGATATTTTTAGTCCCCCAAGCATGGAGGAGAAAATTTACTTTGATGATACTTTACCTCCTATATATGATGCTTGCAATGATGAATATGATATTTTCAATCCACCTACTATTGAGGAGAAAATTAATTATGATTACAATATGCCTCCTATGTATGATGATTATGGTGATGAGAATAATAATGATAGCTATTTTATTGAATTTGCTCCCACTACAACTAATAAAATTGATTATGCTCATGTGGAGAGTAAAATTTTTATGCATGTGGCTCATGACAAGAATGCTTTATGTGATAGTTATATTGTTGAGTTTGTTCATGATGCTACTGAAAGTTATTATGAGAGAGGGAAACATGGTTATATGCATCTTAATAATATTAAGTTTCCCCTCTTTATGTTGAGAATCTTGAAATTGCACTTGTGTTGCCTTTCTATGCTTGCCACTTTGTTATTCATGAATCTATTTGTGTACAAGATTCCTTTTCATAGGAAGTGGGTTAGGCTTAAATGTGTTTTAAATTTGCTTCTTGCTTCAACGCTTATTTCTTGCGAGAGTATCATTAAAATTACTGAGCCCATCTTAATGGCTATAAAGAAAGAACTTCTTGGGAGATAACCCATGTGTTTATTTTACTACAGCAATTTTTGTTTTGTTGAGTCTTGGAAGTTGTTTACTACTGTAGCCTCTCCTTATCATGTTTTTGTGCCAAGTAAAGTTTCTATGTCAAAGTTGATGTTATATTTGGGATCGCTGCGAAACAGCATTGCTGTCTGTCACGAATCTGGGCACAGTCCTCTGTAGAAAATTCGAAAAAATTTACGAGCGTGATCCTCAGATATGTACGCAACTTTCATTAGTTTTGAGTTTTTCCATTTGAGCAAGTCTGGTGCCAGCTTTAAATTGCCTCTTTACGGACTGTTCTGTTTTTGACAGATTCTGCCTTTTATTTCGCATTGCCTCTTTTGCTATGTTGGATTTATTTCTTTGATCCATTAATGTCCAGTAGCATTATGCAATGTCCAGAAGTGAAAATAATGATTGTGTCACCTCTGAATGTGTGAATTATTAATTGTGCACTAACCCTCTAATGAGTTTGCTTGAAGTTTGGTGTGAAGGAAGTTTTCAAGGGTCAAGAGAGGAGTATGATATACTATGATCAAGAGGAGTGAAAGCTCTAAGCTTGGGGATGACCCCGTGGTTCACCCCTGCATATTTTAAGAAGACTCTAGCGTCTAAGCTTGGGGATGCCCAAGGCATCCTTCTTCATCGACAACATCATCGTTCCTCCCCTGAAACTATATTTTTATTCAGTCACATCTTGTGTTCTTTACTTGGAGCGTCGGTTTGTTTTTGTTTTTGTTTTTGTTTGAATAAGATGGATCCTAGCATTCACTTTGTGGGAGAGAGACACGCTCCGCTGTTGCATATGGACACATGTGTCCTTAGGCTTTACTCATAATGTTCAAGGCGAAGTTTCTTCTTCGTTAAATTGTTATATGGTTGGAATTGGAAAATGCTACATGTAGTAATTCTAAAATGTCTTGGATAATGTGATACTTGGCAATTGTTGTGCTCATGTTTAAGCTCTTGCATCATATGCTTTGCACCCATTAATGAAGAAATACATAGAGCTTGCTAAAATTTGATTTGCATATTTGGTTTCTCTAAGGTCTAGATAATATCTAGTATTGAGTTTTGAACAACAAGGAAGACGGTGTAGAGCCTTATAATGTTTACAATATGTCTTTTATGTGAGTTTTGCTGCACTTGTTCATTCTTGAGTTTGCTTCAAATAACCTTGCTAGCCTAAACCTTGTATCGAGAGGGAATACTTCTCATGCATCCAAAATCCTTGAGCCAACTACTATGCCATTTGTGTCCACCATACCTACCTGCATGGTATTTTTCCGCCATTCCAAAGTAAATTGCTTGAGTGCTACCTTTAAAATTCCATCATTCACCTTTGCAATATATAGCTCATGGGACAAAATAGCCTTAAAAACTATAGTAGTATTGAATATGTACTTATGCACTTTATATTTTATTAAGTTGCTTGTTGTGCGATAACCATGCTTCTGGGGAACGCCATCAACTATTGTTGAATATCATGTGAGTTGCTATGCATGTCCGTCTTGTCTGAAGGATCTATCATTTTAGTGGTTGGAGCATGCAAAATTGTTAGAGAAGAACATTGGGCCGCTAACTAAAACCATGAACCATGGTGGAAGTTTCAGTTTTGGACATATATCCTCAATCTCATATGAGAATAATAACATTGCTACATGCTTATGCATTTAAGAGGAGTCCATTATCTGTTGTCCATGTTGTCCCGGTATGGATGTCTAAGTTGAGAATAATCAAAGCGAGAAATCCAAAATGCGAGCTTTCTCCTTAGACCTTTGTACAGGCGGCATAGACCCCTTTGTGACACTTGGTTGAAACATGGCATGCGAAGATCCGGTAGTCAAGCTAAGTAGGACGAGTGCGGCACTATTAGTATACTATGCATGAGGCTTGCAACTTGTAAGATGTAATTTACATAACTCATATGCTTTATTACTACCGTTGACAAAATTGTTTCATGTTTTCAAAATAAAGCTCTAGCACAAATACAACAATCGATGCTTTCCTCTTTGAAGGACCATTCTTTTACTTTTATTGTTGAGTCGGTTTACCTATCTCCTTCCATCTTAAGAAGCAAACACTTGTGTGAACTGTGCATTGATTCCTACATACTTGCATATTGCACTTGTTATATTACTTTATGTTGACAATATCCATGAGATATACATGTTATAAGTTGAAAGCAAGCTGAAACTTAATCTTCCTTTGTGTTGCTTCAACACCTTTACTTTGATTTATTGCTTTATGAGTTAACTCTTATGCAAGACTTATTGATGCTTGTCTCGAAGTACTATTCATGAAAAGTCTTTGCTATATGATTCACTTGTTTACTCATGTCATTACCTTTGCTTTGATCGCTGCATTCATTACATATGTTTACAAATAGTATGATCAAGATTATGATGGCATGTCACTTCAGAAATTATCTTTGTTATCGTTTTACTGCTCGGGACGAGCAGAACTAAGCTTGGGGATGCTGATACGTCTCCAACGTATCGATAATTTCTTATGTTCCATGCTACTTTATTGATGATACCTACATGTTTTATGCACATTATATGTCATATTTATGCATTTTCTGGAACTAACCTATTAACAAGATGCCAAAGAGCCGTTGCTGTTTTCTGCTGTTTTTGGTTTAGAAATCCTAGTAAAGAAATATTCTCGGAATTGGACGAAACTTTCGCCCAGGGTCCTATTTTGCACGAAGCTTCCGAAGACCGAAGAGATAACGAAGTGGGGCCACGAGGCGCGAGGGGTGGCCGGCGCGGCCCAAGCCCTGGCCGCGCCGACCTGCCCCCGGGCCCTCGTGTGGCCCCCGCGTTGACCCTCCGCCTACTTAAAGCTTCGTCGCGAAACCCCCAGTACCGAGAGCCACGATACGGAAAACCTTCCAGAGACGCGCCGCGAATCCCATCTCGGGGATTCAGAGATCGCCACCCTGCCGGAGAGGGGATTCATCTCCTGAGGACTCTACACCGCCATGGTCGCCTCCGGAGTGATGAGTGAGTAGTCCACCCGGACCATGGGTCCATAGCAGCTAGATGGTCGTCTTCTCCTTGTTGTGCTTCATTGTTGGATCTTGTGAGCTGCCTAACATGATCAAGATCATCTATCTGTAATACTATATGTTGTGTTTGTCGGGATCCGATGGATAGAGAGTACTATGATTATGGTGATTATCAATCTATTGTTCATGTGTTGTTTATGATCTTGCATGCTCTCCGTTACTAGTAGAGGCTCTGGCCAAGTTTTTACTCTTAACTCCAAGAGGGAGTATTTATGCTCGATAGTGGGTTCATGCCTCCATTGAATCTGGGACAGTGACAAAGTTCTAAGGTTGTGGATGTGCTGCCACTAGGGATAAAACATTGATGCTATGTCTAAGGATGTAGTTGTTGATTACATTACGCACCATACTTAATGCAATTGTCTGTTGCTTTGCAACTTAATACTGGAGGGGGTTCGGATGATAACCTGAAGGTGGACTTTTTAGGCATAGATGCAGTTGGATGGCGGTCTATGTACTTTGTCGTAATGCCCTTAAATCTCACTATATTTATCATGTCATGTATATGCATTGTTATGCCTTTCTCTATTTGTCAATTGCCCGTGTAATTTGTTTACCCAACATGCTTTATCTTATGGGAGAGACACCTCTAGTGAACCGTGGACCCCGGTCCTATTCTTTACATAGCATACAATCTACTTGTTTTACTGTTTTCTGCAAACATCTTCCACTCGATACGTTTAATCCTTTGTTACAACAAGCCGGTGAGATTGACAACCTCACTGTTTCGTTGGGGCAAAGTACTTGGGTTGTGTTGTGCAGGTTCCGCGTTGGCGCCGGAATCCCTGGTGTTGCGCCGCATCACATTTCGCGACCATCAACCTTCAACGTGCTTCTTGGCTCCTACTGGTTCGATTAAACCTTGGTTTCATACTGAGGGAAACTTGCTTCTATACGCATCATACCTTCCACTTGGGGTTCCCAACGGACGTGTGCATCTACGCGTATCAAAGGCCTCCAAACCGCTGGAGGTGTCCAAGTGGCAGGGGCTCGGCACACAACTACATGATTCGTCGCCGCATAGAGCCAGGCACTATCTAAGTGCCTGCACCGGCTCCCCCTGCGCCAAGGTCGCCATGGAAGTTTTGTCCAGAGGCTGCACAGGCCCCTCTAGCACCAACATTCCCTCTACCGACACCGGCACCCAATTGACCATGGGAAATGCCGGTGGTCGTGGACTTAACCATGGACAATGACGATGAGCAGCAGCTTGGCCTAGGGTTTCGGCCAATTTAAATTTTATCTTCTATGCCTTTTTTATTTCCTTCTCTACTATGTAAATTAAATTTGGAATGTAAGAATTTATCCGGAAAAATGCGTTGAGTCGTTGGGCTACCCCGAGACGGCTGATTTTGCAAAACGAATCAAAACAAACATTTTTTACATCCAAAATACGTCGATGTCCGAACGGAGGTTATACTGACTTTGCAACCGATGACGGGACTAGGGACCTTCAAACAGATCCCCCTCCTCTCTCTCCCCCTTTGGTACAGTACCCGAAGGCGACTCTGAGAAGACCGGCCCGATCCCGAGCCCCTCCGGCGGCGATGCCGGCCGGAGGTGGCGGAGGTGAGGGCCCGAAGTAGTTAGCCTAGGTTAGGAGTAGTTCCCGGCGGTTTGCCGGTTAGGTTTGGAGCTGAAGCCTGGTTTCTCGGCCAGATCCAGTGCGGGCCGTGGCTGGTGGTGCTCCTCCCTGCTCCGGCGGTTGGAGCTCAGGGCGCCTCCACCTCGACTAGTATCCGTAATAAGGCCACCGTCGTCTCCATCAAGCTCCTCTAGCCGCCTCTTCTCCTCCTGGCCGGCCTTGGTGGCGAGGGGGATTGGTTTGAAGTTGCCAAGAAGATGGAGATGCATCACCAGCGGCCCGTCGCCGGCGGCCTCCCTCCAGATCCATGGAGGATCTTGGACTGGACCTTGTCGACGGCACCGCCCTTTGATAAGGCGCCTAGGAGTCATCAGCAGGGGAGAAGGTTGTCTCCTTGCCTCCTTGGCCGGCCATGGTGGCGGGGGAGGTGTGCAAGGAGGTAAACTGCTTGGTTCCCTTCTGGCCTGGCCGGCCGTGGAGGTGAGGGGGCCGGAGGTGCTCTGCAGTTGTTCTTCTCCCTCTTGCTGCTGACGATGTTCTCATCGCCGACGCCTCTCTTTCTCGCTGCAACAAGCCCAGTGGTGGTGGTTGAGTAGCGGGAGTCGATTGTTGTCGGCGGCAGTATCGTTCAGGAGCTCCTGTCCGACGTGTTTTCTGCGCGTCGGACGAAACGACAGTAGGGCTGTCGCTTCGATGCCTCTGCTCCGTGATGGCGTGTAACTCACACGTTCGTTGGGAACCCCAAGAGGAAGGTATGATGCGCACAGCAGCAAGTTTTCCCTCAGAAAGAAAGCAAGGTTTAATCGAACCAGGAGGAGCCAAGAAGCACGTTGAAGGTTGATGGTGGCGAAATGTGATGCGGCGCAACAACAGGGATTCCGGCGCCAACGTGGAACCTGCACAACACAACCCAAGTACTTTGTCCCAACGAAACAGTGAGGTTGTTGTCAATCTCACCTTGCTGTAATAAGGATTAACCGTATTGTGTGGAAGATGATTGTTTGCAAGAAAATAAAACAAGTATTGCAGTAGATTGTATGCGATGTAAAGAATAGGACCGGGGTCCACAGTTCACTAGAGGTGTCTCTCCCATAAGATAAAAGCATGTTGGGTGAACAAATTACAGTCGGGCAATTGACAAATAGAGAAGGGCATAACAATGCATGTACATGATATGATAAATATAGTGAGATTTAATCCGGGCATTACGACAAAGTACATAGACCGCCATCCAACCGCATCTATGCCTATAAAGTCCACCTTCGTTATCATCCGAACCCCATTCGTATTAAGTTGCAAAGCAACAGACAATTGCATTAAGTATGGTGCGTAATGTAATCGACAACTACATCCTTAGACATAGAATCAATGTTTTATCCCTAGTGGCAACAGCACATCACAACCTTAGAACTTTCTGTCACTGTCCCAGGTGTCAATGAAGGCATGAACCCACTATCGAGCATAAATACTCCCTCTTGGAGTTAAGAGTAAAAACTTGGCCAGAGCCTCTACTAATAACGAGAGCATGCAAGATCATAAACAACACATAAACAATAGATTGATAATCACCATAACATAGTATTCTCTATCCATCGGATCCCGACAAACACAACATATAGTATTACAGATAGATGATCTTGATCATGTTAGGCAGCTCACAAGATCCAACAATGAAGCACAATTAGGAGAAGACGACCATCTAGCTACTGCTATGGACCCATAGTCCAGGGTGAACTACTCACTCATCACTCCGGAGGCGATCATGGCGATGAAGAGTCCTCCGGGAGATGAATCCCCTCTCCGGCAGGGTGCCGGAGGCGATCTCCCCAATCCCCCGAGATGGGACGGCGGCGGCGTCTCCGGAAGGTTTTCCGTATCGTGGCTCTCGGATCGGGGTTTCGCGACGGAGGCTATAAGCAGGCGAAAGGGCAGGTCAGAGGCGCACGAGGGGCCCAGGGGACAGGGCCGCGCGGCCAGGGCCTGGGCCGCGCCGCCTGTCACCTGGCCACCTCGTGGCCCCACTTCGACTCTCTCCTTCGGTCTTCTGGGAAGCTTCGTGCAAAAATAGGACCAAGGTGATTTCGTCCAATTCCGAATATTTCCTTACTAGGATTTCTGAAACCAAAAAGCAAAAAAACAAATGGCTCTTCTGCATCTTGTTAATAGGTTAGTCCGAAAAATGCGTAAATACGACATATAATGTGCATAAAACATGTAGGTATCATCAATAAAGTAGCATGGAACATAAGAAATTATCGATACGTTGGAGACGTATCAGCATCCCAAGCTTAGTTCTGCTCGTCCCGAGCAGGTAAACGATAACAAAGATAATTTCTGAAGTGACATGCCATCATAATCTTGATCATACTATTTGTAAACATATGTAATGAATGCAGCGATCAAAACAATGGTAATGACATGAGTAAACAACTGAATCATAAAGCAAAGACTTTTCATGAATAGTACTTCAAGACAAGCATCAATAAGTCTTGCATAAGAGTTAACTCATAAAGCAATAAATCAAAGTAAAGGTATTGAAGCAACACAAAGGAAGATTAAGTTTCAGCGGTTGCTTTCAACTTATAACATGTATATCTCATGGATATTGTCAACATAAAGTAATATAACAAGTGCAATATGCAAGTATGTAGGAATCAATGCATAGTTCACACAAGTGTTTGCTTCTTAAGGTGGAGGGAGATAGGTAAACTGACTCAACAATAAAAGTAAAAGAAAGGTCCTTCAAAGAGGAAAGCATCGATTGTTGTATTTGTGCTAGAGCTTTTATTTTGAAAACATGAAACAATTTTGTCAACGGTAGTAATAAAGCATATGAGTTATGTAAATTATATCTTACAAGTTGCAAGCCTCATGCATAGTGTACTAATAGTGCCCGCACTTGTCCTACTTAGCTTGGACTACCGGATCTTTGCAATGCCATGTTTCAACCAAGTGTCACAAAGGGGTACCTCCATGCCGCCTACAAAGGTCTAAGGAGAAAGCTCGCATTTTGGATTTCTCGCTTTTGATTATTCTCAACTTAGACATCCATACCGGGACAACATGGACAACAGATAATGGACTCCTCTTAAATGCATAAGCATGTAGCAACAATTATTATTCTCATATGAGATTGAGGATATATGTCCAAAACTGAAACTTCAACCATGATTCATGGCTTTAGTTAGCGGCCCAATGTTCTTCTCTAACAATTTGCATGCTCCAATCATTAAGGTGATAGATCCTTCAGACAAGACGGACATGCATAGCAACTCACATGATATTCAACAATAGTTGATGGCGTTCCCCAGAAGCATGGTTATCGCACAACAAGCAACTTAATAAAAGATAAAGTGCATAAGTACATATTCAATACTACGATAGTTTTTAAGGCTATTTTGTCCCATGAGCTATATATTGCAAAGGTGAATGATGGAATTTTAAAGGTAGCACTCAAGCAATTTACTTTGGAATGGCGGAGAAATACCATGTAGTAGGTAGGTATGGTGGACACAAATGGCATAGTGGTTGGCTCAAGGATTTGGATGCATGAGAAGTATTCCCTCTCGATACAAGGTTTAGGCTAGCAAGGTTATTTGAAGCAAACTCAAGGATGAACCGGTGCAGCAAAACTCACATAAAAGACATATTGTAAACATTATAAGACTCTACACCGCCTTCCTTGTTGTTCAAAACTCAATACTAGATATTATCTAGACCTTAGAGAGACCAAATATGCAAATCAGATTTTAGCAAGCTCTATGTATTTCTTCATTAATGGGTGCAAAGCATATGATGCAAGAGCTTAAACATGAGCACAACAATTGCCAAGTATCACATTATCCAAGACATTTTAGAATTACTACATGTAGCATTTTCCAATTCCAACCATATAACAATTTAACGAAGAAGAAACTTCGCCTTGAACATTATGAGTAAAGCCTAAGGACATATTTGTCCATATGCAACAGCGGAGCGTGTCTCTCTCCCACAAAGTGAATGCTAGGATCCATTTTATTCAAACAAAAACAAAAACAAAAACAAACCGACGCTCCAAGTAAAGAACACAAGATGTGATTGAATAAAAATATAGTTTCAGGGAGGAACCTGATGATGTTGTCGATGAAGAAGGGGATGCCTTGGGCATCCCCAAGCTTAGATGCTTGAGTCTTCTTAAAATATGCAGGGGTGAACCACGGGGGCATCCCCAAGCTTAGAGCTTTCACTCCTCTTGATCATAGTATATCATACTCCTCTCTTGACCCTTGAAAACTTCCTTCACACCAAACTTCAAGCAAACTCATTAGAGGGTTAGTGCACAATTAATAATTCACACATTCAGAGGTGACACAAACATTCTTTTCACTTCTGGACATTGCATAAAGCTACTGGACATTAATGGATCAAAGAAATAAATCCAACATAGCAAAAGAGGCAATGCGAAATAAAAGGCAGAATCTGTCAAAAACAGAACAGTCCGTAAAGACGAATTTAAAATGGCACCAGACTTGCTCAAATGGAAAAACTCAATAACTAATGAAAGTTGCGTACATATCTGAGGATCACGCTCGTAAATTGGCAGATTTTTTCGAATTTTCTACAGAGACTGTGCCCAGATTCGTGACAGACAGCAATGCTGTTTCTGCGCAGCGATCCCAAATATAACATCAACTTTAACATAGAAACTTTACTTGGCACAAAAACATGATAAGGAGAGGTTGCTACAGTAGTAAACAACTTCCAAGACTCAAATATAAAATAAAGTACTGTAGTAAAAAAACACATGGGTTGTCTCCCATAAGCACTTTAACGCCTTTATAGCGCAGAAAGTGCAAATCAAGTAACATCGAGAGAAGCATCAACATCATAACTTGTTCTAATAATAGAATCAAAAGGCAACTTCATTCTATTTCTAGGTAAGTGTTCCATACCTTTCTTGAGAGGAAACTAATATTTAATATTACCTTCCCTCATATCAATAATAGCACCAACAGTTCGAAGAAAAGGTCTTCCCAACACAATAGGACAAGATGCATTGCATTCAATATCCAAGACAACAAAATCAACGGGGACAAGGTTATTGTTAACCGTAATTCGCACATTATCAATCCTCCCCAAAGGTTTCTTTTTAACATTATCGGCAAGATTAACATCCAAATAACAATTCTTCAATGGTGGCAAGTCAAGCATATCATAAATCTTTTTAGGCATAATAAATACTTGCACCAAGATCACATAAAGCATTACATTCAAAGTCATTGAATTTCATTTTAATGATGGGCTCCCAACCATCTTCTAACTTTCTAGGAATAGAAGTTTCAAGTTTTAGTTTCTCTTCTCTAGCTTTTATGAGAGCATTTGTAATATGTTTTGTAAAGGCTAAATTTATAGCACTAGCATTAGACTTTTAGCAAGTTTTTGTAAGAACTTTATAACTTCAGAGATGTGGCAATCATCAAAATCTAAATCATTATGAGCTACAACAATGGGATCATTGTTCCCAAGGTTGGAAAAAATTTCAGCAGTTTTATCACAAGCAGTTTCAGCAGTTTTAGCAATTTCAGGCAATTTTGTACGCTTTGCACTAGGAGTAGAAACATTGCCAACACCAATTATTTTACCATTGATAGTAGGAGGTGCAGCAACATGTGAATCATTATCATTACTAATGGTGGTAATAGTCCAAACTTTAGCTACATTATTCTCTTTAGCTAGTTTTTCATTTTCTTCTCTATCCCACCTAGCACGCAATTCAGCCATTAATCTTATATTCTCATTAATTCTAACTTGGATGGCATTTGCTGTAGTAGTAATCTTATTATCAATATCAGTATTAGGCATAACTTTCAATTTTAAAAGATTAACATCAGAGGCAAGTCTATCAACTCTAGAAGCAATAATATCAATTTTATCAAGCTTTTCCTCAACAGATTTGTTAAAAGCAGTTTGTGTACTAATAAATTCTTTAAGCATAGCTTCAAGACCAGAGGGTACACTCCTATTATTGTTGTAAGAATTCCCATAAGAATTACCATAACCATTACCATTAGAAGAAGGATATGGCCTATAGCTATTACCAGAGTTGTTCCTATAAGCATTGTTGTTGAAATTATTATTTTTAATGAAATTCACATCAACATTTTCTTCTTGAGCAACCAATGAAGCTAAAGGAACATTATTTGGATCAACATTAGATCTACCATTCACAAGCATAGACATAATCACATCAATCTTATCACTCAAGGAAGAGGTTTCTTCAACAGAATTTACCTTCTTACCTTGTGGAGCTCTTTCCGTGTGCCATTCAGAGTAATTTATCATCATATTATCAAGAAGTTTTGTAGCCGCCCCCAATGTGATGGACATAAAGGTACCTCCAGCAGCTGAATCCAATAAATTCCGCGAAGAAAAATTTAGTCCTGCATAGAAGGTTTGGATGATCATCCAAGTAGTCAGTCCATGGGTTGGGCAATTCTTTACCAAAGTTTTCATTCTCTCCCATGCTTGAGCAACATGTTCAGTATCTAATTGCTTAAAATTCATTATGCTACTTCTCAAAGATATAATTTTAGCGGGAGGATAATATCTACCAATAAAAGCATCCTTACATTTAGTCCATGAATCAATACTATTCTTAGGCAAAGATAGCAACCAATCTTTAGCTCTTCCTCTTAATGAGAAAGGAAACACTTTCAATTTAATAATATCACCATCTACATCCTTATACTTTTGCATTTCACATAGTTCAACAAAATTATTGAGATGGGCAGCATCATCAGAACTAACACCAGAAAATTGATCTCTCATAACCAGGTTCAGTAAAGCAGGTTTAATTTCAAAGAATTCTGATGTAGTAGCAGGTGGAGCAATAGGTGTGCATAGGAAATCATTATTATTTGCGTTTGTGAAGTCACACAACTTAGTATTTTCAGGGGTATTCATTTTAGCAACGGTAAATAAAACAAACTAGATAAAGTAAATGCAAGTAACTAATTTTTTTGTGTTTTTGATATAGAGAGCAAGACAAGAAATAAAGTAAAACTAGCAACTAATTTTTTTGTGTTTTGTTTAGGTGCAGCAAACAAAGTAGTAAATAAAGCAAGACAAAAACAAAGTAAAGAGATTGAGAAGTGGAGACTCCCCTTGCAGCGTGTCTTGATCTCCCGGCAACGGCGCCAGAAAAAGAGCTTGATGGCGTGTAACTCACACGTTCGTTGGGAACCCCAAGAGGAAGGTATGATGCGCACAGCAGCAAGTTTTCCCTCAGAAAGAAACCAAGGTTTAATCGAACCAGGAGGAGCCAAGAAGCACGTTGAAGGTTGATGGTGGCGAAATGTGATGCGGCGCCCAGGGATTCCGCGCCAACGTGAACCTCGCAAACACACCCAAGTACTTTGCCCCAACGAAATGTTGAGGTTGTCAATCTCACCGGCTTGCTGTAACAAAGGATTAACCGTATAGTGGGAAGATGATTGTTTGCAGAAAACAGTAAAACAAGTATTGCAGTAGATTGTATGCGATGTAAAGAATAGGACCAGGGTCCACAGTTCACTAGAGGTGTCTCTCCCATAAGATAAAAGCATGTTGGGTGAACAAATTACAGTCGGGCAATTGACAAATAGAGAAGTGGCATAACAATGCATGTACATGATATGATAAATATAGTGAGATTTAATCCGGGCATTACGACAAAGTACATAGACCGCCATCCAACCGCATCTATGCCTAAAAAGTCCACCTTCAGGTTATCATCCGAACCCCATTCAGTATTAAGTTGCAAAGCAACAGACAATTGCATTAAGTATGGTGCGTAATGTAATCGACAACTACATCCTTAGACATAGAATCAATGTTTTATCCCTAGTGGCACAAGCACATCACAACCTTAGAACTTTCTGTCACTGTCCTAGGTGTCAATGAAGGCATGAACCCACTATCGAGCATAAATACTCCCTCTTGGAGTTAAGAGCAAAAACTTGGCCGCAGCCTCTACTAATAACGGAGAGCATGCAAGCATCATAAACAACACATAAACAATAGATTGATAATCACCATAACATAGTATTCTCTATCCATCGGATCCCGACAAACACAACATATAGTATTACAGATAGATGATCTTGATCATGTTAGGCAGCTCACAAGATCCAACAATGAAGCACAATTAGGAGAAGACGACCATCTAGCTACCGCTATGGACCCATAATCCAGGTGAACTACTCACTCATCACTCCGAAAGGATCATGGCGATGAAGAGTCCTCCGGATGAGATCCCTCCCCTGGCCGGAGGCGATCTCCCGAATCCCCCGAGATGGGATTCACGCGCGCGGCGTCTCCGGGAAGGTTTTCCGTATCGTGGCTCCTCAGGACGGGGTTTTCGACGGAGGCTATAAGTAGGCGAAGGGCAGGTCAAGAGGCGGCACGAGGGGCCCAGGGGACAGGCCGCGCGGCCAGGGCCTGGGCCGCGCCGCCGTCACCTGGCCACCTCGTGGCCCCACTTCGACTCTTCGGTCTTCTGGAAGCTTCGTGCAAAAATAGGACCCTGGGCGGTGATTTCGTCCAATTCCGAGAATATTTCCTTACTAGGATTTCTGAAACCAAAACAGCAGAAAATAGCAACCGGCTCTTCGGCATCTTGTTAATAGGTTAGTTCCAGAAAATGCGTAAATACGACATATAATGTGCATAAAACATGTAGGTATCATCAATAAAGTAGCATGGAACATAAGAAATTATCGATACGTTGGAGACGTTGTTATCACCGGATTTTGGCCAAATCAGGAGATGGGCCGTAAGTGAAGATGGGCTCGAAGGACGTACACATGGAGCATCTTCGAAGCGGCCTTGCGCTAAGAGTTTGGGCTAAGTTGCCCATGTATCTGTAATATAGTAGATCATATCGTGTTTAGAATTAACAGATAGAGTCTGGCCCGTGCACGGTTAGGTGCACGCTCAATTAGAAAGTCCCTTGGACTATAAATATGTATCTAGGGTTATCGAAAAGGAGGACAATCACGTTCACAACAAACACAAATCAGGCGCATCGCCACCCCTTTCTTCGAGGGTTTCTTCCGGGTAAGCATCATGCTCCTAGATCGCATCTTGCGATCTAGGCAGCACACGTTTATTCGTCTACCTTGTACTGCTCGTGCTGAAGCGTTGTTGATGGCGAGCAGTACTACTTATCATTAGGTGTTTAGGGGCTTGCATTGATGCTTTCTCGTGCATATCTGCGTGGCAATGCCGTCCCTCGACACCTAGCTGCCCTTACACCTATTTGGGTGTAAGGGCAAAGATCTTGCTTGTTCACATTTAGTAGATCCGATCTGTTATAGTTTCCTTGCTCCGCAGGGATTAGTTTAATATCCGCATAGTTAGGCCTTATGCTGGGGTCGACGATCCGGTAGTGCGTTAGGTGTTGTTCACCGTCCCTGCAAGGGATGTTCCGGGAATCACGTTATGTTGGTTTTTAGGCCTCTTGTAGGGGTAGTTTGCATCATCTTCCGTAGCTGCTAGGCCCGATCACACGGAGGACGTTCCGGTTATGCGGTGAAAACCCTAAACTGTCGTAGATCGGTTTAGCTTTGTTTTGATCAAGCAGGATCCCCATGTCATTGCAAATCCAACGTGAACCATGGGGCGATCGGCTCTTTGAGCCGATCCACAGGGCAACCTGAGAGCCGATAGGGCTCGTATTTAATGTTTACGTGTCTACCATGCAGAACAATCGAAGCACTCTAACACCTTCCCCGATCGGGTCTAGGTCAGGTGGCACGCCCTAGCAACCGCCAGGACGTGGCTGGAAGATTTGCGGGACGACGCGAGGTGCCAGGGTCCACTAAGCGGCCTTGGGAGCCTCCCGGCTCTTCGTGTTGCTTAACCATTGCCCGTCGGTGGGTTTTGGAGGGTAACACATTTTGGCACGCCCGGTGGGACATCTTCTGCAACATCCACGTCAACACCGACATCCGAGATGGCAGAGGAACGGATCACATATGCGGATCTTCCTGCTGAACACAAGAGGAGGTACGATGAGCTGAAGGCCCGTTCGCACGGCGTCAGGTTCAAAGGATTCACGCCACAAGGCGTCCTCGAAGGGTTGGACCTGTCTCTCCTCTCGAGAACGTACCGAGCCCTGCGACAGGAAATCAACTACGTGGTGGCTCATTCGCTACATCGGCATTCTGAGAGCCTGGTGAATACTTTGGAGCGCGTCGCGCTCCGTGTGGTGCAAGAGATCATGGAGCGTCGGTACTCCCCTTCAGGACCTGTTCTAGGAACTCACCAGGGAGAGGTGCAACTCCACACCAGGCCACCATTGCCGTACGCCGATGGCAGCTCCACAGCAACAAGGTTCACCGGCACGTTGTCTACAAGGTTGGAGGTGATCCGGGCGACTACCAGTTCTTGTATGAACCGCCCAAGGAGATCCCACACGGATACGTGCACGTTTGTGCCGGACTGCAACAACCGGACGCAAGCGATCCAGGCTCCAACAGGAGGGATGGCCGGAGCAGGAGCAATTGTTCCGGCAGAGGACGATCACAGCAAGGGGAGTTTGGGAGCAGACGCTGAGAAACAAAGCGTGGCTAGCCAAGTATGCCACTGCACCAATCCATGAAAGCTCAGCTACTA
This sequence comes from Lolium multiflorum, assembly GCA_030979885.1. NCBI lineage: Eukaryota > Viridiplantae > Streptophyta > Magnoliopsida > Poales > Poaceae > Lolium > Lolium multiflorum. The sequence goes on from CM061747.1 coordinate 204,940,960, forward strand.
CTACTCCACCGCGGATCGATCGCGCGCCTTGAGACCAGTTCGGCATCCTGCCGAAGAAGAAGATAATCGGCTATTCCAAGCCGTACCCCAATGAGTTCGACCTGATCCCACTACCACCTAAGTACCGGCTTCCGGACTTCACCAAATTCAGTGGGTCAGAAGGATCTAGCTCCATCGAGCACGTGAGCCGATACTTGGCCTAGTTGGGCATGGTTTCGGCATCGGATCAGCTACAGGTGAGGTTCTTTTCGCAATCCCTCACCGGTCCAGCTTTTGGATGGTACACCTCGTGCCCAAATTCAGTGCGATCATGGAAGCAGCTAGAGGAACAGTTTCACACACAATACCATTCAGAGGCTATTGAACTGACATTGCCGAACTAGCACAGGTTCGGCAAGCGAGGAGAGACAAGACCCGAGTACATCCAACGTTCGTAACTGTCAAGAACCGATGCTATTCGGTTCACTTAACCGAGAAAGAAGTAGCCGAGCTGGCGTGGCAGGGCCTTGCAGCGTCATTCAAGGATCTGACGTTCCAAGTGGAGTACAACTCTGCGCACATGGTCCAGAGATCGACCTTATATGAACAGCGACATCCGGAACGTACAGGAAGTCTGCCGCGATAACCCTGGTCAATGCTGATGAGGATGAAGATTCGCGGAAGATCAGGAAGTCGCAGAGTCGAATGGACTCGACGCCGCACTGTGTCCTGCAAATGGGTGAACCCACCAGGGCCTCCAAGAGGGTTGGACTTTGATGTGAGCAAAATGAACAGATCTTCGATCTACTGAAAGAGAAACAGTTGAAGCTACCCGAAGGCCACAAGATCCCTACGGCACAAGAGATGAACAAAAGGCCATACTGCAAATGGCATCATACGTTCACGCACGCCACCAACGACTGCAAAGTATTGCGCGCACAAATTCAGATGGCGATAGAATCAGGCCGATTAACTTTCTGGACAGTTTGCCATGAAGGTAGACATGCGTCCGTTTCCGGACGTCAACATGGTGGACCTAAGCCACTCCATAAGGGAGCCAGGGTTCTCTTTTGATGTCAATATGGCAGGGTTCGTGAGCCGCCATGGCAAAGATAAAGCAGAGAGCAGCCACTCCCGTGGCAAAGATAAAGAGGAGGCCGTTCCACGCGACCGGCCCCAAGATGATGATAGACGGTACCTAACCGAGGAGGAGGTGAGAAGCATACGGTATCAGCGCCCACTCTCCGTGCATCTCCTCAACAAATATGAGCAGCAACGACCGACGTCGGCGCTACGACGACGATGAAAGATATCGTCAGTCTGATGCAGAAAACACAGGAGGTATCGTCAGCATGACGGAAACAACGACGGGTACGAGCGCCACGCTAGAGGGAGGTCAAGGGAGCAGGACAACATGGATAAGCCTGGGACTGTCCTTCAAAACATTGCTGGGACTCGGAATGAGCCGATTGCCAACAATCGAGAACTGCCCGAATGCAAACAGCAAAGGAGGAGGACAAATGAAGTTTCAGTGTTCGAACGTCTAGGGCCTCTCCCACCTCAGAATAAACGAGCTGAGTCATCTCAAGAAAAAGACTTTGAGGAGTCAGATGGAGAAGAAGATAGGTATCACCGACCAAGGTGGTGCCCTGATGGACTCAGCCATTCTCAGAAGCGTAGGGTGCAGCGGCTGCGAAACCGGGAAGAAGCCGAGCCACGTACCTGACACGTTGAAAGCGCGGCCCGATCTGGCCACGAAAATTAAGCAAACATTGGAGACGAAGGTGCGCCCGCCAAAGAAAGTATGGCGCCCCAAACAGGCGAAAGCCGATGCAGAGGCATCGGCTGATACAAACATGGTATCCGTGATCCGGACGGAGTAGCAGGTCCAAGACATTGGACGTACGTGGCAAGGCCGATCCCTGAGATCGTCCCTCAAAAAATGAAAAGCAAAGGATCTTATCTCCAGCATGCCACGTAGCTACAGTGGAAATCCAAGAAGTTGCAAACCATCGTCAAGCATTGCAATGAAAAGGGAGGCCGATTCCCACAATCGGCCAAAATTATCCTCGACATACGTTTTGTCTATGTTCAGCATTGATCCGACAGATGCCCGAAGAGCCGATACCATCAAGTACTTGACAGAATCGGCTCGGGGGCACATAGATGGACAAAACACGAGGATACGAAGCTTGGAGTGAATGTCAAATGCCCAGCAGAACAGCTCAAGTATAATGCAATCGGCCAATAAAAAAAAACGAAAATACAGAAATTTTTGGGCACAGCCGATGCGTAGACATCGACTTAAGAATTCAAAGCCGATGCACGGCCATCGACTCAAGGGATACGACTGTTACAAGCAGAAGCCTAATGGAGCAGTCACCAAGGTACGTAGCGAGGTTCTACTGAAGCAAGGTACGTAGTTGGTGGCTCCGTTGGCAAATCTTCAAGATCAGCAGCGCCTGCGTAAGCATGCAGATCAGGTTAGGATCATGAGAACAGCCAATGACCATTCAATTGGCTGTGACGTTTCCTCCTGGGGCTTGGCCAAGGTGACGACTTCATCAAATATCTTCACCAAGCCGATCAGTCTACCCGAGGTAATGAGCCAACTGAGCAGCAAGACGCAACAATGGAGTTGGGAAGAGTTTAAGGGCCACTACGCTTGAGGCTTCTTAGTTCAATAGAGCTACTTCCTTCCTAGCTGCGTCCGTCCTAATGCATGGTCTCCTTGGGCGTGCTTTCCGCCCTGTTTGATGAAGAGCCGGAGGCTCGGGGGCAGCTCGCCTTGAAGGTTCTCTCTGCAATTGAAAGCCGATTTGGTCAGAATCGGCTAACGCTGCACTACAGCGAAGCCGATGGTGGCCCATGCGGCTGGTACACTTTATTCTCGCCTGGACCGAGGCTCGGAGGCAGGGCCCTTGAAAGTTCTTCGCTCGAAGAGCCGATGGTGTTGAAATCGGCTGTCTCGCATCACGCTCGTTTAAAAGGTGAATTATCGTGCAGGGAACCTGGAGCTGGTGAGAGGAATTTGAAGAGGGAGCCATGATCATCGGTGGGATGGACCAGTTGGTGCGAAGAAATGGAGGGTGCCTGTTTTGCAAGGTGTTAGCTTCAACATTCGAGTTGATCCAGCAGCAGTCTTAGGGCTCTCCCGAAGGCAAGGAGGATCGGAAGGGAAGGATGCGGCAGAAGGAGGTCTGAAATTTAAAGTTAATGAGAGAATGGACGTTATTTCAGGAGCTTGCCGCTAAGTCTAACATTCCATTCAGTTGGATCTGCATTTCCAAGATCTGGGGGTTTGCACGATTATAGCTTGGCCCTGTCTGATCGAGAGTTTGGAGGTTCGGATGGATCTATCTGAGATTTATCGTGAGGGACCGATGCAGTGCCATCGGCTCGTTGAGCATCGACCGAAGTAACAATCGGCGGACTCAGTACGAAGGACAATCGGCTGAATTATCATAAAGGAAATCGGCAAAAATCAAATTGGGAAATTCTTCATTAATAGACAAGATTTCTTACATAAAAGTGCTGATTGCTCTCAAAAGGGAGAATTAGGGGTACATTGCCCTATCTACTACTGCTGGCCCTAGGCTAAAGTCCTATTTAGGGGCCATTGCTGCCCTCATCGTCGTCGTCATCATCGCTGTCGTCGGCGCTGCTCCCGGCCGGCTCGTCCTCGCTGCTGTAGCGGCCGCCGGCGGGACCCTCGTTGTCCTCATCCTCCTCGTCAGCATCGTCGCCCTCGCTGTCGAAGTCGCTGAGGTTCCCGGGCCAGGGGCAATGGCGTTTGGCCGGCGGCTCGTCGGAGGAGCTCGTCCTCCTCCTCCTCCTTCACCTCCTCGGAGGAGGTGACCCCGTCCCAGGAAAGGCGGTCGTCGTCGCTTTCTCCACCGCTTCCTCATTGGCGAGGAAGCGGAGGTCACTCTCCCCGTCGCTTGAGGACTCGTCATCCTCGGACCAGACGGAGAAGTCGTGGTCTTCCCGGTCCCACGCGTTGGGGCGAGGATATCGTACGCCGCTGCGTACCCCACTCTGGTGTTGATTCCCGGATGGGAGAGGACACGTAGGAAAGACCCGATGAAGTGGAGGAGGAAGAAGAGGAAGACATGGCGGTGGAGGAGGGCTTTTGGAAGTACTGGTGCGAGGAGGATGAAGAAAGGAGCTGCAAGAAGTGGCTAAATAAAAGGGGGATATAGCAATTTAATGCTTAGGCCGTTTCCGAGGACATGGTGCCAAAACCGTCAAATCGTGCAGAGAAGGTGGGAAGGCAAGGCGTCATGATGAGAAAATACTGCGACGGTTCTGCTCTGCCACGACACGACCCCTCGAAGGAAAAACAGATGGTTTTGATATTATCATTACCAAAACCAGGGGGCATGTGTTATCACCGGATTTTGGCCAAATCAGGAGATGGGCCGTAAGTGAAGATGGGCTCGAAGGACGTACACATGGAGCATCTTCGAAGCGGCCTTGCGCTAAGAGTTTGGGCTAAGTTGCCCATGTATCTGTAATATAGTAGATCATATCGTGTTTAGAATTAACAGATAGAGTCTGGCCCGTGCACGGTTAGGTGCACGCCTCAATTAGAAAGTCCCTTGGACTATAAATATGTATCTAGGGTTATCGAAAAGGAGGACAATCATGTTCACAACAAACACAAATCAGGCGCATCGCCACCCCTTTCTTCGAGGGTTTCTTCCGGGTAAGCATCATGCTGCTCTTGCGATCTAGGCAGACACGTATTCGTCTACCTTGTACTGCTCGTGCTGAAGCGTTGTTGATGGCGAGCAGTACTACTTATCATTAGGTGTTTAGGGGCTTGCATTGATGCTTTCTCGTGCATATCTGCGTGGCAATGCCGTCCCTCGACACCTAGCTGCCCTTACACCTATTTGGGTGTAAGGGCAGCATCTTGCTTGTTCGTTACTTAGTAGATCCGATCTGTTATAGTTGCTCCTTGCTCCGCAGGGATTAGTTTAATATCTGCATAGTTAGGCCTTATGCTGGGGTCGGACGATCCGGTAGTGCGTTAGGTGTTGTTCACCGTCCCTGCAAGGGATGTTCCGGGAATCGACGTTATGTTGGTTTTTAGGCCTCTTGTAGGGGTAGTTTGCATCATCTTCCGTAGCTGCTAGGCCCGATCACACGTAGGACGTTCCGGTTATGCGGTGAAAACCCTAAACTGTCGTAGATCGGTTTAGCTTTGTTTTGATCAAGCAGGATCCCCATGTCATTGCAAATCCAACGTGAACCATGGGGCGATCGGCTCTTTGAGCCGATCCACAGGGCAACCGAGAGCCGATAGGGCTCGTATTTAATGTTTACGTGTCTACCATGCAGAACAATCGAAGCACTCTAACACCTTCCTGATCGGGTCTAGGTCAGGTGGCACGCCCTAGCAACCGCCAGGACGTGGCTGGAAGATTTGCGGGACGACGCGAGGTGCCAGGGTCCACTAAGCGGCCTTGGGAGCCTCCCGGCTCTTCGTGCTTAACCATTGCCCATCGGTGGGTTTTGGAGGGTAACAGACGTATCACTCCGCCAATGGTACTTCCAGTGCTTCGTCGCCAAGTGGCTAGTTCCCCGGCGATGAAGTCGCAGTCTGCTGGCCGGAGCTTGATCTGGAGGAGGATGCTGGAGGACTTGATCGTGTTTCTTAGTTTCCTCTAGGGTCCTCTTTGTTATTTTTATAAACTCATATGTAATTTGTTTCCAGATTATCAATAGCAGCTTTTGTCGGGTGTTCTCACCCGACGACCTTGTTAAAAAAAAAACGATGACAGGTGGCGGCGTGGCTGGCACACAGACAGGCAACAGTCGCGCAGAATGAGTTGGAGGTCCACCCTCCACCCAAGTAGGAAAATCAGAAGAGAACAGGGAGCGTCACATGCCCTTCTCGTCTCCTCGTGCGGTCGTGCTCTTCCTTTTCCGTCCAAAAGCAGGGCCTCCTCCTCTGGTCGGAAGGGACACAGCGTCACACGCACAAAGCTGTGGGCTACGCGAGCCACAGCACAGCTCGCTGCCGCTGCCGCTGCCCGGATCGGATCCATTTCGTTTTCGCGGGGACGGCAACAGACATTCCCGGGGGCGGATCCACTTGGGGAGTCCCGTTGCTTCGGCCATGGTGGGCTGGTGGCTGCGGTATCTCCTCGCGGACATGGACAACAACGGCAAGAATCTTCTGACCGTCGAGAAAGAGTGACAAGGCAGAAAGAAGGGGTTTCCATTCTACTCTACGTTTCAACGGCCAAAAGAATTCCTGCGCTTCGACACGAAGGAGTTCGTTGATTGCTTGTGTAAATGGTTGATGATGCTGCATCTGACTACGCACCGGCAGGAATACTTATTCAGTCTTGTCACATCAACCATAACTATATCCGTTTCAATGAATAAAACTTATACCGCCTACATGCAAAATATAAGTGTCTTAGTTTTGTCTAGATACGGGTATATCTAGCTACATCTTACTTACATATTGATTCATATCTATCTATAAAAAATAAAGACACTTATTTTTGAATGGAGAGAGATTTTTTTCTTCTAAAATTCAAGTTAGTTAAAGTTTGACCAAATCAAGCTAGGCATATGCCTCGAGGGTATGGTCTTTAGTTGTTTGCTGCTTGAATAAATTAACGATTGCCAATGTGATTTACTAAAATATTTCAACCTAACAGTATGTCTTCCTCTAATGTGCTCACTAAACTCCAAAATGTGTGAATTTGGTTAAACTATGAAACTTGAGACTCCAATATGTAAACTAGAGCCACTATTTGAATACGTGTACAATTACAGTTTTTTTGGGAATGGTGGAATGTTTTTCAAGAAAAATAAATCAAAACTCTTTTACATGACCAATCTGTTCTTATTTTCATATTGTTTGTCTTTTGTGGTAAGAAAATATTATGGTTCTAGACCTACAAAAGTGTTATGATAAATAAAGTGTCACATATGCAAGAAATACTTTAACCAACCTAAATTTACGGGTACATGATTGTTTCACCATTGGTCAAAATACCCATGTATGTTGTTTCTAAATAATATTAGCTCGACATTAGAACTATGTGTGTTGCAAGATCAATATGCAAGGTTAATAAATATTGTTATTTTTAGGTGAACGTAAATGAAAATTATTCATCATAATTAATACTTCCGCCGAACTAATAAAATAGTTAGAGTTGTCATCTTGTTTTATATGTCTTCCTCGATATTTCTTATGTTGTTTCAAAATATGAAACCTTTTAGACAATGATTTGCATGTTTAAAAAATTACACAGTCTCGGTCTAAAAAGAAAACTATGGTTGTATCAAAACTATATAATCTTCAACGTGTCAAAAGGAAGCTACACCGTTACATAATTAATAATATTTCATTATGTCTTAGCTACTAATTTTTTATCCAACTATCGGAATAATTCAGATGATGTGTATTAATGTGGTGACTCTTAGTTTGATATTTAGTATATATATGACAATTTTTACATAACACGTATCAGCTTTAAATCTGAATCATTAATATTTAGATAAATGGACTATATATTGTAAGCATACATGGATTAACCTAGTGTCTCCGTTAAAAAGCTTTTATATTGATCTTAGTATGTAATAGAAGATCATTAATATGTACAATCCAAAATCAGCACTGTTAGATACATCATGCAATATATTTTCATGTGATATCTATTTAATATCATGGTTCTTGATATTTTTTTAAAATCATAAAATTTTGTTCAGCTTGATTTATTTTAAAAAAAGATTAGGTCTTATATTCATTGGAACGGAGCGAGTAGTATGTTAGCCCCAATCTATCACCGAGTTTATTTTGGAAACCGATTAAAGCCTAGACTTTTCCTTAAGAGGTGACTTGATCCGGTTTATGAGAAAAACCTCCTAGAGTTGGTCCATTTGTCAGGGAGTCGAGGATAAAGCGGCACAAATCACACTAGTGGCGGAGCTACACAAGAATTGTTGGGGAGGGGGGGGGTAAAATCTGTTTTTTTAGGTTGAACTTAATTAAGACATGTAAGTTTAGGGGAGGCTTAGAAGTTTCCATCTAAGACCATCCCTAACAAGAGATCTTCAGATATTGGTTAAAAGCTGGGGGCCGATGCCCCCTCCCCTTGCGACATAAGCTCCGCCAATGAATGACACCAAAGACACACTAAACACAAATGCCCGTATTAGGGATGCTACCACCACCATCTGGGGCTCATCACTGACGTGCATTGCCATTGTGCCACATGCAACATGCTGGCCCAGAATCCCGTCGCCAATAGACCACGCCCGATGCACCAATGTCCGGTGTCAGCACCCTTACAAACGATCTAGACCATACCCGCAGATCATCGAACTTAACACCTGCACAATAACAATACCGCGTATGTTTGCAGATCATCAAACTTAACACCCGCACAATAAAAGTTACGTATGTTTGCTGCATAGCGATCCGAGACCACCGCGTCGACGCGCAACGACTGTGCAATGCAGCCGCCTCGACGGCCGCTGCCCCTGCTCGATAGAGCATAGAGATGCGCAAGACCTACCAGCGCATGAGGGCTACAAGCCAAAATACCAAGAAGGTAACTGGTTTTCGCTCGGAGATCCTGCCAAGTCCCTCATGACAGGATATGAACCTTGCTTTACAAAACCACGACCACGTTTTCCGAGAAGGAACAATCTCTTTTATGTTGCTTGTATATGATGACAGTGTCGTATGGATCTCATACTTTAGTGCGATTCGGGACTTGGAGCAGTTTTGAGTACAATTTTTTCAGCGTGGTGGCTCTTTTGTACTTCTTTTATTGTGGGTGGTAATCATCTTTTCTTTTTCTTTTGCGAAACGTAGTATAAACATAGACGCTTAGAAATGTGTCCATACACTCATCTCTATAAGAGCAGGTCTAACAGACCCCCTAAACCACGCCGGACTTGTATAATTCCGGCGGTATACGGGGTGCGGGCGAAAATGGCTGTCTAGCAGGCCCCCTAAACGGTTCACCCCGTATCTAAAATATACAGGCCCTGGAAATTTTCTCCCTCGCCCCTTACTTGTAGAGGGTGGAGGGGCTTATAGGGGGTGAAAACTGCACTTTGCACCACCGGACCTCGCCGCGCCACCGCCAAACAAACTCCACTCCGGCGACCAATTCCAGCCAACGAGCTCTAAATTCTATCAAATCTCTACCAATTTCTTTCAACCCATCAAGATTTCTATCAAATAATGAAAAAACTAGATGAATTTTGAAGCAAAATTCCGCGTTCTCCCACTCGGGGCGGAGCTGGTAAGACGGGGCGGGCGCGCGGCGCGCGAGGAGCAGGGCGGGTGGCCATGGCGGCCAGCGGCCATGCGGCCTGACGCCCATCGGGCGACGGCCAAGGCTACGGGGCCATGGCGGCAAAGGCGACGGGGGCCGCCCGCGGCCTGAGAAGCGGGGCGAGGCGGCGGGGCGGCGCGTGGCAGCAGCTCGGGGCGGCATGTCCGGTGGTGCGGGGTGGCAGGTCCGGTGGGGTGGCATGTCCGACGGCGGGGCTGCAGCGCGAAGAGATGAAAAAAGAAGCATATTCTTAGAATATGCTCTTTTACAGTTTTCGTATACGGGGACTGCTAGACGGGAGGCGTTTTTGTCCGGTTAAAAGTACTCGCGTTTTATATACAGGGCCCTCTACTCGCGTTTTAAAGGGCGAAAAAATACGGGGCCTGTTAGACATGCTCTAAACACACCACCAGTGTGATCTTGCTTTGATCTTCCTGCCATGCACCGTCACTGTTGCAACATGCCATCACACCACAAAGTTGGCGGTGGTTCAAGTGTAGCCTAGCATCGGCTCCAGCCTATACTCGCTAGGACAAGAGCCACGATGGCAACTTGCGGCCGCGTGGGGCTGCAGGCGGGCCCTCCCCGAGTGGTCGACGCGCACAAGTGGGCAGGGAAGATGCATGCAATCCAGCGCAAGCAAAGTGGGCGCTCTCCCTGTCGCCGTGGAGCCTTTTCCTCTCTCCCCGGGGAACTGGCAGCGGCGAGACCACTGTCAGTGGAGGGGCATACAACACGGCGAAGGACTGCTGGTGAGTGCGTGCCGGTGAGTGTGGTCGGCGTTGCCGGTCTTCCATTGGACGGGCGCGGGGGAGGGGCCGGCCGGAGCTGGGAGAGACCGCGTCGACCACCTTGGGTGGCGCTTTCGCCTTTCCGGGACGGGGACGGGGGCATCGCATCGTGCGTCGGCGTCCGCCGGCGACTTTGCACGGAGTACCGGTATTCAGATTCCTGGGGCTGCAAATGGGCACCATGAGTGAGCCTCTGGGGTGCTAGCTAGCTAGAGCTCGAGCGGGGCTACGCGGGGAGATTCGAGATTCCGGCGGCCCCCCTCCTTTCCCGCTCGCGGACCACCCAGGTTTGCTGCTCCCAATACCGCGAGAGCGAAACCAAAGCAACACGAACAGCAGTGTCAGCGAGCACCACTAGCACTACTGTGCTACTACTAATTAAGCAGCTCTAGGCACTAAGCATCCGTCCATCGGCTCGGACCACGTATCAGTCGGTGTTATCAAATTCGATAAAACACATGCTTATAATTGTCCAGCCTCTTGGTTCCATTAACTAAAAAAAAGCTCCACTCTCACAGATCTTTTTCACCTGTCTACCTCAGCTCGGCACGCTCTAGCTAGCTTACTATAGAAAAGGCGGCCACTTCCGTCCGCCTTTTCCAAAACGAAGGGAAAGGCCCAGGTATCCGTGGTTAGATTCGGTAGAAAGCGCCTAGAGACCAGCTTAATTAGTAGGTAAGCTAACCCCGCACTCAGAGCGAGCGAAAGCTCTGGTTTTTGGCGTAATCGGCACTTGACATGCGCTCCCCCGGTGCCCGAGCAGTAAACAAATGAGCTCCACAACCGACCACCATTAGTCCATTGGCAACTAGCAGAGAGGTTAGTGGCGTAAACGGGCAGGTGTAGTTTCCCGGCAGGGGGCCGCGACTAGTTTAACTCCCACTGCCTCCCCCAGTCAGAATACTATCTTATGGCTACCTCCATTTCAAAATAAGTGTGCAATTTTATCTAGATACGTTTTATTCTGTAGATACAGTCATATTTGTATAAAGCCGTGATATTTGTTTTGAAACAGAGGGAATACTACCGCGTACCTAGTGCAGACTTTTAACCCTAATATCGCATCCACCTACGCCAACTCCATAGGTCGGTTTCCCTCCTTTGGCCGACTTTCTAGGGGTGGGAGACCTGATCTAGTTGTGGAGTTTTCAATAAAAGTCATGTTTTCTAGAAATTTGGTAGCCCATCTTCCTTTTAGTATTTTTTTTTTGAGAAACACAGTACAAACGCAGGCGCTCACATACACGCGCATACACTCACCCCTATGAACGCACACACGCACACCCTACCCCTATGAGCACCTCCGGAAGACTGAACCGGCGGATCGAATCTTGAAATTGACGAAGTCACCACAGGCGCCTCGCTGTCGACGGGAACGTCGCCTCCCACTGAAAGAATATTCCGCCTTTATGAGACACGCAGATGTCAAACCTAGGGTTTGAACTCTGGTGGGCTGGGGGTACAACCACCCTCCTAACCACCCAACCTCAAGTTGGTTCTCTTCCTTTTAGTATCTGCCCTAGTGCAGATGGTATCGTTCACATTAAATGATCTTAGGCCATTCGATCAACGATGAGACTTGTGGTGTCACGAGACTTGTGTTGTCTCGAGACTTGTGGTGTCGAAACAATACAATTTTCTAGGTATGGAATTTTAGATCTTACTCCGCAAGGTTGGATTTGGATTTTGTTTTTCATGGTTGCCGATGTATTCACAATATTTTTGCCTCGGCTGCTAAGACTAACACATTTCTAAGTGTACAAGAAGGAGGCCGCATAAACCAGCATATAGGTGTTTAAAAGTCAAGCTAGTGCAATACTTATCTTATATTAACACATTTTCTGATTTTTGATATATCTGTTAGAGTATATATATTTGTATATTGTAGTTTCCTCATATGTTAGGGGCCTTCCTGTATATTTACCCCTGTACATGTACTATATATTGTGGCCTTTGGTCCCTGATAATAAAACAAGTCTATTACCCTAACATGGTATCACAACAATAGGTAGCTCCTCTCCTCGCAGCCGCCGCCGCCACGCGCCCTTCTCGCGCGCGCCGCGCGCTTCTCTCTTTCGCCCCACGTTTTCGCCCCGCGTTGCTCCCCTTCGTCGGCCGCCGCCTCGTCCGCTCGCTCGGCCTCTCCGGCCACGTGATGCGCCGCCTGCGCAGCTCTCCGCCGCCACCCCACGTCCGCTGCGGGCGTTGCGCCGCGCCTTGGCCGCCTCTCTCTGCTGCGCCCACGTTCGCGCCCGCCGCGCTACTCCGTAGGTTAACCTGTCCGGCCATCCGCTGCGCTACCCGCCGTCAACCCGTCCGACCGCCTCGCCCGTCGCCACTCGCGCCCAACCGATGGCGTGTAACTCACACGTTCGTTGGGAACCCCAAGAGGAAGGTATGATGCGCACGAAGGCAAGTTTCCCTAGAAAGAAACCAAGGTTTAATCGAACCAGAGGAGCCAAGAAGCACGTTGAAGGTTGATGGTCGCGAAATGTGATGCGGCGCAACACCGATTCCAGCGCCAACGCGGAACCTGCACAACACAACCAAGTACTTTGTCCCAACGAAACAGTGGAGGTTGTCAATCTCACCGGCTTCTGTAACAAAGGATTAAACGTATCGAGTGGAAGATGTTTGCAAAGAAAATAGTAAAACACAATTGCAGTAGATTGTATGCTATGTAAAGAATAGGACCAGGGTCCACAGTTCACTAGAGGTGTCTCTCCCATAAGATAAAAGCATGTTGGGTGAACAAATTACAGTCGGGCAATTGACAAATAGAGAAAGGCATAACAATGCATATACATGACATGATAAATATAGTGAGATTTAATCCGGGCATTACGACAAAGTACATAGACCGCCATCCAACTGCATCTATGCCTAAAAAGTCCACCTTCAGTTATCATCCGAACCCCCTCCAGTATTAAGTTGCAAAGCAACAGACAATTGCATTAAGTATGGTGCGTAATGTAATCAACAACTACATCCTTAGACATAGCATCAATGTTTTATCCCTAGTGGCAACAGCACATCACAACCTTAGAACCTACTGTCACGATCCCAGATTCAATGAAGGCATGAACCCACTATCGAGCATAAATACTCCCTCTTGGAGTTAAGAGCAAAAACTTGGCCAGAGCCTCTACTAATAACGGAGAGCATGCAAGATCATAAACAACGCATAAACAATAGATTGATAATCACCATAATCATAGTACTCTCTATCCATCGGATCCCGACAAACACAACATATAGTATTACAGATAGATGATCTTGATCATGTTAGGCAGCTCACAAGATCCAACAATGAAGCACAACAAGGAGAAGACGACCATCTAGCTACTGCTATGGACCCATGGTCCAGGGGTGAACTACTCACTCATCACTCCGGAGGCGACCATGGCGGTGTAGAGTCCTCCGGGAGATGAATCCCCTCTCCGGCAGGGTGCCGGAGGCGATCTCCAGAATCCCCGAGATGGGATTCGCGGCGGCGGCGTCTCAAAGGTTTTCCGTATCGTGGCTCTCGGTACTGGGGGTTTCGCGACGGAAGCTTTAAGTAGGCGGAGGGTCAACGCGGGGGCCACACGAGGGGCCCAGGGGGTAGGTCGGCGCGGCCAGGGCCTGGGCCGCGCCGGCCTCCCTCCTGGCCGCCTCGTGGCCCCACTTCGTTATCTCTTTGGTCTTCCGGAAGCTTCGTGCAAAAATAGGACCCCGGGCGAAAGTTTCGTCCAATTCCGAGAATATTTCTTTACTAGGATTTCTGAAACCAAAAACAGCAGAAAACAACAACGCTCTTCGCATCTTGTTAATAGGTTAGTTCCAAAAATGCATAAATATGACATATAATGTGCATAAAACATGTAGGTATCATCAATAAAGTAGCATGGAACATAAGAAATTATCGATACGTTGGAGACGTATCAGCATCCCCAAAGTTCTGCTCGTCCCGAGCAGGTAAAACGATAACAAAGATAATTTCTGAAGTGACATGCCATCATAATCTTGATCATACTATTTGTAAACATATGTAATGAATGGAGCGATCAAAACAAAAGTAATGACATGAGTAAACAACTGAATCATAAAGCAAAGACTTTTCATGAATAGTACTTCAAGACAAGCATCAATAAGTCTTGCATAAGAGTTAACTCATAAAGCAATAAATCAAAGTAAAGGTGTTGAAGCAACACATAGGAAGATTAAGTTTCAGCGGTTGCTTTCAACTTATAACATGTATATCTCATGGATATTGTCAACATAAAGTAATATAACAAGTGCAATATGCAAGTATGTAGGAATCAATGCACAGTTCACACAAGTGTTTGCTTCTTAAGGTGGAAGTAGATAGGTAAACTGACTCAACAATAAAAGTAAAAGAATGGTCCTTCAATGAGGAAAGCATCGATTGCTGTATTTGTGCTAGAGCTTTTATTTTGAAAACATGAAACAATTTTGTCAACGGTAGTAATAAAGCATATGAGTTATGAAAATTATATCTTACAAGTTGCAAGCCTCATGCATAGTATACTAATAGTGCCCGCACCTCGTCCTACTTAGCTTGGACTACCGGATCTTTGCATGCCATGTTTCAACCAAGTGTCACAAAGGGGTACCTCCATGCCGCCTGTACAAAGGTCTAAGGAGAATGCTCGCATTTGATTTCTCGCTTTTGATTATTCTCAACTTAGACATCCATACCGGGACAACATGGACAACAGATAATGGACTCCTCTTAAATGCATAAGCATGTAGCAATGATTATTATTCTCATATGAGATTGAGGATATATGTCCAAACTGAAACTTCCACCATGATTCATGGCTTTAGTTAGCGGCCCAATGTTCTTCTCTAACAATTTTGCATGCTCCAACCACTAAAATGATAGATCCTTCAGACAAGACGGACATGCATAGCAACTCACATGATATTCAACAATAGTTGATGGCGTTCCCCAGAAGCATGGTTATCGCACAACAAGCAACTTAATAAAATATAAAGTGCATAAGTACATATTCAATACTACGATAGTTTTTAAGGCTATTTTGTCCCATGAGCTATATATTGCAAAGGTGAATGATGGAATTTTAAAGGTAGCACTCAAGCAATTTACTTTGGAATGGCGGAGAAATACCATGTAGTAGGTAGGTATGGTGGACACAAATGGCATAGTAGTTGGCTCAAGGATTTTGGATGCATGAGAAGTATTCCCTCTCGATACAAGGTTTAGGCTAGCAAGGTTATTTGAAGCAAACTCAAGGATGAACAAGTGCAGCAAAACTCACATAAAAGACATATTGTAAACATTATAAGACTCTACACCGTCTTCCTTGTTGTTCAAAACTCAATACTAGATATTATCTAGACCTTAGAGAGACCAAATATGCAAATCAAATTTTAGCAAGCTCTATGTATTTCTTCATTAATGGGTGCAAAGCATATGATGCAAGAGCTTAAACATGAGCACAACAATTGCCAAGTATCACATTATCCAAGACATTTTTAGAATTACTACATGTAACATTTTCCAATTCCAACCATATAACATTTTAACGAAGAAGGAACTTCGCCTTGAACATTATGAGTAAAGCCTAAGGACACATGTGTCCATATGCAACAGCGGAGCGTGTCTCTCTCCCACAAAGTGAATGCTAGGATCCATCTTATTCAAACAAAAACAAAAACAAACCGACGCTCCAAGTAAAGAACACAAGATGTGATTGAATAAAAATATAGTTTCAGGGGAGGAACCTGATGATGTTGTCGATGAAGAAGGGGATGCCTTGGGCATCCCCAAGCTTAGACGCTTGAGTCTTCTTAAAATATGCAGGGGTGAACCACGGGGCATCCCCAAGCTTAGAGCTTTCACTCCTCTTGATCATAGTATATCATTCTCCTCTCTTGACCCTTGAAAACTTCCTTCACACCAAACTTCAAGCAAACTCATTAGAGGGTTAGTGCATCATTAATAATTCACTCATTCAGAGGTGACACAATCATTATTTTCACTTCTGGACATTGCATAATGCTACTGGACATTAGTGGATCAAAGAAATAAATCCAACATAGCAAAAGAGGCAATGCGAAATAAAAGGCAGAATCTGTCAAAAACAGAACAGTCCGTAAAGACGAATTTAAAGTTGGCACTAGACTTGCTCAAATGGAAAAACTCAAAACTAATGAAAGTTGCGTACATATCTGAGGATCACGCTCGTAAATTGGCAGATTTTTCGAATTTTCTACAGAGAACTGTGCCCAGATTCGTGACAGACAGCAATGCTGTTTCTGCCAGCGATCCCAAATATAACATCAACTTTGACATAGAAACTTTACTTGGCACAAAAACATGATAAGGAGAGGTTGCTACAGTAGTAAACAACTTCCAAGACTCAATAAAACAAAAAATTGTTGTAGGTAAAAACATGGGTTGTCTCCCATAAGCGCTTTTCTTTAACGCCTTTCAGCTAGGCGCAGAAAGTGCAAATCAAGTAACATCGAGAGTAGAAGCATCAACATTATTATTTTTCATGCAAACACAACTTGTTGCAGAGGGTACTTTAGGTGCTCCATTATCTAAATTTTCTATGGTGGTGCTAGGGGTTTTAGAAATTTTAGGCCTATAATAATTCTTTTGTTTAGGCACTTTAGAGGCGTACATGAATTTTTGCTCTTTACCCACATAAGCTTTCTCACTATACTTGAGAGAAGAAAAGGTTGAACCCAAGGTTCCCATAGCTTTTTCAAGTTCATCAATCCTATTGGTTTGATTATCATGGATAACACAAGTTCCTAGGACACTAATTCTTTCATCAATTCCTCCTAAGGATTTATCAAGTTCATAAGTTTTGTCAAATAACATTCCCAATTTAGTTTCAACACTTGAAATTTTTTTCTCTATGGTTTCCAATTTTTTCATAACATCTTCAAGAGAGATTTCAATTTTAACTTCATTAACAGGTGGTATTCCAACTAGACTCTCAATGATGCAACTAGCTTCTAAAGCGGGAGTACCTAGGAAATTACCTCCCGAAAGAGTATCAAGAACATATCTATTCCAACTAGATAAACCAACATAAAAGTTCCTAAGAAGGATAGTGGTGGAGTGTTTCTTAATGCACCTTTGATGAGCATTACTAATTCTATACCAAGCATCTTTAAAACTTTCTCCACCTTGTTGCTTAAAAGAACGAACTTCAACTTCAGGATTACTCATGATAACAGCAATAAAGTAAACTAGGCAAATAAAGTAAAGACAAGTAACTAATTTTTTGTGTTTTTGATATAGAGAGCAAGACAGTAAATAAAGTAAATCTAGCAACTAATTTTTTTGTATTTTGATTTAGTGCAGCAAACAAAGTAGTAAATAAAATAAAGCAAGACAAAAACAAAGTAAAGAGATTGAGAAGTGGAGACTCCCCTTGCAGCGTGTCTTGATCTCCCGCAACGGCGCGTAAAAAGAGCTTGATGGCGTGTAACTCACACGTTCGTTGGGAACCCCAAGAGGAAGGTATGATGCGCACGCAGCAAGTTTTCCTCAGAAAGAAACCAAGGTTTAATCGAACCAGGAGGAGCCAAGAAGCACGTTGAAGGTTGATGGTCGCGAAATGTGATGCGGCGCAACACCAGGGATTCCGGCGCCAACGCGGAACCTGCACAACACAACAAGTACTTTGTCCCAACGAAGCAGTGAGGTTGTCAATCTCACCGGCTTGCTGTAACAAAGGATTAAACGTATCGAGTGGAAGATGTTTGCAAAGAAAACAGTAAAACACAATTACAGTAGATTGTATGCTATGTAAAGAATAGGACCGGGGTCCACAGTTCACTAGAGGTGTCTCTCCCATAAGATAAAGCATGTTGGGTGAACAAATTACAGTCGGGCAATTGACAAATAGAGAAAGGCATAACAATGCATATACATGACATGATAAATATAGTGAGATTTAATCCGGGCATTACGACAAAGTACATAGACCGCCATCCAACTGCATCTATGCCTAAAAGTCCACCTTCAGGTTATCATCCGAACCCCTTCAGTATTAAGTTGCAAAGCAACAGACAATTGCATTAAGTATGGTGCGTAATGTAATCAACAACTACATCCTTAGACATAGCATCAATGTTTTATCCCTAGTGGCAACAGCACATCACAACCTTAGAACCTACTGTCACGATCCCAGATTCAATGAAGGCATGAACCCACTATCGAGCATAAATACCCCCTCTTGGAGTTAAGAGCAAAAACTTGGCCAGAGCCTCTACTAATAACGGAGAGCATGCAAGATCATAAACAACGCATAAACAATAGATTGATAATCACCATAATCATAGTACTCTCTATCCATCGGATCCCGACAAACACAACATATAGTATTACAGATAGATGATCTTGATCATGTTAGGCAGCTCACAAGATCCAACAATGAAGCACAACAAGGAGAAGACGACCATCTAGCTACTGCTATGGACCCATGGTCCGTGGTGAACTACTCACTCATCACTCCGGAGGCGACCATGGCGGTGTAGAGTCCTCCGGGAGATGAATCCCCTCTCCGGCAGGTGCCGGAGGCGATCTCCTAATCCCGAGATGGGATTCGGGCGGCGCGTCTCGGTAAGGTTTTCCGTATCGTGGCTCGGACCGGGGGTTTCGCGACGGAAGCTTTAAGTAGGCGGAGGGTCAACGCGGGGGGCCACACGAGGGGCCCAGGGTAGGTCGGCGCGGCCAGGGCCTGGCCGCGCCGGCCTCCCCTCTGCCGCCTCGTGTCCCCACTCTCGTATCTCTTTGGTCTTCGGAAGCTTCGTGCAAAAATAGGACCACGGGCGAAAGTTTCGTCCAATTCCGAGAATATTTCTTTACTAGGATTAAACAAAAAACAGAAAGAATGGCTCTTCTGCATCTTGTTAATAGGTTAGTTCCAGAAAATGCATAAATATGACATATAATGTGCATAAAACATGTAGGTATCATCAATAAAGTAGCATGGAACATAAGAAATTATCGATACGTTGGAGACGTATCACCAACCTCGTCCGGCCGCCCGCCCGCCGCCACTCCGTCTGCGTGCTGTCCGCCGTTCTCTCTGATTCAATCGGGATCCTGATCTAGATCCTATAGAAAAAAGGCTATGTCTTCCTCGTCGGGCTATCTTGCGATTCCTCGCTGCCCGGTGATTTTTGATGGCGC
Organism: Lolium multiflorum; assembly: GCA_030979885.1. Taxonomy (NCBI): domain Eukaryota; kingdom Viridiplantae; phylum Streptophyta; class Magnoliopsida; order Poales; family Poaceae; genus Lolium; species Lolium multiflorum. Next base: position 204,960,231 of record CM061747.1, read on the forward strand.
AAATTATCCTGATTTCGCTGCCTTCATGAACGTTTACATGTGCGGTCTTCGTCTTTGGGGTGTGCTTTCTGGCGAGGTCTCCTGTCCGCCGCGCCCGTTGCTCCTACGGTGCCTGTTGCACCGCCACCTGTTGCCCTTGCCCCTGATGCTACTCAGGCGGATAAGGATGCAGCCAAGAGTGCTGATGACACTGCTCTGGCTGATTATGACCGGAAGGTCCAGGACCACTCTACTGCCGTTGCGACTTACCGGCTGGATCTGACTGACTACACTCAGTGGATAGATGAGGATGCTCGTGCTGCTGCTGTTCTCACTTCCAGTGTTCTGCCTCAGTATGCTGCTGAGTTCATGGGTCTTCCCACTGCTGCTGCTCAGTGGGCTTTTCTTCGTCAGCGCTATCAGCCGTCTGGGGATGATCTTTATCTGTTTGTGGTTCTTTAGGACCATGCTCTTCAGCAGGGTGATTCCACTATTGATGAGTTCTATACTCAGAGTGCTGCTATTTGGCGTCAGCTTGATTCTCTTCGTACAGCTGTGTGTGCCACCTGTCCCTGCTGTCTGACTGTGCGCGCGGATCTGGAGTTTCAGCGCGTTTTTGAGTTCTTGTCGCGGCTCCGCAAGGAGTTTGAGCCGCGTCGTGCCCAGCTGCTTGCCCGTGGTCGTGTTCCGCTCTCTGAGGTACTGTCTGAGCTGCGTGCTGAGGAGACTCGTCTTCGTGGTGCTGGTCTTCTTGAGGTTCCCTCTATACTTGCTGCTCGTGGTCCTCCTGTGTCGTTTGCTCGTGGTCCTCCTGTACCGTCGGCCTTGTTGCGGTCTCCAGTACCGTTGATACTTTCTACTCCTCCGGTCCAGGGCCGAGTCGCCTCGCAGCCTCGCGTGGTATGACAACACCTCTCGTCCTCCCCGCCCTACCGTGGCAAGCCCGGCCATGATATCTCTAGATGCTGGAGGACGGGTCCCGGCTTACGCCGGCCAGCACCATTCTCGTAAGCGGCCGGTTCTTCGGATCTTCTCAGCTGCACTATCTCGATCAGGACATTATCCGTGGTGTTCGTGGTCTCCTCGTCACTACAGCTCTTCTTCGACGGGTACGCTGGTTCGTGCCTGGCTCTTCTGTCACCGCGCACAACCATCTTTTACACACCAGTACGTCACCCCGTGGTATCTGGATTAGACTTCTTTTCATAACTTCTCGTCTTCTATTCTTTCTCTTTCGCTCTCTTATTTCTCTTGTTGTTATCAGTGTGATGGTACCTCCTCGCTTCCAAATGAGGCACCCTCTCTACTTCCTCTTTTTCATTTCTGACGTTTCTCATGTTTCTAGTCTTAAGATGAACCTTTTTTCTACTAGTCAGCTTACTGATTCTGGTTGTCGCGTCATTCTTGACGCCGATGAGTATATATTTGTATATTGTAGTTTTCCCATGTGTTAGGGGGTTTACTGCATATTTGCACCTGTACATGTACTATATATTGTGGCCTTTGGCCCCCTGGTAATACAACAAGTCTATTACCCTAACAATATCTACATATGGATTTTTGGGATGTCCGATTTGCAACCCTACCAAAGAACAGGCGGATCCGGGGTGGAAAGGTGGGTGAGGAATCTAAATTTAAATAACATTACTATATAATATATATTTGAGAAAAAATAAAGAAATTGATATCTGTATGGGTAGCCCAGGAAGCAAAAGACCGCGCTACTGTGCTAGTCCATATTCATGCAATTCCTATCTTCTCTCGTTAATCGTGTGTGGCTGTTATCACGATCCCCAAACCTGCCCTAGCCACCTAGCCCTGATACCACAGTTTCGATCGGAAGTAGCTAGTGTTTTGGTTTGATGAAGCGAGGGAACATGATCGGAAAGCTCCCAGCGAGCAGGCAGCACGCTGCACGTCAGGGACTAAGGGAACACGGCGGTCACGGGCATATGCTCAAGTATTTTGGCGATTCTCTAATCATGTCTAGCTTTTTTACTTCTCTCAAGTCTTAAATTGGAAATACGATTAACTTATTCTTATTAGACTGCAAAACTAGAGCATTGATTGATTAGTGATCGAAGTAATCGATTGAATGTAGTTCATACAATGTGGCTGATTGATTTTAAATTCTTTGCTGCTTGTGAGACCTTATAAGTATATTTTTATTTCTCTTATATACCCATACAATTATAGATCATTTCTGTGGTATCGATTTCTTTTTTATGTCTAGTTGCCCCACCCTAGCGCAAAATTTAGATTCGCCACTGCCTGCAACGATGGCAGGAGGCGAGACATACCTCATGCCTGCCCAATTAGCGATGCATGCTGTTTCTTCCAGTGTAGGCCGCGGAACCACAGAACTTGTGAAGAACAGCTGCCGCTGCTGCTTGGCAGTCGAGTCAGATGGTGGCAACCCGGCAACAACTGAAGACGGAGACGACGACGTCATGGTTGAGTGAGGTGGGGACGAGACGCCCCGACCGCAGCTAGGGCATCCCTGTCGCCACACACCGTGTCGTGCAGAAGAGCAGCAGACCAACCACAACCAGGCCCGAAACTAAGGGTGTGTTTGGTAGCCCGGGTCACATGATAATTGTAATCTCTCCTCATACAAGCTAACTCTAGCTTAGTTTGGCTCAGATTTTTGTGTGAGTTTGGTGGCTCGGGCCAGTACAGACATGCCGAGTGCATCTCTTGTTTGGTGGGTCGTGTGGGATGAGAATAGCTGAGAAGATATAAAATTTACACAAAGACCCCTCCATACAAAATGAAACGCGATCAGATCCTTGCATACAAAATAAAAATGCGATCTGGTCCCTGTAAAGAAGAAACAAAAGCAATCGGGTCCCTAAAAACGCAATCGGGTCCCTAGATCTCCGGTAAGGGGGCTCCGGCGAGGCAGCTCCGGCGACGCGAGGTCTGGGGCGCAGACGAGCCAGGCGCTGCTTCGTCCCCATGCGCGTGCAGGCGGCGCTCGTCCCCGTGCGCGTCCAGGCGGCGCTCATCCCCGTGTGCGTCCAGGCAGAGGAGCTCCGACGACGCGAGGCAGCTCCGGCGACGCGAGGTCCGGGGCGCCGACGACCCTGGCGCTTCGTCCTCATGCGCGTCCAGGTGGCGCTCGTCCGCGTGCGCGTCCAGGCGGAGGAGGTCGCTTCGTTCCCGTGGCTTGTCCAGGCGGAGGAGGTCACCGCCGGCGCGTCCAGGCGTGGAGGCGGTGGACCCGTCGCTGGTCGAGTTCCCTGGCGGCGCTTCATCTCCATGGAACGTCCAGGCGGAGGAGTTCGCCGGCGCGTCCAGGCGTGGCGGAGAGGAATTCGCCGGCTCGTCCAGGCGTGCAGGAGCTTGCATGAGAGCGATTTCGGGAAATGAGGGTGGGGCGTTCGACCCGTTGGACTCGGGCCGTGCGGGCGCGGGGTGTTTTTCGCGAGTTCGACCACGCCGGTGCGAAGCTGATTCCGCTTACTCTGGCGAGGCTGAGAGGCCTTTGGGCGAGTGGGCACTGCCCACGCGGGAGAACCGGGCTAACAAACAACAAAATTTTTAGAATTCTCGGTTGAGATGGAAATTGCTGGGTCGGCCCGACCTACCAAACACACCCTAACTGAGGTCCCGTACCGCCGCTGCGTGACTCCGACGCTGCATCAAAGGCCGTTCGAGCCAGCCATGCATGCATCACCCTAGGGGACCGACCGCTACAGCTCCAACTGCAACCATACGTCTCTAATGTTTTCAAGCCTCTAGCGATCCGACGTAAAGGGACTAAATGTGTATTCGTTTACTGTTAAGCGGTTGGAAAATAGGTTAAATCCAGCCTACCAGGGTGGCACAAGCTGCCTGGCTTGTTCGCGTCGACGCACACGCGATCTAAATTTAAATTCAAGATGCATCGACACGGACATCAAGCGAGTCCGCGTGCGTCCCTCTCACGTACTTACATGGCCCGACTAGCACATAAACTACCCACACTCCCGCCACCTCGAAAGTCTTATTTCGCCCTTGCCAAGACCTAGTCTGCAATTGACTCCGTCACCGCCGTGGATGTTGACCAAGCCGCCCCAAGTAGCGCTCCTCGTCGTCCCAGCACCCGCCCCAAACCAACCCCAAAGCGGGTCGCTGCCGTCGGCCACATGACAAAGGCCAAGATGCCAAAAAAGGAGCCGACGACGAAGGAGAGGGTGATATAGATCAAGAAACACAACGACCGGCGTGCCGTCGTGCGGCGAATACAACCAACCAAGCTGGCGCCGCTACCGCTAGGGTGGCCACGGAGATAACCTCATCGGCCTGCCCATGCCTCGTCGATTAGAAGTTCCCAGACAAATGACCACCTCTACAACGACGCCCATCACTTTTGCCATCGACCACGTCGTGTCCCACAATGCAGTTCTAAGCATCGCTCTCCCTTCTCGCCGGCTCGCGGTCAACGTCACTTGATGTTCCGTGCTACGAGGGTGTCCACAAGGCCCTTGCCTAGATGTGAACCGCACGCCAGGCGAGGATCTGGCCAAAGGGCCTAGTTTCAGAAGAAGCGAGCCATAATATGCGGACGTGACTTGTGATTGCCCACATCTATCCTACTTTGTTTCATTTCATTTGAACTTGGCCCGTTTTGCAATTTGATTATCCATTAATTATGTCCATTTTGTGATTGACTTAATTAGCAGTATTTTGAACCATTTTTTTCGTTGTTTGTATGGCTATTTTGACTCATGTATTTTTTTTTTGGGTGAATTTGGCTGAAAAATTCATCCAGCCTAGCCGAACAAAATGTTGAATGTAGATGGGCTGCAGCCCAGTAAGGCAGCCCATGTAGTCTACAATTCCTGAAATCTCAAGGCCCATCACGTTGGCAGCTTGGGACAGCCTTGGGGGACAAAGTTTAGTCCCACATTGCTAGTTGGGAGTGAGTTGGAGTGGTATATAAGGGCTGCTGTTCTAGTCATTCCAAGTGAGTGAGAATAGAAGGAGCCCTCGCGCACTCCTCCTCCTCCGCCCGCCCCGCCTCGCCTCGTCTCGTCACGCACGCACGTCGCGTTTCGTGACTCGAGTTCGAGTTCGAGACACACTCAAGGAAGCCTAAATTTTTGCTTGGTGCACCAACTGTGTTGGGTACGTGTCGGCCTGCATGTGCATGCTCGCCGCGTGTCCCTGGCTTCCTACGCGTGTCAACGCGGTCGGCTCTCCTCCCAGGCTATACCAAGAGACGGATCAGATCTGGAGTCTCATACGCTACAGTTCATCTCTCTCACGAAGAAGTTCCTTTTGCTGCGCTACTCTCTAGTCTTCCCCATCCCGGCGACTGCGTGCACAGCCGTCCGGGAGAGCAGGCCTCCGAAACTCCGTCCGTTGAGATCCTGCACCGGGAGACGGGCGATAAGGTTTTTGGGGAGCGTCTCGGCGCGACTGCTCGCTACTGTTCGTGCTCTTCTTCGACGGATCGGCTGCTTCATCGACAGATCCGACTACACCATGGGCGACATCAACAATACCCATGGTGGTGGTGCTGCTGCTGGTGCGACCTTCCCGGTCGCGATGTACGTGCTTTTCCTCTCCTACCTTGCACTGCTACTTGTTCCATGTTCAGATCTGATGCATGTGCTTAGTCTGATGTGCGTGGTTAAGTATGCTTGTGCATCTGTAATGTTGCTTTCGGTAATTAATCTCATACGGAAATTGCCTAATAATCCAACAATCCAAAAACCTTATTTGCTTAGGCAATTTTCACCGTCTGGTTTTGCTGCTGCGCTTAAACCGAGCCCGTTTACGGGATCTCATTTCAAGAGATGGCAGAATAAGACCCTCTTGTGGCTCACTGCTATGGGCGTGCACCGAGTTGCGGAAGGTATTCCCAGAGGTCCGCTTACTCCTGAAGAGGATAAAGCGTTCGGGGATGCCACCGTAATCTTTGTGGGTGCCGTCCTAAGTGTGCTTGGAGACAAGTTGGTTGATGCTTATCTGCACATACGAAATGGGAAGGAACTGTGGGATGCACTGGACGCTAAGTTTGGTGCTGCCGATGCCGGAGGTGAACTGTATGCTATGGAGCAGTTCAATGACTACAGAATGGTTGAGAACCGATCTGTAGTAGAACAGGCTCATGAGATACAGATCATGGCAAAGGAACTTGAGCTCCTCAAGTGTGTGCTACCGGACAAGTTTGTCGCGGGATGCATTGTCGCTAAGCTTCCCCCTTCATGGAGGAACTTTGCCACTTCTCTGAAACATCAGAGGCATGAGTTTTCTGTTGAGAATATCATGGGCTCTCTGGATGTTGAGGAGAAGGCGAGGGCAAAAGACAAACACACTGGAGGAACCGAGGGACGTTCTGCCGCCAATATGGTGCAGAAAAATGCCCACAAGTCCAAGGGAAAGAACAAGGGAGTCTCCCAGACTACCAACTTCAAGAAGAAGGGGAAAACGGAGAAGAAAGATCCTTGCTGGGTGTGTGGCGAGACTGGCCATTGGGCTAATCGTTGTCCACAACGCAAAGGAAAGAAATGTCAAGCTGGACAGAACTCAAATTCTGTCAGCATGGTCATTGGCAACACAGAGGAAGGAACTACAGGGTATGGTAATATATTACCTACTGTTCTTTCGGTGTTTCAGCCCACAGAATGGTGGGTTGATACAGGTGCTAATGTTCATGTGTGTGCTGACATCTCCATGTTTACCTCTTATCAGGCCCGAGGTTCCTCAGTAATGATGGGGAATGGGTTACATGCTACTGTTCGTGGTGTTGGCACGGTAGATCTGAAGTTTACTTCGGGAAAGATCGTGCAACTGAAGAACGTGCTGCATGTCCCTTCTATCAAGAAGAATCTCGTTAGTGGCTCCCGTCTTATGAAAGATGGGTTTAAGTTGGTGTTTGAGTCCAATAAAGTTGTACTGTCTAAGTATGGAACTTTTGTTGGAAAGGGATATGAATGTGAGGGAATGTTGCGCTTCTCTCTAGAAGACTTCTGTGATAATGTTGTGAACCATGTAAGCACTAGTGTTAATGAAACTAATGTTTGGCATTCACGACTTTGTCATGTTAATTTCGGTTGTATGACGCGGCTTGCTGATATGAGTTTAATTCCGAAATTCACCTTTGTCAAAGGCTCTAAGTGCCATGCTTGTGTGCAAGCAAAGCAGCCTCGCAAGCCTCACAAGCCTGCGAAGGAAAGAAACTTGGCACCACTAGAGCTTATACATTCAGATCTATGTGAGATGAATGGTGAGTTGACAAGAGGTGGAAAGAAATATTTCATGACTTTGATTGATGATTCCACTAGGTATTGTTATGTGTATCTCCTGAAAACTAAAGATGAGGCTCTTGATTTCTTTAAAATCTATAAGGCTGAAGTTGAGAACCAACTTGAAAGAAAGATAAAAAGGGTTCGGTCCGATCGTGGTGGAGAGTACTTTTCTAATGAGTTCAATTTATTCTGTGCGGAACATGGTATAATCCATGAGAGGACGCCTCCCAATTCCCCACAATCCAATGGGATTGCGGAAAGGAAAAACCGTACTCTAACAGATTTGGTTAACGCCATGTTAGATGTTTCGGGTTTATCCAAGGAATGGTGGGGGGAGGCTATATTGACTTCGTGTCATGTCCTAAACCGTGTTCCAACCAAGAATAAAGAGATTACCCCTTATGAGGAGTGGGAAAAGAAAAGACCAACACTCTCCTACCTACGAACTTGGGGTTGTTTGGCTAAAGTGAATTTGCCAATCACCAAAAAGCGAAAGCTTGGACCAAAAACCGTGGACTGTGTCTTTCTTGGCTATGCTTCCCATAGCATTGCTTATAGATTTCTTGTGGTGAAATCTGGAGTGGACGACATGAATGTTGGCACCATCTTTGAATCAAGAGATGCTACATTCTTTGAGGATATATTTCCTATGAGAGATATGCATGGCATGTCTAGTTGGGAATCTGATCCAATACATGAAACTCCTATGGAGTCTGATGAGGAATCTGATGATGAGAGTTCAGATTCTGATGAAGATGACAATGAAGCTCCCACAAGGAGTAAGAGACAAAGGACTGCAAAGTCTTTTGGTAATGACTTCATTGTGTATCTTGTGGATGATACTCCCACTACCATTTCAGAAGCTCTCGCATCTCCAGATGCAGACTACTGGAAGGAAGCGGTTCAAAGCGAGATGGATTCCATCTTAGCTAATGGAACGTGGGAGTTGATTGAGCGTCCTTATGGGTGCAAACCTGTAGGATGTAAATGGGTATTTAAGAAGAAGCTTCGAGCTGATGGTACTATTGAGAAGTACAAAGCTCGGCTTGTAGCCAAAGGCTATACCCAAAAGGAAGGCGAAGATTTCTTCGATACATACTCACCTGTGGCGAGATTGACCACCATTCGAGTACTACTGTCATTGGCTGCCTCACACGGTCTTCTCGTTCATCAAATGGACGTTAAGACGGCTTTCCTAAATGGAGAGTTGGACGAGGAAATTTACATGGAACAGCCTGATGGTTTCGTACTACAAGGTCAAGAAAGAAAGGTGTGTAAATTAAAGAAATCTTTGTATGGCCTTAAACAAGCACCCAAACAATGGCATGAGAAGTTTGAAAGAACTTTGACATCTGTGGGCTTTGTTGTCAATGAAGCCGACAAATGTGTGTACTACCGCCATGGTGGGGGTGAGGGAGTTGTCCTATGCTTGTATGTGGATGACATACTAATTCTTGGGACAAGTCTCAAAGTGATTGAGGAGGTAAAAACCTTCTTATCTCAATGTTTCGAGATGAAAGATCTTGGAGAAGCTGATGTTATATTGAACATCAAGTTATTGAGAGATGGGAATAATGGGATTACACTTGTGCAATCTCATTATGTTGAGAAGGTGTTGAGCAGATTTGGTTATGCTGATTGCAAATCTTCTCTCACACCTTATGATCCTAGTGTCTTGCTTCGAAAGAATGAAAAGGCAACTAGAGATCAGTTGAGATACTCTCAAATCATCGGTTCACTCATGTATTTAGCTTGCGCTACGAGGCCTGATATCTCGTTTGCTGTATGCAAACTTAGCCGGTTTGTGGCCAACCCGGGAGATGATCATTGGCATGCTCTTGAGAGAGTGATGCGCTATCTAAAGGGAACCATGAGTTATGGAATTCATTATACCGGGTATCCAAGAGGATTGGAAGGGTATAGTGATTCCAATTGGATTTCTGATGCTAAAATGAAAGCCACAAGTGGATATGTTTTCACTCTTGGTGGTGGCGCTGTTTCCTGGAAGTCTTGCAAGCAGACCATCTTAACGAGGTCAACTATGGAAGCAGAACTCACAGCATTAGATACAGCTACTGTCGAAGCGGAATGGCTTCGTGAGCTCTTGATGGACTTGCCTATGGTTGAAAAACCAATACCGGCCATCCTCATGAACTGTGATAATCAAACTGTGATTGTCAAAGTGAAAAGTTCTAAGGATAACATGAAAAGTTCCAAACATATCAAGAGGAGATTGAAGTCTGTCAGAAAACTGAAGAACTCCGGAGTGATAGCATTGGATTATGTCCAAAGTGCTAAAAATCTGGCAGATCCTTTCACAAAAGGACTATCAAGAAATATGATAGACCTTGCATCGAGGGAGATGGGTTTGAGACCCACTTGAGTTGCCGAGGGGGTAACCCAACCTATGTGATCGGAAATTCCGTGAAGTAGGACCTGGGAAAACAAACCGGAGTAACTGAGTTGAGAGAAAATTTAATACTCCCACTCCGCTGCAGATGCAATTCTCTCATAGTTACTGTAAGGCAGGTTGACAATGTCTTAATGTGTTCTAAGCGGCTCTTGATGAGCGAAGACGCTGGCCTACAGGGCGATCTTTTGAAGAACACACCTATATGAGTGACACTACTGGTCATAGTGTGGGAGATTTGGGTGAATCTCTAGTAAGCTCATGAAAGGCCGAGGAGTATGACTTATAAGCTCCACCCGAGGGGAAGGCTATGGTAGCCTAGTACCGTGCCGGCATTGAGCGAAACTTGCTGCACAAAGACTGACAATTCAAGGCATAGTCCATTGTTCAGTTGTAGTCAAGCGTAGCACCTTGCCTAAGTGGAAGTTCAACTTAACAGTCTCCACTGAAGTGCAGGTATATTAAACAGTGAATGGAACTAATGTGTCATCTGATGTGCATATGAGATCTGGTGGGGGATTGTTGAATGTAGATGGGCTGCAGCCCAGTAAGGCAGCCCATGTAGTCTACAATTCCTGAAATCTCAAGGCCCATCACGTTGGCAGCTTGGGACAGCCTTGGGGGACAAAGTTTAGTCCCACATTGCTAGTTGGGAGTGAGTTGGAGTGGTATATAAGGGCTGCTGTTCTAGTCATTCCAAGTGAGTGAGAATAGAAGGAGCCCTCGCGCACTCCTCCTCCTCCGCCCGCCCCGCCTCGCCTCGTCTCGTCACGCACGCACGTCGCGTTTCGTGACTCGAGTTCGAGTTCGAGACACACTCAAGGAAGCCTAAATTTTTGCTTGGTGCACCAACTGTGTTGGGTACGTGTCGGCCTGCATGTGCATGCTCGCCGCGTGTCCCTGGCTTCCTACGCGTGTCAACGCGGTCGGCTCTCCTCCCAGGCTATACCAAGAGACGGATCAGATCTGGAGTCTCATACGCTACAGTTCATCTCTCTCACGAAGAAGTTCCTTTTGCTGCGCTACTCTCTAGTCTTCCCCATCCCGGCGACTGCGTGCACAGCCGTCCGGGAGAGCAGGCCTCCGAAACTCCGTCCGTTGAGATCCTGCACCGGGAGACGGGCGATAAGGTTTTTGGGGAGCGTCTCGGCGCGACTGCTCGCTACTGTTCGTGCTCTTCTTCGACGGATCGGCTGCTTCATCGACAGATCCGACTACACCATGGGCGACATCAACAATACCCATGGTGATGGTGGTGCTGCTGGTGCGACCTTCCCGGTCGCGATGTACGTCTTTTCCTCTCCTACCTTGCACCCTACTGTTCCATGTTCAGATCTGACGCATCTTAGTATGTGCGTGGTTAAGTATGCTTGTGCATCTGTAATGTTGCTTTCGGTAATTAATCTCATACAGAAATTGCCTAATAATCCAACACAAAATGTACCGGGTCGGTAGGTTAAATCGACCCAAACACACATATGAGGCAATGTGATCAATTTGGTGTCATAAACCGCCAATTTTCGTGTTGGGAATGAATCGAGCCAGTGGAGGTGCCCACTCTCGTATATAGAAAGAAACATGGCCGTACCCGTACGACATGGATGTGTCACATGTTCAGATGTAGCACTGACGTTTGTGCAACGGAAAATGTAAGAGGGACCATCCAACTATTCTATGCTCCGGTTGAAACTAGGGGAGCTGCACATGCAAGATGGCTCAATAATGGGCACATGCAACCAGACCGAATGTGTTAATGTTTTGTGGGGAACCGAGTGGGGCAAAAACTTTCTTGTGGTGAACTGGTGAAGCAATATAAACAACTACCAGTTACAAAGTGCCTTTTCTTGTTTAAACGCCCTTGACAGTGTTTGCCCTACCAGAGTTGACGCACTGTAATGCTACGTTTTTCCTCAATCTGAAACAGTTCTAGATTCAAGTAAGAGGATAACTCATGCATGCAAGAGGACATCTTTATAAGTGTGTGCATAGCTGTGGACGAAATAAACTGGCAGAGCGAGATAAGAATATACTTCAGATTTGCTATGTGAGGTGAAGTTAAAGGTGCTCGTCTGCTGGTTGCAAGTCGCTAAGTATCTCATGATGCCTGTCAACTAGAGCGGCCCCTTTAATTTGACAGGTATGCCATCGTCGGTATATCATTTCTTGCAAGCATCTAAAAGAAAATTATGACTGAAGTACTGAACCTCAGATCAGATCATAGTGCCCCATGCCCCGCATGGGTGAACTTTCATTTGAGAACGCAAAAGAAAGCCAGACCCGTTATCATCCTAAGAAAAAAAGAAGTTATCTTCCGTTTTCATCCTCACCATTCATGCTATCTATGCCTTTTGGCTATTGCCACCAGCACAACCTCGTGAATTTGAAGCCTCTAAACAGAAACTATTCACTTGCTATTCTTAGGAGATCGCTTAAAGAAACTGCCATCGGGAGAAATAGTTGCAATGCTCACCAGTAAATCTGATTCAACGGTCAGCTTCACTGTGCAGCCATCGCTACAGATGAACCAGGGACCATTTCAACAGTTTTTGGACCACAGCCAACTTGCGTCGCTATCTTCCATATCTCCATCAGTTCTGCTACTAGTGGGACATTTTTCAGCCAAGAAAATCCATCAAGGTCCAACCAGTTTCATAATGCACTTCGGAAACTTATTGCCCTAGCTTGTGCAAGTCATGTTATTGTGGGAAAAACTGGTAAACCAAGTTCAACAACCGTCTTCATTTTTACTGCTATTGATTTAGACACAAAATTAAGTAAACAAGTTGATCTTGCATATCATAATTCTACATGTTTTAAATATACAAACCCATGGGTCTTTGAAAAGGATAGCAAGTTGGATGTTTCATGCATCTAGAGCACAGAAAACAAGTTCATTTAGTTTCGGAAAAAAAATGTTACTCAGAAAGAAAAAGACACATGCAATTTTCTTGTAATGTGAACTACTACCAGGACTTCTCTTACATACTTACCACATGCAACTCCACAGTTCAGAATACAAACATGAAGCTAACATACATGTGCATAAACCCCAAATATGACCAAATACACCGATTGTATCATACATCTAATCTGTAACAGGAAGAGCTTACCATAGGAATTCCATCAGGAAAGGGATACAAGTATGGTTGCTCAAGTACTCTTCCAAAAAAAAAAACGGTTTCTCAAGGAACCCCTCAGATATAGGCTTGACCAGAGCAGCAATTTGATGTCATTATTATCAAATTCCATGCTGTAATGTAATCTGTGAATTCTCTAAAACCAGGTTAATAGTTCATGGGCATCTGGCTTATATATAAGAAAAGAAACCAAAAAGTTGAGCATCACATACCTCAATTCCTACTTTATCCTATAATATATTCAATGAGAAACAAGGGAAGGGAAAATCGCACCAGTAGATTAGTTCTAAAAACTAACATCCAAACAAAATACATAGTGCAAGGAAAGATGCCTTTTCACAGTATACCACATATTTAATGGGAACTTTATGAATAATGCTTCTCAGCAGCAAGCATTGTCTGTTCAGTTTATCTAATTGGCAAAAACTATATGCCCATGCATTTTAATTTGAGAGCACTTTGTTCCAGGCCCAGCAGAAACCCAGTTTGGGCCAGAGATTACCATATTGTGTTGGATACACCTCTCAGCAAGAAATGAAAATCCAGGAGGGCATCCTGTTGGTAGTCGGCCTTGATCTGTACAATTAAGCATATATCTTCTGATTATTACTCTCATCCCTATACCTCGAATTCATACCTGTTGCCTCCTCGTCCACACAGTTTTCTTTGCTCTTTATCTGAAAATTCCTCTGTACAGAAATGTTACCCACTGATGCATCATGGAGCCAGCATGCAAATCTTTGGAAACTTGTGTTACATAAGACGACCAGCGAGCATTATGGCAAGAACCTGAATATTCGAAAACATATCATAAAATTAGTTTCCATTGAGTTCCAGTATGCCTTCCTCATCATAAATAGACAATTGTCAAAGTCTGGAAGCACCTCATATCTCTGAACCGGTCATTTTTGGCGCCTTGCTGTGCAGCCTGTGTTTACATCCTTTACCTTTATAAGAAAAGGTGATTCCAAGAAACAGGTTCAGCTAGGTTCTCAGCAACATTCAGAATGAACATTATATCTTTATTATATTCTGTTCACTTCATCATCAGTCCACTCTCCAACTTATCACCCTGAACTTTCCTACAATGATATACTGACACAGTAAATAACAAGAGTAGACTAATTCTCCTTTCCTTCATTTTAGCTTCCTTCGGTACAAAGTAACATGAGCGAACCAAAACGGAATACTCAATTAAAGAGGCTAGTAACTAAATATTTATGATGAAGTGACTGCAGGAGCAACTCAAATATAAGAATATATATGAAAACATGGTTTGTACACCTTATACCATAATTCTCAACACTACATTATTTCTCCTTTACATAACCCAACACTCAACAGGTACAACATGAGTAACATTACGATTCAAATGTATAACTAAACCAATGATGAGGTTACAGTGAAACTTCATCGCTTCTGAACATTTTCAACCCATATCCAAAAGGGAATAAAGGATCATATTTAACATCTCCAACATTTATAGGCAATTGATCAGAAGACCTATACCATGTTACAGGCAATGTGCCCACAAAATCATGATCTCCAAATAGGCAATCAGTAATTCCCATGCCCTCACTTCCAGGTAGCCAGGCAGCAACTAGAGCATCTATCTTTTCTAGTACTTGTGGCTCAATGACCAAGGGCCTTCCAGATATCACAATCACTAGGGTAGGGACTTTACTAGAAACAAGATTAATAAGGTCGGAACCATTGAAGGGAATACTAAGGTCAGTTCTATCCCCCAACCATTCAGCATAAGGAACCTCGCCAACAACAACAACTGCATAAGAAAAGCCTCCAGATTCAAGGATAGCTTCTGTTGGGCTTTGCTCATGCACAACTTCAGTTTCCACTCCGACGGTTTCTTGTATGGCCTCCAATATGCTTGTACCTGTTGGTTTAGAACTTTAAATGTCATACGTCTGTTCTTAACATGATATTGTGCAGAGTGCAGATTTTATGCTGCTTGTACTTGATCAAACTATTTTTAATAAATAGAAAGAATAAATCTAATTAAAAGTGGTGATGTTATGGTGCTGCTAGAGGGATGGCGCGAGAGGGCCGGCCGGGGGCCTTGCCCACGGCCGGTGGCAAGAGGGAAGGGATTTCCTTCTTAATTCTTGCTTGATTAGATTGATACATCTCCTCTCCTTATATAGAGAGGTTTACTTGACTCCCAAGCAAGGCTTACTTGACCCCTAAGCAAACCATAAGACTAACGGGCCCAGGCCCATGACGTACTCTAACACTACACCCCACCTGGACACGCAGCTCGTCCTCGAGCTGCAACCTAAACAAACCATGACTCGACGCAACACAAACCTAACACCTAAAAACGAGCCTTTTACATCTCGGCTTGTTTTATTACTCTCAACCTGAAATGGACTGGGACGCTTTATTGTTGACCCCTGAACATAAAGTGGACACCGTCCGCTCGTCGGACGTGCACCTGTACAGCCACCTGGATCCCATGGAAACCAGCGGGACAAAAGGAGCCCGCGCGGCGGCCGGCGGCGGAATGCAGTGGTGCTACGCGGTGCGCTCCTGTCGGTGACACCATGCCTTCTCCCCGCCGAATGACTGTCGATGGCGCAGACTTTGAGGTCGCTGCCCGCGGGAAAAACAGCATGTCCGCCGCCCGTGGGGAAACCGTACGCCCAAGATCCCCGACGCAGCGGACGAGATCGAGGTCCGTTGCGCAATGAAGCGCAACTTGAAGGAGCTGCAGCTGCAGATCACGCATCTCCCGCACACGCCGACGCACAAGGAGGCCGCGCGCAGCAGCTTGCAGCCTCACCGCCGCCGACACGTGGCGGATAGCGATCCAAGCCGGAAGCGGTGACGGCGACGGAGGGAAACAGACCTGGTGGAAGGGCATCCCGGGCGGTGTCGATGTAGAGCCCGGGGCCAAGGTCGCTCCCACACCGCCGAAAGGCAGGGACGGCGTCGGTGGCGGCAGCAGCCGCTGCTGCGGTGTTGGTGGCGACGGCAGGCTGCTGCTGTTGCAGTTGCCCACCGAACGAGGGACAACGTCGGTGAGGACAGCAGCTGCAGCGGTGGCGTTGGAGGCGGCGGCAGCTGCTGCTGTTGCTGTAGCGTCCCGGTGGGGAAGAAGGCGGCCGGCTGCTGGAGAAGAGGGACCCCGGCGCCGAGGTATGGCCCGACCCGGAGATGATGGACAGCGGCAGCGGGGACTGCAGCAGCCCGACGTCGGGTGGCGGTGACGACAGCAGCAGCGTCGGCTGCCACGGCAGCAGCGCTGCCGGCGGCGGCGGCCCGTAGGGATCGGCCGAAGAGGCGGATCTCCTGGACAGCAGTGGTGAGATCGCGGAGGGCTGCGGTGATCTCCGCCGGGAGAGAACGGTGGGGACATCGGTGCGGTGCGGTGGGTGGGAAGAACTCGGTGGAGGGCTGGACATGATCGAACCCGGGAAAGCTGATACCAAATGTTATGGTGCTGCTAGAGGGATGGCGCGAGAGGGCCGGCCGGGGGCCTTGCCCACGGCCGGTGGCAAGAGGGAAGGGATTTCCTTCTTAATTCTTGCTTGATTAGATTGATACATCTCCTCTCCTTATATAGAGAGGTTTACTTGACTCCCAAGCAAGGCTTACTTGACCCCTAAGCAAACCATAGACTAACGGGCCCAGGCCCATGACGTACTCTAACAGGTGATGCATGGCTTGAAATGAATGGGTAGTAACTGTTCATGGTAGCTTGCATTGTTGCATTTCTTCAGCGGTTGTTTGGATGTGCACTGGTAAATTACCATCCCATTGTCTCTTGTATTTTATTTTGGCTTTCAGCACAAACGGGGCAATGCCTTCAGTCCATAAACAGACAACTATAACATACTACTTGAAATGTCCACTGCAAACACCTTAAAATTCAACTCAGAAGCAACAGTTTGACATATGTATGCATCATGGCAGTTTAAAATAGGGCATACATTATCCCTAACTACTTGGTAACTACAATTCCCGATGAGCAACAGTTTCTTCAGTACCAAGGCAATGGTAAATACTCCCTCGAATTAAAAAGCAATGCGAAAGAAAGTCAAGCTTTTCTTACCAAGAGTTATCTTTCCACTGTCTCCATGCCATGCTATTGTCCACCCACCGCACTGATATCCGATATTGTCAGCATGTGTCCCTGCAACGAGTATTCTTTTTGCATTTTTGGCCAATGGAAGGAATGTTTCCTTCTGATTCTTGCCATTTTTTATAAGTACCAAAGACTTTCGGACGGCCTCCCGAGCCAGCAGCCGATGCTCCTGAAAATTGAACAATTTAATTTACCGTATATCATCACTGATATGCAATTTGAGACAGTTAAGATGTAGAAGCATAGAAACGATAACCTACCTTACAACCGACACTGTCTAGTAGAGATTGATCTGAAAATGGATGCTCAAACACTCCAGATATGAACTTAACCCTTAGAATCCGCTCAACAGCATCATCAATCCGTGACATTGGTATCTCCCCCGTCTCCACCAAGAACACAAGATCTTCCAAGAATTTCTCAAATCTGTGAGGTATCATAATCTGTAGGTTGATCAGAGAATGCAAAAGAACAGGTATCTGAAGAATATATCTTAAGACTACTCAATAAATAATACCATATCCATTCCAGCATTAACTGACTGTGCAATGCAGTAGCGATAATCGAACCCTCGAGGCTCACAGAGCCTGTCAATACCCTCCCAGTCTGACACCACGAAACCCTGAAACAACAGTTCACACATGCTGTCATGTTCCCAATTTATCATCACTAATCTTTTTTTTATAGGTCATAGTCACTATTTGCATCAAGATAGCAATCAAATAGCGCACGATCTACTACCTTGAAGCCAAGCTTGCCCTTTAAAACATCCGTGAGCAAATAGCGGCTGGAATGCAATGGCTCCCCATTCCACTTAGAGTAGGACGCCATGACCGTCGCCACCCCTTGAGTCATACAATCAGGGTAAGGTTTCATGTGGATCCTCTCCAAATCTTCCGGCGAGCATATGGTGTTCCCCTCGTTGAGCCCCTTGTCGGTGCCGCCATCCGCCACGAAATGCTTGGCGCAAGCAAGCACATTCTCCCTGCAAACCACGTAGAACCATTTGAACAAACAGGTTGTGAGCATCTGCAGAAGTCACGCTAGATTTCGCCAATGGAATTACCTGACCGAAGCCAGGAACGGGTAGCCATGAGGGTGATCTGCCGGTGGCTGGCCCTGCAAGCCGGTGACAATGCCGGTCAAGGAGCGCACGATCTCTGGGTCCTCGCTGTAGCTCTCATAGCATCTCCCCCACCTCGGATCCCTACAAACCTGGGAACAGGGCGCGAAGGTATATCAGGGAGGCCTCACTCAAATAGGCACCGCCGGTTAATCAGGAAGGTTTTTGAATTTGATTTAACTCACGGCGAGGCAGGGCGCGAAGGCCCAGTGTATGCCGGTGGCGCGGACCTCGAGCGCCGTCGCCTCGCCGATCTTGCGCACAAGCTCTGCGTCCCTGGAAGTCAACGGGGTACGGTCAGGTGCGTCGATGGGGGCAATGTGTGCCATATGGTGTCAGGTGGTTGGGTGATGGCTGATGGGTACCTGGAGGCTCCGAGGCCGACGTTGTGGGGGAAGACGGTGGCGCCGAAGACGTTGTTGTGGCCGTGGACGGCGTCGGTGCCGTAGAGGATGGGGACGGCGAGGCGGGAGGCGAGGGCGAGCCGCTGCATGTCGTTGACCATGCGCGCCCAGTCGGCCGGGGAGGCGCGCTCGCGGGGGGCGCTGCCGCCGGCGTTGAGCACGCTGCCGGCCGCGAGCTCCGTGAGGGCGCGCGGCGACACGACGGTGCGCTCGATCTGGGCCATCTGCGCCGCCTTCTCCCGCAGCGTCATCCGGGCCAGCAGGTCGCGCACGCGCGCCTCCACCGGCGCCGACGCGTCCTTGTACAGCGGCGCGGGGTCCTCGCCTTGCGCTGCCGCCATGGTGGTAAGCAGAAGCGAGCGAGAGAGTGCGGAGAAGATGGGAGGACCGGGATCTCACGGGGAAAACGAGGCGAACTGTCTATCTTCTGTTTGATGGCGCCACTTGCACTTGGGGATAACCGTTTCAAACACCTTGTGACGTGGTGACGGCGTGATTTTGTCAGTGTGTGCCTGGGCTTGGTCGAGGCCAACACAGAGTTTCTCTCCTTTGGAAAAGGAATACTACCTTCGTTCAGGTTTACAGATCTTATGCGTATTGTTATAAACGCGACAAATAATAAAAAACGAAAAAGGATTTCTATTTTCGTGCACTCAGGTTCTTAGTTGTACTCAATTTTCTCCAGCACCTTAGTTTTTCTCAAATCTTTGTCTGAAACCCTCAGAAGGAGCTTGGACAGGAAGATTTCCGTTTAGTTGAACGTTCCATGCTGACGTGTTGGGCGCGGTGGGATTGGTAGAAGAGACCGGGAACGACGGCACCGCGTGGAGACGAGACCACGCCGTTGACGTGAGAGCTAGGTTTTGTCTCTCTCAACCCAAATTGACATGTTTAAGAGCGTCTTTTTCCCCTCTTTCTCTTTGTTTTTTTTCACCAAATTAGTATCAAATTTAGAGAAGCTTCTATTTCTGTCTTTCTTCAATTGTTTGTGCCTTTTGGCCCTCGTTTTTGCCCAATATGGCAGCAAATCTAGTAACAAATCTAGAAGCTAGTATATGATAAATTCACAGCAGCATAATAAATCCAGTAAACTAAGTATAATACATAAACTGCATAAAGCAGCCAATAACGATGTTAATGTTCACGACAAACTAAGCTGAAAAAAATACAAGACGCACGCAATGTATGGCCAACATGAAGATTAGGATACCCCAGGATGAATGAATCTGTTCTTCATTCATCATATATTTCTTCGTCACTCCATTGAAGGAAATATTCATTGAACTCCTTCCGTCTGCAGTGTGCAGCCAATACATCCTCCAAACGGTATGGCCTTTGTTCATTTCTCATACCGTAGTTTCCTATTCTATCCACACGTAGTGGCCACTCATCCCAGGCTTTTGTATCATGAAAGTACTCTCTGATATAACCCAAATCCGTGTAGTAGATGCAGCCAGGTCGAAGTGTCGGGTGCACTCTGGTGTCGACGGAGATACACCGGATATAATGGACGAAGAAGGCACGACTGCCAATGTTATTGACGGCATGGAGAGAGCGGCTCTCAGTGTCCACACGGTACACCAATGGTTGACCTTCCTCCAAATGCTTGTTGTCCAACAACACAAGCAGCAGATCACCATCCGACTTCACAAGGTAGAACTTGTCATTTCCAAGTTCTGGAAATGAAATTAGTGTCTCCATCTTGACAGTGCTCGCGCGCTGCTCCAACTGGACATTGTTGGTGCACACTAATTTTCCGAACTCAAAATTGTTCACAGCTATTGCATACAATTCACCATTGAACGGGGTAATGCAACGCAGACAATGGTGCTCGATCGAAAATCTTCCTTCTCCCCAATCTTCATCTATACCCTTAGTTGGAGTGCTCTCATCGACCCAAGCAATTTCCGCCGGGTAATCTTTGGAAACGAAGACCATAGTCGGGGATTTGATTACAGCGACTGATTTCAGAAAACAGATGGCATCTGCGCCTCAAACATAGTGTTCGATGTCTTTGTGAGTGGGTTCAGAAGCCGTATCTTGTGCGGCTGGTTCTTCTGGGCAAGCACGATGACGCCACGGCAAAAGCCGACGAAGTAGTATCTAAAATATATTGATGAAGATAACATTCAGCACTAAGATGTTTACGATTGAAAATAAAAATAGATTAACTCTATAGATATGGAGGAATTTGAACCTTGCATGAACTTCCGTTAGATCGATGGTGACGTAGCGGGATGTGCGGAGGTGGAGGAAGGTGAAATCAGCAGCGCGTGGAAGGGCGTGGTCTAGCATGATCCATTCGTGCAGGTGCACGTCGGGCTCAGGTAAACCTGAGCGCCAATTTCTACAGACTTGCCTCATAGCAGAGTAGGTGTCCACGTACTCCTCGTTCGCCAGTAAGCATTCGCCGATCTTGTGAAGTGGTCCATCAGCCGAGAGAGAGGCCCAGTTCACGGAGGCGACGGCCGCCGGCGCATTCTTCTTGTCCATCGCCGGCAGGGAGCGCGCGTGGGCGGTTGGTGTTTTTTCCTTCGATTTGGAGAAGTTGATGGGACGTGAGAGGCGTGGTTGCGTGCGTGAGTGAGAATGAGACTGTGTGCAGAGGGAGGGAGAGAGGGGCTTACGCGTCCTAAATGCGACCCGCGTCCTACGCATCCACTATTTCACGTCTGCACCGCGACACGCGTCAACAATTGCACGTTTTCCACTTCTGCACCGTAACACGCGTCCTGAGTCTAACCCTGGGAATTTAGATATACTCACACACTACTAGAAAATAGGCAATTAGTGGCGCCACCGTTGGCGCACTGCTGGTGCGCCACTATATCACGCCACTGCTAACTTTTAGTAGTGGCGCACTAGTGGTGCGCCATACGTGTAGATGCACACGTCCGTTGGGAACCCCAAGTGGAAGGTATGATGCGTATAGAAGCAAGTGTATGAAACCAAGGTTTAATCGAACCAGAGGAGCCAAGAAGCACGTTGAAGGTTGATGGTGGCGAAATGTGATGCGGCGCAACAACAGGGATTCCGGCGCCAACGTGGAACCTGCACAACACAACCCACTTTGCCCCAACGAAACAGTGAGGTTGTCAATCTCACCGGCTTGCTGTAACAAAGGATTAACCGTATTGTGTGGAAGATGATTGTTTGCAAGAAAACAATAAAACAAGTATTGCAGTAGATTGTATGCGATGTAAAGAATAGGACCGGGGTCCACAGTTCACTAGAGGTGTCTCTCCCATAAGATAAAAGCATGTTGGGTGAACAAATTACAGTCGGGCAATTGACAAATAGAGAAGGGCATAACAATGCATATACATGATATGATAAATATAGTGAGATTTAATCCGGGCATTACGACAAAGTACATAGACCGCCATCCAACTGCATCTATGCCTAAAAAGTCCACCTTCAGGTTATCATCCGAACCCCAGTCAGTATTAAGTTGCAAAGCAACAGACAATTGCATTAAGTATGGTGTGTAATGTAATCGACAACTACATCCTTAGACATAGAATCAATGTTTTATCCCTAGTGGCAACAACACATCACAACCTTAGAACTTTCTGTCACTGTCCCAGGTGTCAATGAAGGCATGAACCCACTATCGAGCATAAATACTCCCTCTTGGAGTTAAGAGTAAAAACTTGGCCAGAGCCTCTACTAATAACGGAGAGCATGCAAGATCATAAACAACACATAAACAATAGATTGATAATCACCATAACATAGCATTCTCTATTCATCGGATCCCGACAAACACAACATATAGTATTACAGATAGATGATCTTGATCATGTTAGGCAGCTCACAAGATCCAACAATGAAGCACAATTAGGAGAAGACGACCATCTAGCTACTGCTATGGACCCATAGTCCAGGGGTGAACTACTCACTCATCACTCCGGAGGCGATCATGGCGATGAAGAGTCCTCGGGGAGATGAATCCCCTCTCCGGCAGGGTGCCGGAGGCGATCTCCTGAATCCCCGAGATGGGATTCGGCGACGGCGTCTCGGGAAGGTTTTCCGTATCGTGGCTCTCGGTACGGGGTTTCGCGACGGAGGCTATAAGTAGGCGAAAGGGCAGGTCAAGAGGCGACACGAGGGCCCAGACAGGTGGCGCGCTAGGGCCCGGGCCGCGCCGCCTGTCACCTGGCCACCTCGTGGCCCACTTCGACTCCCAATCGGTCTTCGGAAGCTTCGTGCAAAAATAGGACCGGGCGGTGATTTCGTCCAATTCCGAGAATATTTCCTTACTAGGATTTCTGAAACCAAAAACAGCAAACAAAGAACGGCTCTTCGCATCTTGTTAATAGGTTAGTTCCGAAAATGCGTAAATACGACATATAATGTGCATAAAACATGTAGGTATCATCAATAAAGTAGCATGGAACATAAGAAATTATCGATACGTTGGAGACGTATCAGCATCCCCAAGCTTAGTTTTGCTCGTCCCGAGCAGGTAAAACGATAACAAAGATAATTTCTGAAGTGACATGCCATCATAATCTTGATCATACTATTTGTAAACATATGTAATGAATGCAGCGATCAAAACAATGGTAATGATATGAGTAAACAACTGAATCATAAAGCAAAGACTTTTCATGAATAGTACTTCAAGACAAGCATCAATAAGTCTTGCATAAGAGTTAACTCATAAAGCAATAAATCAAAGTAAAGGTATTGAAGCAACACAAAGGAAGATTAAGTTTCAGCGGTTGCTTTCAACTTATAACATGTATATCTCATGGATATTGTCAACATAAAGTAATATAACAAGTGCAATATGCAAGTATGTAGGAATCAATGCACAATTCACACAAGTGTTTGCTTCTTAAGGTGGAGGGAGATAGGTAAACTGACTCAACAATAAAAGTAAAAGAATGGTCCTTCAAAGAGGAAAGCATCGATTGTTGTATTTGTGCTAGAGCTTTTATTTTGAAAACATGAAACAATTTTGTCAACGGTAGTAATAAAGCATATGAGTTATGTAAATTATATCTTACAAGTTGCAAGCCTCATGCATAATATACTAATAGTGCCCGCACCTTGTCCTACTTAGCTTGGACTACCGGATCTTTGCAATGCCATGTTTCAACCAAGTGTCACAAAGGGGTACCTCCATGCCGCCTGTACAAAGGTCTAAGGAGAAAGCTCGCATTTTGGATTTCTCGCTTTTGATTATTCTCAACTTAGACATCCATACCGGGACAACATGGACAACAGATAATGGACTCCTCTTTAATGCATAAGCATGTAGCAACAATTATTATTCTCATATGAGATTGAGGATATATGTCCAAAACTGAAACTTCAACCATGATTCATGGCTTTAGTTAGCGGCCCAATGTTCTTCTCTAACAATTTGCATGCTCCAATCATTAAGGTGATAGATCCTTCAGACAAGACGGACATGCATAGCAACTCACATGATATTCAACAAAGAATAGTTGATGGCGTTCCCCAGAAGCATGGTTATCGCACAACAAGCAACTTAATAAAAGATAAAGTGCATAAGTACATATTCGATACTACGATAGTTTTTAAGGCTATTTTGTCCCATGAGCTATATATTGCAAAGGTGAATGATGGAATTTTAAAGGTAGCACTCAAGCAATTTACTTTGGAATGGCGGAGAAATACCATGTAGTAGGTAGGTATGGTGGACACAAATGGCATAGTGGTTGGCTCAAGGATTTTGGATGCATGAGAAGTATTCCCTCTCGATACAAGGTTTAGGCTAGCAAGGTTATTTGAAGCAAACTCAAGGATGAACCGGTGCAGCAAAACTTACATAAAAGACATATTGTAAACATTATAAGACTCTACACCGTCTTCCTTGTTGTTCAAAACTCAATACTAGATATTATCTAGACCTTAGAGAGACCAAATATGCAAATCAAATTTTAGCAAGCTCTATGTATTTCTTCATTAATGGGTGCAAAGTATATGATGCAAGAGCTTAAACATGAGCACAACAATTGCCAAGTATCACATTATCCAAGACATTTTAGAATTACTACATGTAGCATTTTCCAATTCCAACCATATAACAATTTAACGAAGAAGAAACTTCGCCTTGAACATTATGAGTAAAGCCTAAGGACATATTTGTCCATATGCAACAGCGGAGCGTGTCTCTCTCCCACAAAGTGAATGCTAGGATCCATTTTATTCAAACAAAAACAAAAACAAAAACAAACCGACGCTCCAAGTAAAGAACACAAGATGTGATTGAATAAAAATATAGTTTCAGGGGAGGAACCTGATGATGTTGTCGATGAAGAAGGGGATGCCTTGGGCATCCCCAAGCTTAGACGCTTGAGTCTTCTTAAAATATGCAGGGATGAACCACGGGGCATCCCCAAGCTTAGAGCTTTCACTCCTCTTGATCATAGTATATCATACTCCTCTCTTGACCCTTGAAAACTTTCTTCACACCAAACTTCAAGCAAACTCATTAGAGGGTCAGTGCATAATTAATAATTCACACATTCAGAGGTGACACAATCATTCTTTACACTTCTGGACATTGCATAAAGCTACTGGACATTAATGGATCAAAGGAATTCATCCAACATAGCAAAAGAGGCAATGCGAAATAAAAGGCAGAATCTGTCAAAAACAGAACAGTCCGTAAAGACGAATTTTAAAATGGCACCAGACTTGCTCAAATGGAAAAACTCAAAACTAATGAAAGTTGCGTACATATCTGAGGATCATGCTCGTAAATTGGCAGATTTTTTCGAATTTTCTACAGAGACTTGTGCCCAGATTCGTGACAGACAGCAATGCTGTTTCTGCGCAGCGATCCCAAATATAACATCAACTTTGACATAGAAACTTTACTTGGCACAAAAAAATGATAAGGAGAGGTTGCTACAGTAGTAAACAACTTCCAAGACTCAAATATAAAACAAAGTACTGTAGTAAAAACATGGGTTGTCTCCCATAAGCGCTTTTCTTTAACGCCTTTCAGCTAGGCGCAGAAAGTGCAAATCAAGTAACATCAAGAGATGGAGCATCAACATCATAACTTGTTCTAATAATAGAATCAAAAGGCAACTTCATTCTCTTTCTAGGGAAGTGTTCCATACCTTTCTTGAGAGGAAATTGATATTTAATATTACCTTCCCTCATATCAATAACAACACCAACGGTTCGAAGAAAAGGTCTTCCCAACACAATAGGACAAGATGCATTGCATTCGATATCCAAGACAACAAAATCAACGGGGACAAGGTTATTGTTAACCGTAATGCGCACATTATCAATCCTCCCCAAAGGTTTCTTTTTAACATTATCGGCAAGATTAACATCCAAATAACAATTCTTCAATGGTGGCAAGTCAAGCATATCATAAATCTTTTTAGGCATAACAGAAATACTTGCACCAAGATCACATAAAGCATTACATTCAAAGTCATTGAATTTCATTTTAATGATGGGCTCCCAACCATCTTCTAACTTTCTAGGAATAGAAGTTTCAAGTTTTAGTTTCTCTTCTCTAGCTTTTATGAGAGCATTTGTAATATGTTTTGTAAAGGCTAAATTTATAGCACTAGCATTAGGACTTTTAGCAAGTTTTTGTAAGAACTTTATAACTTCAGAGATGTGGCAATCATCAAAATCTAAATCATTATGAGCTACAGCAATGGGATCATTGTTCCCAAGGTTGGAAAAAATTTCAGCAGTTTTATCACAAGCAGTTTCAGCAGTTTTAGCAATTTCAGGCAGTTTTGTACGCTTTGCACTAGGAGTAGAAACATTGCCAACACCAATTATTTTACCATTGATAGTAGGAGGTGCAGCAACATGTGAATCATTATCATTACTAATGGTGGTAATAGTCCAAACTTTAGCTACATTATTCTCTTTAGCTAGTTTTTCATTTTCTTCTCTATCCCACCTAGCACGCAACTCAGCCATTAATCTTATATTCTCATTAATTCTAACTTGGATGGCATTTGCTGTAGTAGTAATCTTATTATCAATATCATCAGGTTTAGCAGCCATTTTATTAATTAAAGAAGATTGTGATGCGGACATGTATGAGATTCGGGTTTCAGCATTTGAAATTTTAGTTTGCAGACCAGAAACGTCTCGATATTTCTTATGTTTTGCTACTTGATTTACCTACATGTTTTATGCACACTTTATGTCATATTCGTGCATTTTAACTAACCTATTAACAAACAAGTGCAGTTTGCTCTGTTTTGGTTTCAGAAATCCTAGTAACGAAATATTCTCGGAATTGGACGAAATCAACGCCCAGGTTCCTATTTTGCCCGGAAGCATCCAGAACACCCGAGAGCCGCCGAGGGGGGCCTGTGGGCCCCAGATGACATGGTGGCGCGGCCAGGGCTGGGCCCGCGCCACCCTATGGTGTGGTCGCCCCTTTGACCCTCCTGCGCCGCCTCTTCGCCTATTTAAAGCCCCTGCATCGAAAACCCTTACGGAGAGAGCCACGATACGGAGAAAACCTTCCAGAGCCGCCGCCATCGCGAAATCAAGATTCGGGGGACAGAAGTCTCTGTTCCGGCACCCTGCCGGACGGGGAATTGCCCCCGGAGTCGTCACCGCCGTCTCCACCGCCATCTTCACCGCCATCGCTGCCTCCATGATGAGGAGGGAGTAGTTCACCCCCGGGGCTGAGGGCTCCGCTGTAGCTATGTGGTTCATCTCTCTCTTTATGTGATCTAGTTGAATATCGTCTATGTGCTACTCTAGTGATGTTATTAAAGTACTCTATTCCTCCTCCATGTGTGTAAAGGTGATAGTGTGTGCACCGTGTGAGTACTTGGCGTAGGCTATGATTATGATCTCTTGTAGATTATGAAGTTAATTATTGCTATGATGGTATTGATGTGTATTATTCCTCCTACATATGCATGATGGTGATAGTGTGCATGCTATGTTAGTTCTTGGTGTAATTATGTTGATCTATCTTGCACTCTAAGGTTATTTAAATATGAACATTGCATTGTGGAGCTTGTTAACTCCGGCATTGAGGGTTCGTGTAATCCTACGCAATGTGTTCATCATCCAACAAAAGGGTGTAGAGTAGTCCTATTATGTGATCATTGTTGAGAGTGTCCACTAGTGAAAGCGGGATCCCTAGGCCTTGCTTCCAAGCATCGAATCTCCGTTTGTTTACTGTTTTGTTGCATGTTTACTCGCTGCCATATTTTATTCAGATTGCTATTACCACTCATATACATCCATATTACTTGTATTTCACTATCTCTTCGCCGAACTAGTACACCTATACACCTGACAAGTGTATTTGGTGTGTTGGGGACACAAGAGACTTCTTGCTTTGTGATTACAGGGTTGCTTGAGAGGGATATCTTTGACCTCTTCCTCCCTGAGTTCGATAAACCTTGGGTAATCCACTTAAGGGAAACTTGCTGCTGTTCTACAAACCTCTGCTCTTGGAGGCCCAACACTGTCTACAAGAATAGAAGCACCCGTAGACATCAAGCACTTTTCTGGCGCCGTTGCCGGGGAGGAAAGGTAAAAGGTACTCACACTCCGGTTCCAGGTAACAGTACTTTTCTGGCGCCATTGTGTGTGTACTCGAAGCTATTTCCTTTAGACTCTGCAATTACATCTTTTTGTTTCTTGTTTACACTAGTTAGGCATAATGGACAACAAAGAGCTTCTTATTCTATTTCCTGATTTAAGACATGGATGGTTTGATGCGAAAATTAAAAAACCTATGGAACCTTATTTACATGATAGTAGCAATGTTATTAGTATGAATGCAATTACTGCTAATGCTATGAAGAAGTCTAAGCTTGGGGAAGCTAGTTTACATAAAAATAATCTTTTTAGCTCCTCCGCTTTGGAAGAAATATTTTGCTCTGATAATGCTTTATCTCCCATATGCGATAACTCTAATGATGCTTCTGATATTTTAAATCCACCTGCTGAAAGTATTCCGTATAAAATACCTATGGAAATTATTGAACGTGTTATGGATAACCGCTATGAAGGGGATGGAACTGTCCATCCTAGGAATCATTTACTGTTTTTGCATGAATTATGCGGGTTATTCAAGTGTGCAGGTATTTCAATGGATGAAGTTAGAAAGAAATTATTTGTTATGTCGCTATCTGGTGAAGCGGCGCATTGGTATAAACTATTGAAGGACGGGCGCTCTCTTGATTGGAAGGATATTGTGCCTCTATTTTATTCCAAGTTCTATCCTCCAAGTGAAATTCACAAAGATCGAAACCATATATATAATTTTTGGCCTCATGATGGAGAGAGTATTGCCCAAGCATGGGAGAGATTGAAGACTTTAATGCTCAAATGCCCCAATCATGAGCTTCCAGGTAATATCATCATTGATAATTTCTATGCAAGACTTTCTTTTCAAGATAAGACCTTGCTGGATACTACTTGTTCTGGATCATTCACGAGCAATAAAGAAGAGTTTAAAAGGGACCTTCTTGATCGGATTAAGGAGAACGCTGAAGATTGGGAGAACGACAAAGGTAAAGAGTCAGGTATAAACTATGATTATGAATGCATTGAAACTTTTATGAATACTGATAAATTTCGAAATATGAGTGCTACTTATGGTCTTGACTCTCAAGTTGCTGCAAATCTTTATAAAGCCTTTGCTTCTCATTTAGAATTGCCTAAAAAGAATTTTGATAAGTATCATGAACCTTTTAAAGAGGCTTGCATGAAGAATGACATTGTTGTTAATAATTGCAATAAGCATGCTCAAACTCCTAAGAATGCTATTTCCTATAAGCATGTTAATTTTTGTGGAATACATAGACCTTGTGGAATTAATCAAATAGAAGATGAATATTGTATCCATCACAGAAATGAAAAAACTAGAAAGTGGTCTAGAGCTCTAGATGATCTTGGAGAAAAAGTGTGTGCCCTCTATCCTTTTATTTGTGAACTTTGCCATAGAGTTGGTCATTTTAATTTTCAATGTTCCTCCAATGATAATTCAAACCCCATGAGTGCTGCAAATTTGTATTGTGATGATGAAATTATTCCTAATCAGCATGATGAACTTACCTTATTTTTAAAGTGTGAAGAGTTGTCAAGAAAAATTTCTTTGTTAAATATTAACGATCTTGATATTGATGATGTCCTGCATGGTTGTCTTTCTTATTGCATTGATAATAGCCATACAAATACTTACATACAAAATATTTTAGAAGATGACACCTTGCCAAAATATGATAGGACCGCTGTGTGTTTTCAACTAATTAATGAAAAGGAGGGATCCTCCCAAGTTTCTTCTATTGTTTCTAAAAGTAAATCAGGTTATGCGGACAAGCCACCCTTCAAGCCTCTTCCTCCTAAAGAAGGGAATGAGGAGAAGGAAGAGAAGAAGAAGAAGAAGAAGAAGAAGGGAACGAAGAAGAAGAAGAAGAAGAAGAAGGAGAATAAAAAGAAAGAGGTAACGGCGTATCCCCGCGTGAACGAGATAACGCTAGGTAACCGTAAGTATGTTGCTCCTAATGATTATTGTGATAATGAATCTGAATACGATGATCTTCCTATGCCCTTTACATACATTAGCGATCATGATTTGAATGAGCACACTACCTTTGATATTGGAAATCTCTTTGGTACTGATTATGAAAGTAATGATGATAGCATTATTCATGTCCCCTTAAACGATGATATTGAAAGCCCTAAGCTTGGGGATGTTGTGCTTGAAGATCCTATATTTGAGACTTCTACTTTTAGTGAAAATGATGATATTACATATTCTGGTTTAGATAATTGCTATAGAGATGTATATGACACATGTTACAATTATCCTTATGAAACTTGTCATAGTTATGATGGGCTTGCCAAAAACCATTCCCTTAGTATGCAACTTGTTTACCATGTTCAAATTCTTGATAATAATCTTGCTCCAATTACTATTAATGAGAATAACTCTTCTTATGCCAAAATTAATGATACTTCTATGCATATGAACCATGATAAGAATGTTTTAAGTGACGGGTATATTGTGGATTTCATCAATGATGCTACTGAAAGTTATTATGAGAGAGGGAAATATGGTTATATGCATCTTAATAATATTAAGTTTCCCCTCTTTATGTTGAGAATCTTTAAGTTACTCGTGTTTTATCCTCTTATGCTTGTCACTTTGCTCTTCATGAATTCATTTGTGTATAAGATTCTTCTGCATAGGAAGCATGTTAGGCTTAAATGTGTTTTGAATTGCCTCTTGAAGCTCTCTTTTGCTTCAAATACTATTTCTTGCGGGTGCATCACCAAAATTGCTGAGCCCATCTTAATGGCTATAAAGAAAGAACTTCTTGGGAGATAACCCATGTGTTATTTTGCTACAGTACTTTGTTTTATATTTGTGTCTTGGAAGTTGTTTACTACTGTAGCAACCTCTCCTTATCATGTTTTTGTGCCAAGTAAAGTTTCTATGTCAAAGTTGATGTTATATTTGGGATCGCTGCGCAGAAACAGCATTGCTGTCTGTCACGAATCTGGGCACAGTTCTCTGTAGAAAATTCGAAAAAATCTGCCAATTTACGAGCGTGATCCTCAGATATGTACGCAACTTTCATTAGTTTTGAGTTTTTCCATTTGAGCAAGTCTGGTGCCAGCTTTAAATTCGTCTTTACGGACTGTTCTGTTTTGACAGATTCTGCCTTTTATTTCGCATTGCCTCTTTTGCTATGTTGGATTCATTTCTTTGATCCATTAATGTCCAGTAGCTTTATGCAATGTCCAGAAGTGAAAAGAATGTTTGTGTCACCTCTGAACATGTGAATTTTTGATTATGCACTAACCCTCTAATGAGTTTGCTTGAAGTTTGGTGTGAAGGAAGTTTTCAAGGGTCAAGAGAGGAGGATGATATACTACGATCAAGAAGAATGAAAAGTCTAAGCTTGGGGATGCCCCGGTGGTTCATCCCTGCATATTTTAAGAAGACCCAAGCATCTAAGCTTGGGGATGCCCAAGGCATCCCCTTCTTCATCGACAAAGTATCAGGTTCCTTCTCTTGAAACTATATTTTTATTCGGTCACATCTTATGCACTTTACTTGGAGCGTCTGTATGTTTTTTTTTGTTTTTGTTTGAATAAATGATTGTTTGGGAGAGAGACACGCTCCGCTGGTTCGTATGAACACATGTGTTCTTAGCTTTTAATTTTCATGGCGAAGGTTGAAACTGCTTCGTTAATTGTTATATGGTTGGAAACGGGAAATGCTACATGTAGTAATTGGTATAATGTCTTGAATAATGTGATACTTGGCAATTGTTGTGCTCATATAGATCTTGTTTAAGCTCTTGCATCATGTACCTAGTACCCATTAATGAATAATTACATAGAGCTTGTTAAAATTTGGTTTGCATGATTGGTCTCTCTAAGTCTAGATATTTTCTGGTTGAGGTGTTTGAACAACAAGGAGACGATGTAAAGTCTTATAATGCTTACAATATGTTTATATGTGAGTCTTGCTGCACCATTTTATACTTGAGTTTGCTTCAAATAACCTTGCTAGCCTAAACCTTGTATCGAGAGGGAATACTTCTCATGCATCCAAATACTTGAGCCAATATTCATGCCATTTGTGTCCACCATACCTACCTACTACATGGTATTTCTCCGCCATTCCAAAGTAAATTGCTTGAGTGCTACCTTTAAACAAATTCAAAAGTTATTACCTCTTATTTGTGTCAATGTTTTATAGCTCATGATGAAGTATGTGGTGTTTATCTTTCAATCTTGTTGGGCAACTTTCACCAATGGACTAGTGGCTTCATCCGCTTATCCAATAATTTTGCAAAAAGAGCTGGCAATGGGATTCCCAGTCCCAAATTAATTAACAAAAATATACACTCCTCCATGGTATGTGATTGTTGGACGGCACCCGAAGGATTCGGTTAGCCATGGCTTGAGAAAGAAAAGGTGGGGAGGAGTGTCATCATAATAAAACTAAAATAAAAAGGCACTCCTTCATGGTATGAGATTGTTGGCAGGCACCCGAGGATTCGGTTAGCCATGGTTTGTGAAAGAAAGGTTGGAAGGAGTGCCACCCAAAAATAAAATAAAATGGGAGCCGCTCTTTGAAGGTTTGTCTGGCAAGGGGGTTAGAGTACCCACTACCATTCGTTGACAACAACAAACACCTCTCAAAACTTTACTTTTATGCTCTCTTGATGTTTTCAAAATAAAAGCTCTAGCACAAATATAGCAATCGATGCTTTCCTCTTTGAAGGACCATTCTTTTACTTTTATTGTTGAGTCAGTTTACCTATCTCTCTCCACCTTAAGAAGCAAACACTTGTGTGAACTGTGCATTGATTCTTACATACTTGCTTATTGCATTTGTTATATTACTCTATGTTGACAATTATCCATAAGATATACATGTTACAAGTTGAAAGCAACCGCTGAAACTTAATCTTCCATTGTGTTGCTTCAATGTCTATACTTTAAATTATTGCTTTATGAGTTAACTCTTATGCAAGACTTATTGATGCCTGTCTTGAAAGTGCTATTCATGAAAAGTCTTTGCTTTATGATTCACTTGTTTACTCATGTCATTACCATTGTTTTGATCGCTGCATTCATTACATATGTTTACAAATAGTATGATCAAGGTTATGATGGCATGTCACTTCAGAAATTATCTTTGTTATCGTTTTACCTGCTCGGGACGAGCAGAACTAAGCTTGGGGATGCTGATACGTCTCCAACGTATCGATAATTTCTTATGTTCCATGCTACTTTATTGATGATACCTACATGTTTTATGCACACTTTATGTCATATTCGTGCATTTTCTGGAACTAACCTATTAACAAGATGCCGAAGTGCCTTTTCGCTGTTTTTGGTTTCAGAAATCCTAGTAACGAAATATTCTCGGAATTGGACGAAATCAACGCCCAGGTTCCTATTTTGCCCGGAAGCATCCAACACCCGAGAGCCGCCAGGGGGGCCCTGTGGGCCCTAGATGACATGGTGGCGCGGCCGGGCTGGCCCGCGCCACCCTATGGTGTGGTCGCCCCTTTGACCCCTCCGCCTCTTCGCCTATTTAAAGCCCCTGCATCGAAAACCCTTACGGAGAGAGCCACGATACGGAGAAAACCTTCCAGAGCCGCCGCCATCGCGAAATCAAGATTCGGGGGACAGAAGTCTCTGTTCCGGCACCCTGCCGGACGGGGAATTGCCCCCGAGTCGTCTCCACCGCCGTCTCCACCGCCATCTTCACCGCCATCGCTGCCTCCATGATGAGGAGGGAGTAGTTCTCCCCCGGGCTGAGGGCTCCGCTGTAGCTATGTGGTTCATCTCTCTCTTTATGTGATCTAGTTGAATATCGTCTATGTGCTACTCTAGTGATGTTATTAAAGTACTCTATTCCTCCTCCATGTGTGTAAAGGTGATAGTGTGTGCACCGTGTGAGTACTTGGCGTAGGCTATGATTATGATCTCTTGTAGATTATGAAGTTAATTATTGCTATGATGGTATTGATGTGTATTATTCCTCCTACATATGCATGATGGTGATAGTGTGCATGCTATGTTAGTTCTTGGTGTAATTATGTTGATCTATCTTGCACTCTAAGGTTATTTAAATATGAACATTGCATTGTGGAGCTTGTTAACTCCGGCATTGAGGGTTCGTGTAATCCTACGCAATGTGTTCATCATCCAACAAAAGGGTGTAGAGTAGTCCTATTATGTGATCATTGTTGAGAGTGTCCACTAGTGAAAGCAGGATCCCTAGGCCTTGCTTCCAAGCATCGAATCTCCGTTTGTTTACTGTTTTGTTGCATGTTTACTCGCTGCCATATTTTATTCAGATTGCTATTACCACTCATATACATCCATATTACTTGTATTTCACTATCTCTTCGCCGAACTAGTACACCTATACACCTGACAAGTGTATTTGGTGTGTTGGGGACACAAGAGACTTCTTGCTTTGTGATTACAGGGTTGCTTGAGAGGGATATCTTTGACCTCTTCCTCCCTGAGTTCGATAAACCTTGGGTAATCCACTTAAGGAAACTTGTGATGCACACATGTATGAGATTCGGGTTTCAGCATTTGAAATTTTAGTTTGCAGACCAGAAATCTCCCTATTCAAGTTTTCAAGTTGATTTCCTATATTTTTCAACAAGGTAGATTGTTCATTCATAGTTTTAGTAAACAATTGATTTTGCTCATATTGTGATTGCATAAAGTTTTTAGTGGATCTTTCAATTTCTAGCATCTTTTCCTCATATCTACCATAAGTATTACCATAATCATTACCACTAGCAGGATATGGCCTATAGTTATTACCAGAGTTGTTCCTATAAGCATTGTTGTTGAAATTATTATTTTTAATGAAATTCACATCAACATTTTCTTCTTGAGCAACCAATGAAGCTAAAGGAACATTATTTGGATCTACATTAGATCTACCATTCACAAGCATAGACATAATCACATCAATCTTATCACTCAAGGAAGAGGTTTCTTCAACAGAATTTACCTTCTTACCTTGTGGAGCTCTTTCCGTGTGCCATTCAGAGTAATTTATCATCATATCATCAAGAAGTTTTGTAGCCGCCCCCAAAGTGATGGACATAAAGGTACCTCCAGCAGCTGAATCCAATAAATTCCGCGAAGAAAAATTTAGTCCTGCATAGAAGGTTTGGATGATCATCCAAGTAGTCAGTCCATGGGTTGGGCAATTCTTTACCAAAGTTTTCATTCTCTCCCATGCTTGAGCAACATGTTCAGTATCTAATTGCTTAAAATTCATTATGCTACTTCTCAAAGATATAATTTTAGCGGGAGGATAATATCTACCAATAAAAGCATCCTTACATTTAGTCCATGAATCAATACTATTCTTAGGCAAAGATAGCAACCAATCTTTAGCTCTTCCTCTTAATGAGAAAGGAAACACTTTCAATTTAATAATATCACCATCTACATCCTTATACTTTTGCATTTCACAAAGTTCAACAAAATTATTGAGATGGGCAGCAGCATCATCAGAACTAACACCAGAAAATTGATCTCTCATAACCAGGTTCAGTAAAGCAGGTTTAATTTCAAAGAATTCTGCTGTAGTAGCAGGTGGAGCAATAGGTGTGCATAGGAAATCATTATTATTTGCGTTTGTGAAGTCACACAACTTAGTATTTTCAGGGGTATTCATTTTAGCAACAGTAAATAAAGCAAACTAGATAAAGTAAATGCGAGTAACTAATTTTTTTGTGTTTTTGATATAGAGAGCAAGACAGTAAATAAAGTAAAACTAGCAACTAATTTTTTTGTGTTTTGTTTAGGTGCAGCAAACAAAGTAGTAAATAAAATAAAGCAAGACAAAAACAAAGTAAAGAGATTGAGAAGTGGAGACTCCCCTTGCAGCGTGTCTTGATCTCCCCGGCAACGGCGCCAGAAATTTAGCTTGATACGCGTAGATGCACACGTCCGTTGGGAACCCCAAGTGGAAGGTATGATGCGTATAGAAGCAAGTTTCCCTCAGTATGAAACCAAGGTTTAATCGAACCAGTAGGAGCCAAGAAGCACGTTGAAGGTTGATGGTGGCGAAATGTGATGCGGCGCAACAACAGGGATTCCGGCGCCAACGTGGAACCTGCACAACACAACCCAAGTACTTTGCCCCAACGAAACAGTGAGGTTGTCAATCTCACCGGCTTGCTGTAACAAAGGATTAACCGTATTGTGTGGAAGATGATTGTTTGCAAGAAAACAGTAAAACAAGTATTGCAGTAGATTGTATGCGAACCGGGGTCCACAGTTCACTAGAGGTGTCTCTCCCATAAGATAAAAGCATGTTGGGTGAACAAATTACAGTCGGGCAATTGACAAATAGAGAAAGGCATAACAATGCATATACATGATATGATAAATATAGTGAGATTTAATCCGGGCATTACGACAAAGTACATAGACCGCCATCCAACTGCATCTATGCCTAAAAAGTCCACCTTCGGGTTATCATCCGAACCCCATTCATTAAGTTGCAAAGCAACAGACAATTGCATTAAGTATGGTGCGTAATGTAATCGAAAACTACATCCTTAGACATAGAATCAATGTTTTATCCCTAGTGGCAACAGCACATCACAACCTTAGAACTTTCTGTCACTGTCCCAGTGTCAATGAAGGCATGAACCCACTATCGAGCATAAATACTCCCTCTTGGAGTTAAGAGTAAAAACTTGGCCAGAGCCTCTACTAATAATGGAGAGCATGCAAGATCATAAACAACACATAAACAATAGATTGATAATCACCATAACATAGCATTCTCTATTCATCGGATCCCGACAAACACAACATATAGTATTACAGATAGATGATCTTGATCATGTTAGGCAGCTCACAAGATCCAACAATGAAGCACAATTAGGAGAAGACGACCATCTAGCTACTGCTATGGACCCATAGTCCAGGGGTGAACTACTCACTCATCACTCCGGAGGCGATCATGGCGATGAAGAGTCCTCGGGAGATGAATCCCCTCTCCGGGGTGCCGGAGCGATCTCCCGAATCCCGAGATGGGATTCGCGGCGGCGGCGTCTCCGGAAGGTTTTCCGTATCGTGGCTCTCGTACTGGGGGTTTCGCGACGGAGGCTATAAGTAGGCGAAAGGGCAGGTCAAGAGGCGGCACGAGGGCCCAGGACAGGTGGCGCCAGGGCCCTGGGCCGCGCCGCCTGTCCCCAGCCACCCGGCCCCACTTCGACTCCCCTTCGGTCTTCCGAAGCTTCGTGCAAAAATAGGACCCTGGGCGGTGATTTCGTCCAATTCCGAGAATATTTCCTTACTAGGATTAAACCAAAAACAGCAGAAAACAGCAACGGCTCTTCGGCATCTTGTTAATAGGTTAGTTCCAGAAAATGCGTAAATACGACATATAATGTGCATAAAACATGTAGGTATCATCAATAAATTAGCATGGAACATAAGAAATTATCGATACGTTGGAGACGTATCAGTGCGCCACAACTAGCCTAAGTAACAGTGGCGCACTAGGAGGTGCGCCATTGACAAGTCCAGTGGTGTGCCACTATTGCTCCAAAGGGGTGCGCGACTTTTGTTCAGCAGCAGTGCGCCACTACTGTCTGCTGTCGGTGCGCCACTGCTACCTCCTGGGGTGCGCCACTATTACCGCGAGCTGGTGCGCCATTGCTGCCTGTTAAAGTGCGCCACTGCTGTCTCTCAGACGTGCGCCATTGCAAGCGTGGGTGCGCCACGCTACTCGAAAGGGATCGAGAGTAGTGCGCCACGGGGTCCAAACTTGTGCGCCATCGTTACTTAGTGGTTGTGCGCCAGATGGTCCACTAGTGCGCCACTTTAGTATTTTGTTTTTTGTATTTCGGATGGTATTTGTACAGGTTGTATAGCACAGTGTAACAACACAAATACATTATATATAACACATATAAACAACAACACAATACATCAATACATAGTTCTTCATATTGGCCTCCATGATTCACAAGATTTCAAATATTAGACAAGTTACGGGGTTACAAAGTCACAAATGAGCTAGTGGTTACACAAGATCGATCATCTAAAGTACCATCACATAGAAGAGAGCTAGAGTCACTACTAGCACCATCCCGATGATAGTGGTCTTCATCCGGTTCCTCCTCCGCTCCCTCCTCTCTCCCGCCAAATAGCGTGCGTATCTATCTTCGGCCTCCGCTCTAGCGGTGTACCCTTTGTAGCTGTTACTGCTAAAACGGTGAACCTGTCTCCGCCGGAGACACCATTGTTGCCGCCTGCGGACTCACCGATGGCTCCATGTTGTGCGAGTTGCTACTCGTGAAACTGGGAACCGGGGGAGGCCCCTTTTTTACTCCCCTATACCACGCGTCCAGATCGGCAACCAAGGTAGGGATGATGCAGCAACCTATCTAGCAGCAGCAACAACACCAAGCAGCAGCAACCTATCTAGGCAGCAGCAACAACACCAAGTAGCATATGTAAACATCAAAATAGTGGATGGGCTCAATGAACTAAATGATACACATATGCAGCAAGAACGTCAAGCTTTCATCAAGCTTTCCTCCTATTTTCTTATAGGGGAATACAAGTTCAATAATCATTAGCTATTTAGGATTTTCCTAATGTAATGTTATTTATTACACAACAGAGTCATATATTCACTCAATACTGCTTGATATATCAATGTAAAATACCTTAAACAGAAATATATTGACCATCTTTCTCCTCATCTTGAATTTTTGGTAAATTGGTTAGTGCATTCAATCTAACATGCTACCGAAGAGGTGCTAGGTGCATGTATCAATCCTAGCAAAGAGGAGGGGAGCAGGCCAAGAAACCTACCTTGGAAGGATGCGGCGGCGGCGTCAGCGGTCGAGGGCGGCGCGGCGTGCTTCTCTAGCTGCTGCTCCATGACGCGCGCGTGGCGTGCTGCTCCTCCGCGGCGAGGTCGGGGACGAAGGTCGCAGACGAGGTGCTGCTCCTCCACGGCGAGGTCGAGGACGAGGTCGCGGACGAGGTGGGATAGGCGGTCGCCGGCGTTAAATCAAGGGGGAGAGGCCACCGGTGGGAGGAGGGGATCGAGGTCGAGGATCCGGCTGCCGGGTCTGGGTCGCCGCGTGAGAGGAGGGGTGGCGTCGCTCAGGGGAGGGGGCGGCCGCCGGTGGGAGGTGGCGTCGCTCGGGGAGGGGTGGCACCGCGAGGCGATCGAGGGATGGAGGCAGCGGAGAGGAGGGCGCATCGCGAGGAAGAAGAGGAGGCGCTGCGTGGGATTTTGTCGGACGGGAAGAGAAGGTGATTTTTGCTAAGTCCCCGACTCCTTAGCAATAGCGCACGTCTAGGGTGCGCCACTATGAGGCTTAGCAATGGCGCGCCTCTAGGGGTGCGCCACTTCCTCTTTAGGTTCAGTCAAAGGCGCTCCACCTACCGGTGACAAGACTCATGTACCGCAATGGCTAGCTCCCCCTATTTGGTGTACCACCGGCTGTGTTCGAACCACTGCGGCCCGAAATTTTTTCCCTTTTTTTAAAATTGATTTAACACTATAATAAATAGCATAATACACCAAAATAAAAGGCATAAATAATTATAATTATGTAGAATATTTAAAATACTATAGAATCTAGAAAATATCCAAAAATATAAATTATATGTCTATTTTGATCGGTACAATGTGTAGATTAACAATATGACATCCATTATTCATACAAGAAAATGATACATAATTATCTTTTCACAATCTTCTTGCCCTTCTTTCTCGCGGTTGAATAATTTAGCCCCGGAACTCCTAGACTTCTTCTCTTGAATGGACGGCCTTTAGGTAGGGTGGTCCTGCTTCTTCTTGTTGTGTATGGTTCTTCATCATCGTCGTCGTCATCTTCCATCTTCGGATCGCCGTACTGGTCAAAGTCTAGCTCGTTGGCGGCTCCATCCATTCCGATGATGCTCCTTTTGCCTCTCCTCACGACAACACGGCTGGGCTTTTGCGGGTCGGTAATGAAGAAGCATTGGTCCACTTGGGAAGCTAGTACCCATGGCTCATATTTCGCGGTGACCTTTGCGCCCGCTGTCTTGGATTTGGCTTCGGGTATAACCATGGTGGTGAAATGCCGGTCTTCTTTTATGACGTTCTTGGCCCACCTGACACGGAACATCGGCACATTCTCTCCGGCGTAGCTCAGCTCCCAGATCTCCTCGATCTTTCCGTAGTATCTCTGCTTGATGTCACCGGTGTAGGACTCCATCGTTACCCCGGAGTTCTGATAATCGCTCTTCATGTCCTTTTCCTCGGTGTAGAATGTGTAGCCGTTGATATCGTACGCCTGAAATGTCATCAGGTTGTGTTCGGCGCCCTGTGACAAGGCGAATATGAGTTTTTCTTCCGCAGAAGAATCCTCGTCTATAGGGTACGTCAGCATCTTGTCCTTGAACCACCGCGTGAAGGTTGAGTTGTGCTCTTTGATTATATCTCCGTCCGTCCTCTGTTGGCAAGAAAAGTTCTGATAGACAACGTCCCAAAATCGTCAACTAAGGGGCATTTTTCGTCGCCTATGGGCCTAACCCGACGATATGGGTTCCGTTGTCGAAACTGCGTCAGGCAAAGTCCAACGACGATTTTTTCGGTCCGTCGCGCTTGGGCGCCCTTCCGCCACGGAAAATCGGACCGTTGCGGAAGTGTTTCGGGAGCCCGTTGACTGCTGACGTCATGCAAACTGACACGTGACGCCGTTAACTGGCAGTTAACGGCGTTAACCGCTGAAACCCCGTGGTAGATGGTAGGCCCACACGAGGCCTGCCACGTCTTAAGCGGGCCGGGCCAGATGACATAGTTTGACCGGTCAACTATATAGCTGGGCTGGTCCATTAGTTACGTGGGCCGGGCCTAACCTCTAAGGTTGATCGGTCAAACTTAAATGGGCCGGCCATTTAACATGTGGGGTCCACCTTACAAGCGGGCCGGCCCAAGAAGCAAGTGGGCCTGGCCAAAACACGTGGGTCCCACTTTCCGTTAAAAGGCCGGCCCATTTAGTTTGGGGTCCACCGTATAGCAAGTGGGCCGGCCCAACAAGCTAGTGGGCTAAAAACACAGTGGGTCCCACATTCCATTTACAGGGTCGGCCCATTTAGTATGTGGGGTCCACCATATAGCAAGTGGGCCCCAACAAGATAGTGGGCCGGCCAAAAACATGGGTCCCACCTTCTGTTAAAGGGCCGGCCCATTTAGTATGTGGGGTCCACCATATAGCAAGTGGGCGCCCACCAAGATAGTGGGCGGGCCAAAACACGGTGGGTCCCACATCCCTGTTAATGGGCCGGCCCAATTGGTATGTGGGGTCCACCATATAGAAAGTGGGCCGGCCCAACAAGATAGTGGGCGGGCCAAAAAACAGGTGGGTCCCACCTTCCTATTAAAGGGCCGGCCCATTTACCATGTGGGACCACCATATAGCAAGTGGGTGGCCCAACAAGATAGTGGGCCGGCCAAAAGCACAGTGGGTCCCTCTTTCCTTAAAGGGCCGGCCCAATTAGTATGTGGGGTCCACCGTATAGCAGTGGGCCGGCCCAACAAGATAGTGGGCCGGGCAAAAACACAAAGGTCCCACTTTCCTCTTAAAGGGCCGGCCCATTTAGTATGTGGGGTCCACCACAAAAGCAATTGGGCTGGCCCAACTAAGTAGTGGGTGGGGTCCACCTTAAAGCAAGTGGGCCAGCCCAACTAGAGTGTGGGGTCCACCGTCAATCAAATGGGCTGGCCCAATAAGTAAGTGGGCCAGCCCGTTTAGTTGCTGTTTATATGCCGGCATAATATGGGCTTTAGGAATTTGCGGGCAGGCACATATGTGATTTCGCTTAAATGGGCCGTTTAAGGGATGGGAATTCGTGATTTAGATACTGAGAATATTTACGCAGCATTGATTTCTGTCGGATAGCCTCACTTACCACAAGCACCAAAGAAAAAATGCGCGAAAGAACTATAAAAACTAACTAAATATTACATCAGCTGCAAGGCATTGAAAAAATATTACAGAACCCAGAGAAATTGAATGGTAATTAAACCTAGCAATACAATGAAGCGATCCGGCAATCTTTTAAGTTGTCCATGCAGCACCTATATCTGAAACAAAGACATTACAAGTTAAGACAGCAACAATGGAAAGGCAAAGACACTACAATATTGTTTGCCAAAGAATTTGGAACTCATCATTTCGTCGTTATAACAAGATCATTGTAATGCGCACAATAAGCAAACAAAGAGTGCATGCCGCATACCAACAGCCAATATAACAGAGCATGTTAGAATGAAACAACAGACTTACTACTGTCGAGTCCCATGCAAACCAACATGTTCAGGGAGTACAAAATTGGCATGAACAACAGAGTAGCAGGCTATAAATTTTGTAACAACGACTGAGCAAGATGAAGTTATGATGGCTACATCTACAGAGCAGGGAATGTAAACCAAAAAATAGAAGTTACGATGGCAAAAGCTAAAGAGGAGGGAATGTGAACCAACATGTGCCAAGTGCAATTACTTCATTTTGGCCGTGAACTAAATAATACTCCTGAACTTATAGTGAAGGGGATGCAAATCAAGATGTTTCGGGATATAAACTTGTAATGAGCAACACATAGAGGATAGTTGATGCTGGAGCTTAGGATGGACCAGATACAGAATATAGTGGGATCACCTGTGAACTTGTATAAGAGGGAATGCAAACCAATATGTTCAGCTTTCCATATGTGAGCGTCATGCCAAGTCAGAGAAACAAGTCAATAATGCAGCTTTTGAAGAACAAGATGGCACGCAAAATTATTATCTAGTAGTATGACAAGTTTATTTGTACTACAGGCTAGATAGCAGAGTGATAGCATGCCAAACTAAGTCCTTACTTTGTTAGCTTACAATGAACTAGATACAAAACAATGGCATCACCTGTAGTACAGGGAATGCAAGCCAACATGTTCATGGAGTAAAAAATTGGCACAAACAACATAGTAGCAGGCCATAATTTTTGTAACAACGACTGAGCAAGATAAAGTTATGATGGCTAGATCTACAGAGCAGGGAATGTAAACCAAATATAGAAGTTACGATGCCAAAAGCTATAGAGCAGG
The DNA here is from genome assembly GCA_030979885.1 of Lolium multiflorum. Lineage (NCBI taxonomy): Eukaryota > Viridiplantae > Streptophyta > Magnoliopsida > Poales > Poaceae > Lolium > Lolium multiflorum. Next base: position 205,003,248 of record CM061747.1, read on the forward strand.
GAATGCGAACCAACATGTGCAATTACTTAAAATTGGCCATGAACTAAATAATAGCAGGATGTTACTATAATACCTATAATTTTTGTAACAACGACTGAGCAAGATAGAAGTTATGATGGCTACATCTACAGAGCAGGGAATGCAAACCAAAATGTTCAATCGCTTAAAGTTAGCAATGAAGTAGAAAATAGCAACGTGTTACGGTCATAGCTAGGAATGAACTAAAAGAGCTTCAGACAAACAAGAAACTGAACCCAGAACATGGCGCTAAAACAAGGGACTTACATTAGGAGAAGCACTCTGTGGGAGTCACAGCAGATCTTCCTGGGGTTGATAGATCCGGTGATGAAGTACGCTACATGTGCTACTTGGGGTTGGAGAGACGGCCATTACACTTCATGGTTACTCATCTCATCTGCAAAAACGTAACGGCGCGTCGTTAGCACAAACAGGTTCCCCCAAGATTAAACAAGAACTTGCAGGCAAGCAATAGAAAAGCGACAGTAGAAGAGTTTAGATCATGCACTGCGCCGGTGAAGCAGATCCGGTTCATGCACAGCGGTGTCGGTGAGCAAGATCCGATGCGGTGGACGACGGATCCGGCGAAGCGGCTCCGGCGGGGTGGACGATACCGCAGCTGAAGCGACTGCGGTAGACTGCTGGATGAGCATATGGTTTCGAGGTTCGGCGGGGATGATCCGGTCCGGTTGATGACGGCGTCGATGAAGCGGCTCCGGCAGGCAGCCGGATGACGAGGATCGCGAGGCCTCGGGTAGGCCAGGGAAGTCCGGCGGGGATGTTCCGGTGCGGTGGTCGTGGAGGTGGGAGAGAGGGACTTGGGAAGTTCCGGTGGGTGGTCTGAGGGAAATGAATTTTTTTGGGAGGGTTTCCGGGCTAGGGAGGTGGTGATCCAAAAAATGACGGGCAGACCCCCCCACCAACCGACTTTGCTGCCATCTCCACAGGGGTAGAATGGGAATTTGGAAGCGTGTGAAATTTTTGTATTTTGTGGGCGGGAAGTTTTGCCGCTATGAGATTTTGAATTTCGCCACCGTCCAAGTATAATGATAAAAAATTGTGAGACCGTACTAGTACCTCTGTTCAAGGCCGAGTGCAAAATCAAATCATCATCACCTTGAATATTGGTCACTACCATGGTCATGATCTATCTCTGAAATTAGCGTATCCGCTATATCAAAGTATAATGATAAAAAAAATTGTGAGACCGTACTAGTACTTCTATTCTAGGCCGAGTGCAACATCAAATCATCATCACGTTGAAAATTTGTTACCATGATCATGATCTATCTCTGAAATTGGCGCATCCGCTATATCTTTCAAAGTATAATTATAATAAAAATTGTGAGACCATACTAGTACTTCTGTTCAAGTTCGAGTGCAACATCAAATCATCATCACGTTGAAAATTTGTTACCATGATCATGATCTACCTCTGAAAATGGGCGCATCCGCTAAAACTTGCAAAGTATAATGATACAAAATTGTGAGACCGTACTAGTACTTATGTTCAAGGTCGAGTGCAACATCAAATCATCATTACATTGAAAAGTGTGTTACCATGATCACGATCTATCTCTGAATTTGGCGCATCCGCTAAATCTCGCAAAGTATAATGATAAAAAAATTGTGAGAATGTACTAGTACTTCTGTTCAAGTTCGAGTGCAACATCAAATCATCATCACGTTGAAAATTTGTTACCATGATCATGATCTATCTCTGAATTTGGCGCATCTGCTAAATCTTGCAAAGTATAATGATAAAGAAATTGTAAGACAGTAGTAGTACTTCTGTTCAAGGTCGAGTGCAACATCAAATCATCATCACGTTGAAAATTTGTTACCATGATCCTCTGAAAATAGGCGCATCCGCTAAAACTTGCAAAGTATAATGATACAAAATTGTGAGACCGTACTAGTACTTATGTTCAAGGTCTAGTGCAACATCAAATCATCATTACATTGAAAATTGTGTTACCATGATCATGATCTATCTCTGAATTTGGCGCATCCGCTAAATCTCGCAAAGTATAATGATAAAAAAATTGTGAGACTGTACTAGTACTTATGTTCAAGGCCGAGTGCAGGATCAAATCATCATCATGTTGAAATTTGTTACAACGATCATGACATATCTCTAAAATTGGCGCATCCGCTAAATCTTGCACGTGGCGCATCTCGGTGCGGAGCAACAAGCCGGTGCTATCAAGGTTGAGGCGTCGGTAGCGTCATCGGGCTCTCCTCTTTTGATAGATCTTCTACATGGCGTGGCGCACCGCCCACCGAGAAGCAGTCACATGTGAGATCGAGGTGGAGACGTCGCCGGCATCCTCGAGGCGCGACCGCCCTTCTACGAGCCAGAGTCGACTCAAGGTATGAATCCATGCGCTGTCGCGTCCCTTCTGCATATGAAGTGGAATGCCTTAGATTTATTGTTCTTCTCTTACGATTATTTGCCGGACATGTGTGCTCTTTCTCTGAATATATTGCTTGAAAAGCTAACCAAGTTACTTAAATTCACTTCGTTCTTAATCTTGCGTGCTAATTTTGTTATTTTTGCTGACAGTGGTGCGCGCAAGGAAATTTATTTCTGGGTGTGCTGAGCTGTTAGGCCTAAGTCGAAATCCTCAGCTAAACAAGGCCTCAGCTTAACACATAAAAAGGTGTTCAATCTCGCCCACAATGTCCTCTTCTTTCCTCTTCCTTTATTGGAACTTGTTTTGCAGACAAGGAAAGTGGCACGTGTAATGTGAGTAAAACCCTCTTAGCCAAAATCAGCTACGAGCAAGATTTTATGTATTGTAGATTCCCCAATTGACTCTCATCCCCAATGTAGTCTTTTTTATGTCAGTATAGACTTCTTTACTGGATGTATACTATCGTACATGGCATGCATTTGCCTAATGAGGAGCATTGTATTGCCATTCTAGCCAACCTGATCGATCTGTCAAGCTTCATGCACGAGATGCCATGTTTAATTTACTCCCTCGCTCCGATCCATATTTATTGGTGTAAAATGAATGTGAATCGGAGGGAGTACTCTTCTTAGATAGTACTATACCAGTTCAAAAAAAAGTACTGTACTACTACATCACAAATGCATCAAAAGAGTACTACATCACAAGACCACCACGGTTGTACTAGTAGAGTTTAATGCTTAACTTCCAAAGGGAATAAGATTACACATATGAACTTTAAACAGGCGCTGTCCGATGTCTGCTTGTTTGGGAGCACAACATAAATAATACTACCCCCGTCCATACATAAGTGACTAAACTTTGTCTGAAGATGTTTCATCTATATATGTTTTTAGTGTGTAGATACATCCGTATCTTGAAGGAAAAAGGTGAGCCGCTAACTTTTTGAATAGAGTGAGTAATACAATTCGGATAAACAATGGTGTAGTAAAACAAATACTCCTGCCCATCATAAAACAAAACACAGACTGACTCAAATATATGTACAGATCACAAAAAAGGTTTCATCAGAACCCGAACATATACATGCAGAGATGACCGTTTGATCACATAAAACAAAGGTTTCGTGGCATATTTATGCCCCCAAAACAAGCAGACGTAGGACAGCGCCAACGTACTAGCAGCTAGCACTATGGAGCTGCAGTACAAACAAATGGTGCAGCGACATTTCCACCAGAACGAAAACTAAAAGACATCAGACCAAACAAAAGCTGGGCTATCACTTCTTGCCCAAACAAGCCTTGCTCCTTCATATGCGACTTCCTTTTCTCTTATGGATGTTGAACTTTGAATTAGATGGGTTCCTGACAGCGCGTTCTTTTTCGTGTCCTTGATGTTGCACTCTGGATCAGGTCGGTTACTGTCAGGAAATGAACAAATTGATCAGCAAAAGTCATATGTAAATGAATGCAAAGGTTACATATGAATGACTAACCCGGTCTAACTGAGTAGGGATGTAAAGTGCACCAACGTCTAGCAGAATTGTACTTTCTCCACTGCCAGTTGCTCATATCTAATTGGAATACTCCCTCCTTTGCCCGTACAACCAGCTCATTTTTGTCCTCAAATACGCAGAGTAACCTTACTGCATGTTTCCAATTGTATGGAAATGATGTGTCAAGGCCAAAAAAAGTATCCAATTCAAAATTTATATGACATGTCCATGACTCGTGATCGCCTGTTGATGATCTTGTACTGGTCCATGTTTGTAGGGTGAAGTCTCTTATAACAGCAAGGGCAACATCTCCATTATGTCCCTTGAAGATGTGAATGTTAAGCATGAATATATCATGCGTCTCATGAGGGCACTGAATATATTTCAGAGCCTTCTTTGCATGGTCAAGCTCAATGATATATCTAGACTTCGTTGGCCAGTACAAAATACCCCCTATGAGAGTTGCCGGTCTACGGTCAATCTCTGACAGCATCGGAGTTGATCGAGCTAGAAACTCCCATTCTTTTGAATCTGGTGAGTAGATATGAGCCTGTGCATCGTAACGTTTAGTTGTTATCCAAACAACCGAGAACTTGCCACAATGTGTAAACGGTTCAGAGTTGTTTCTCGAACAGAGAATTGAGCCGCTGCTTTCAATTGTGTGATTGCGCCACAATGGTGGTTCTGGTATCGCTGTGAGAACTTGCCTAATTGGATCCCAGACTGATATATACCCTCTGGATACATTAGAATGGAGTAGCACCATACCATCGCGGCATCCCAGGACATAGATTTTGGGACCGTTCACTTGAGACGGGATTGCCAGCATCTTCAAGATGGCCGGGTGAAGATCATGCTCTGTGATGAATCGATTGTCCTCGGAGTTGTTGGTGAAAAACCCTAGCAACGGGTTTCCTCCGTTGTGTGACACAGTTAGCTTTCTGAAATAATTGCTTCCCATACATTGCCTCCATGCTTTCTTGGTGCCTGATGCAGCTAGTAAGCAGGTTGGATGGGGAGGAAGCCTGACAAGAATCTGAGAGACTACATCTCCAGGCAGATCGTTGATTGTTGTGGGTGTCCTTCGACTGAAGCTGGTAGGATTATGCAAATCGCACGATGCATCGTCAAAATTATGTAAACAGCACACTGCATCATCTATTTTTTAAAACAAAATGCAACATCTAATTTGACTAAGCAGCAAAATGCATCATCTAATTCATCATCAAAGTTTCCTAAACTGCACGGTGCATCAGCAAAATCAAAATAGTGTAAACAGCACAATGCATCAGCAAAATCAAAATAATGTAAACAGGACAATGCATCAGCAAAATCAAAATAATGTGAACAGCACAATGCATCAGCAAAATCAAAATATTGTAAACAGGACAATGCAATTGTAATCCTGTTGCATAATCAATGAAGCCCTTAATTTGCAAAAAAAAAACACCAAAAAATAGGACGCACCAACGGAAGGCAATCTCGCATATACAGTAATAATTGCTAACGTGTCAACACGATTGGAGGAAAAAGAGACCTCTACAGGACCCAAAACGCTGTGGTAACATCAGATGGGGTTAGCTTTGATATAGGTAATAAAATGTAAACAGCACAATACATCATCTAAGTTGACAGCAAAATTCTTCATCGAAATTTCCCACACTGTTCAAGGAATCAGAAAAATTACCTAAAAGGCTAAAAGAGCAAAATGCATCATCAGAGTAAAATATATGTAAACAGTACAATGCATCATCCAACTTTTGGCTAAACAGCAGAGAGCATTAGCTAGGTTGACAGAAAAACAAAAACAAAAAAAACCATGAAAAATTCCTGAAGAGGTGAGTGCATCAGAAAAATTACTACCTAAAAAGCATAATGAATCACCCAAATTACAAAAGAAGCAGAATGCATCATCAAAAATACAAAAACATCTCAATGCATCATCACGTCTGGTTTGGGCAAAAAACCCAATCCACCAGATCTAACCTCATTGCAGTTGGGGAAGGTAGAACTTACAAAGGGGTTGACGAGTCACGATCAAATGCAACAAGCGCCGCCTTAGATGAAGTCACCATCCAAGCTCTCGACGCGTTCAAAGCAGCCAGCTTCGAAGCCTCCGACGGTTCTCCCGGCTGCGCCGCCAAAACTCTCGAAGCACGCGCCAAGACTTTCCAACAAAATGCAGCTTCGATACGAGCATTTGCCAGCGCCACAGCGCCCGGGCCCGTCCTAGCCACCGCCTTCGCCTTTGCCTCCGCATCCGCTTTACATGTCTCCGCCGATGCATGCAGAGCATCCGTCTCCGCTTTCCATGTATCCGCCGACGCAGTGTAGGCATCGAGCGACGCCGTTTTCATTTCCTAGAAAACCCAGTAAGTTACTCACATTGCAATCCCCAAATTAAGGTTATATCGAACACAATGACCGATGAACCTCTGTACTCGCCGGAGGTTGGAGATGTACATACCTGCGAAGATCGGTCCGGTGGTGCTTGACGGTGGTGCGTCGGGGACGGGGGAGAACTCGGCGGGGAGAATGGTGGCGCGGCCCAAGACGGCGGCGCGGAGAGGGGCGACGGTGCGGTCATCGAACCTCGGCAGACAGTATTTTGTATATATATATGAGAAGAAGAATAAAGTCTGGTCGAATGAGGCAGCGCGACCGGCAGAGTACAACCGAAGGCTACTAGTGCTACCTTGGAGTATTGTAGTAATATAACATAATAAAAATAATGGCCTTGTTTAAACCACTCTTGTCAGTGTGGCATCGCGTCCAAATTTAATGCATTCTGTGGAAATCGGAATAATGCTGTAAAAACTCTCATACTAGTGTGGTATATAGCATGCACCGACACTTTTCAACAAAATGTCGTCTCCATTTCATAGGAGACTGCTTGCACACTGGGATACGATGCTGACATGACGAAGGGCGCAGAAGTATTTTGGAGTATTTCATTCGAGCAGATCGGGGCGACGGTGCGTCTTTGGAGGGAATACCGTGTGGTGTGTCTTTGGAGGGAATACCGTACGTACTTAGGAGTATTTCATTCGAGCAGACTGCTTGCACACTGGGATACGATGCTGACATGACGAAGGGCGCAGAAGTTTGCGAAAATGGTTGTACTACCATCCGACCATTAGTATAATCGAGCAGCCTAGTATAATCATTGCGCGATAGCTTACACGAGAAGGAAAAGAGCCGAACAGCTGTGGATAATAAAAGCATTTGGCTCTTCGAGGATCCTTCTTCTACTGCCTTCTCAAAGGAGTACTACTATTGTAATCTTTTTTTTGTTTTTCTGGGACCTTCGGGTCCCTTCCCCGTTGAAAAGTGAAGTGTTTCGAATACATTCATATGCCTATGTTTCTATTTTTACAAGCAAATAAATAACAAAGGATGACTCAATGCACAAGTTGATCTCATTTTGAATTTTTTTAAACTTCTTCTATTGTATTCAAATTTGATTAGAAGGAGTCGATCGATTGTACATGCCAATCGTATAGCTTGGTGGGTGGATTGGCATTTGAAGTTTGGTCATTGTGTTCTTGTTTGTTACCACCCTCGCAAGGCACGTCCAAGTATTTCCTGTCAGAATTTATGGCATGTATGTAGTTAAATAACCTACATTATTTTAATTATGAGTTTAATTACTAGGCAAAAGCTTAAAAATCCATATATAGTTGCAGATTAAGATGAACAAATCCTTGAACCTATATCTACAAAATTGATGGCACTAACACATCCTACCAAGCGGAAAGCATGTCTACCCTACTGCTTCCAAATGGTGGAATTATGACAATAATGTGCAACTGTTAAAATTTGGTAGCCCTCCTTCACAATTAACACACATCTAGCCATTTTTGTACAGTAATAAAAAAGGGAAATCATTCTTTCATGCATGCATATAATTGTTAGAATCTCTTGTTTGTGAAGTTGCTTAAAATACGATCTCTTCCAAACTTGAGGTCATATGATAACTAAAAAGTTTTGTATGGCGGGATTTTGCATCAAAGTACATGCGCACAATACTCACTTGTGGGCAGAAAGCCAAACAAACTCATATTACTAGGTTTGTATTAATGTGTTCTAGAAATTTCACCATCACACATGATTTTGTGCTTGCGTTAATTTTACTTTAAAAACTTCTTCCAAATTCAAATTTTCTTCAAACATGCCAACGGTACATGTCTACCAATTAATAATTAAGGGTACACCACACGTACTGCCTCGTAGGGTACATAAAAAATTACTATATTTTATGGCATGTACTAATTTCACATAATCTACAACTCAATGTTGAGTTTAATGATCAGCCCAGAACTAGAAAACAAATATACATATAGTTGCAAATTAACCTAGAAAAGCTCTAGTATCCTTTAAAACCCTAGAAAATGGCCATGCATGCATGCATCCTACTCATAATAATTAATTAAGGTCTCGATCTCTATACTGCTCACGAAGTTTGGAATTCTGGCAAATATGCAACTTGTTTCATTAATTTACCATGGCGAGATAGATGCATGCACATCGATCACTTAAAAAATATAAAGTTTGTAAAGGATTTGGCATCCATATATGCTCACCGGATATATAGATAAGGCCAAGCAAACACATCGAATATTTGTGAAGAAATGTTTTTGCTAGAACCTTCAAATTTTTAGATTTACATCACACACAAAGAACACACCTTTAATTTCGCCAGGTTTGTGCACTAATAAAGTACTCCTACAGTACTACTAGAAATTGGATTGTTCTACTCCGGAGTGATATGCTCACCGGAGTATTTTTGGATCTTAGCTGGAGCGGCGTTTGGCGGTTGCACGAAGCCGTGCTGGATGTTAAGCCTGTCGAGGCACGCCTGGTGGAAAGCGTGCGCCACCTTAGCCTCATCGGCGCGCCGCTGCAATGCTGCGTCCCTGGGATTTGCAGCCGCCGCATTCTTAGCCTGCACGAAAGCTTGCAGAGCATCCCGGCATCTATAGAGTGCCGGGAACATCACGTTATATACGAGCTCCTTGGCGGTGTTGCTCCTGCAAAGGGCGTCGCCGTGATGCGCTTCGAAAGAACGGCCTGGCTCCACGGCCGGCACCGCCTGAAGTGCGGTCGGATTAGGCGGCTGGCCACGGGAGCTCCCTGCCTCCGCATCGTTCGCGCCGGCCGGGAAGGGGATCTCACCTGCTGGCAAAGAAAACCATGCGGCATGCGCGGGCGGAAAAGCCGGCCAGGGCCGAGCGGGCGTCGCATGCGGGGTTGCGTGGGAGATCCCTGCCTCTGCATCCATCGGCCCGCACGGGAAGCGGCTGACGAGGGGCTGATACGTCTCCAACGTATCGATAATTTCTTATGTTCCATGCTACTTTATTGATGATACCTACATGTTTTATGCACACTTTATGTCATATTCGTGCATTTTCCGGAACTAACCTATTAACAAGATGCGAATGCCGTTCGTTTTCTCTGTTTTGGTTTCAAACCTAGTAACGAAATATTCTCGGAATTGGACGAAATCAACGCCTGTTCCTATTTTGCCCGGAAGCATCCAACACCCGAGAGCGCGAGGGGGCCCTGTGGGCCCCAGATGATAGGGTGGCGCGGCCGGGCTGGGCCCGCGCCACCCTATGGTGTGGTCGCCCCTTTGACCCTCCTGCGCCGCCTCTTCGCCTATATAAAGCCTGCATCGAAAACCCTTACGGAGAAAGCCACGATACGAGAAAAGTTCCAGAGCCGCCGCCATCGCGAAGCCAAGATCCGGGGGACAGGAGTCTCTGTTCCGGCACCCGCCGGACGGGTGCCCCCGGAAGGCTTCTCCATCGACACCGCTGCCATCTCCACCGCCATCTTCATCACCGCTGCTGCTCCCATGAGGAGGGAGTAGTTCTCCATCGAGGCTCGGGGCTGTACCGGTAGCTATGTGGTTAATCTCTCTCCTATGTACTTCAATACAATGATCTCATGAGCTGCTTTACATGATTGAGATCCATATGATGAGCTTTGTATCGCTACTAGTTGTGTGCTACTCATGTGATGTTATTAAAGTAGTCTATTCCTCCTACTTGGTGTAAAGGTGATTAGTGTGTGCACCGTGTGGTTCTTGTCGTAGGCTATGATCATGATCTCTTGTAGATTGTGGAGTTAATTGTCATTATGATAGTATTGATGTGATCTATTCCTCCTTCATAGTGTAATGTGGACAGTGCGTGCACTATGTTAGTTCTTGGTTTATTTTGCAATGATCTATTATGCTCTAAGGTTACTTAAACATGAATATCGAGTGTTGTGGAGCTTGTTAACTCCGGCATTGAGGGTTCGTGTAATCCTACGCAACGAATGATGTTCATTATCAAACAAGAGTGTATGTAGCACATATGAGAAGAAGTATTTATTATGCGATCAATGTTGAGAGTGTCCACTAGTGAAAGTATGATCCCTAGGCCTTGTTTCCAATACTGCAAACACCGTTTACTTACTGTTCTACTGCATGTTTACTCGCTGCCATATTTTATTCAGATTGCTATTACCACTCATATACATCCATACTACTTGTATTTCACTATCTCTTCGCCGAACTAGTGCACCTATACATCTAACAAGTGTATTTGGTGTGTTGGGGACACAAGAGACTTCTTGCTTTGTGGTTGCAGGGTTGCATGAGAGGGATATCTTTGACCTCTTCCTCCCTGAGTTCGATAAACCTTGGGTAATCCACTTAAGGGAAACTTGCTGTTCTACAAACCTCTGCTCTTGGAGGCCCAACACTGTCTACAAGAATAGAAGCACCCGTAGACATCAAGCACTTTTCTGGCGCCGTTGCCGGGGAGGAAAGGTAAAAGGCACTCATACTCCGGTTCCAGGTAACAGTACTTTTCTGGCGCCATTGTGTGTGTGCTCGAAGCTATTTCCTTTAGACTCTGCAATTGCGACATTTGGTTTCTTGTTTACACTAGTTTGGCATAATGGACAACAATGAGCTTCTTATTCTATTTCCTGATTTAAGACATGGATGGTTTGATGCGAAAATTAAAAAACCCATGGAACATATTAATATGAATGCTTTGAACACTATTGTTGCTAATGCTATGGAAAATTCTAAGCTTGGGGAAGCTGGCTTTGATGAGCATGATATTTTTAGTCCCCCAAGCATTGAGGAGAAAATTTACTTTGATGATACTTTGCCTCCCATTTATGATGATTATAATGATAGTAGTCTTTTGTTACCACCTGTTATGGAGGATAAATTTGATTATGATTACAATATACCTCCTATATTTGATAGCTACTTTGTTGAATTTGCTCCCACTACAATTAATAAGAATGACTATGCTTATGTTGGGAGTAGTAATTATTTTATGCATGAGACTCATGATAAGAATGCTTTATGTGATAGTTATATTGTTGAGTTTGCTCATGTTGCTACTGAAAGTTATTATGAGAGAGGAAAATATGGTTGTAGAAATTTTCATGTTACTAAAACACCTCTCTATGTGCTGAAATTTTTGAAGCTACACTTGTTTTATCTTCCTATGCTTGTTACTTTGCTCTTCATGAACTTGTTTATTTACAAGATTCCTATGCATAGGAAGCATGTTAGGCTTAAATGTGTTTTGAATTTGCCTCTTGAAGCTCTCTTTTGCTTCAAATACTATTTCTTGCGGGTGCATCACCAAAATTGCTGAGCCCATCTTAATGGCTATAAAGAAAGAACTTCTTGGGAGATAACCCATGTGTTATTTTGCTACAGTACTTTGTTTTATATTTGTGTCTTGGAAGTTGTTTACTACTGTAGCAACCTCTCCTTATCATGTTTTTGTGCCAAGTAAAGTTTCTATGTCAAAGTTGATGTTATATTTGGGATCGCTGCGCAGAAACAGCATTGCTGTCTGTCACGAATCTGGGCACAGTTCTCTGTAGAAAATTCTAAAAAATCTGCCAATTTACGAGCGTGATCCTCAGATATGTACGCAACTTTCATTAGTTTTGAGTTTTTCCATTTGAGCAAGTCTGGTGCCAACTTTAAATTCGTCTTTACGGACTGTTCTGTTTTTGACAGATTCTGCCTTTTATTTCGCATTGCCTCTTTTGCTATGTTGGATTCATTTCTTTGATCCATTAATGTCCAGTAGCTTTATGCAATGTCCAGAAGTGTAAAGAATGATTGTGTCACCTCTGAACATGTGAATTTTTGATTATGCACTAACCCTCTAATGAGTTTGCTTGAAGTTTGGTGTGAAGGAAGTTTTCAAGGGTCAATAGAAGAGGGTGATATAATGTGATCGAGAAGAGTGAAAGGTCTAAGCTTGGGGATGCCCCGGTGGTTCATCCCTGCATATTTTAAGAAGACTCAAGCATCTAAGCTTGGGGATGCCCAAGGCATCCCCTTCTTCATCGACAACTTATCAGGTTTCTTCTAGTGAAACTATATTTTTATTCGGTCACATCTTATGTTCTTTACTTGGAGCGTCTGTGTGTGCTTTTATTTTTGTTTTGTTATCTTAGTTCTCTGAATAAGTTCATCCTTGTGTGGGAGAGAGACACGCTCCGCTGGTTCGTATGAACACATGTGTTCTTAGCTCATAATATTCATGGCGAAGTTTCCTCTTCGTTAAATTGTTATATGGTTGGAATTGGAAAATGCTACATGTAGTAATTCTAAAATGTCTTGGATAATGTGATACTTGGCAATTGTTGTGCTCATGTTTAAGCTCTTGCATCATATACTTTGCACCCATTAATGAAGAAATACATAGAGCATGCTAAAATTTGGTTTGCATAATTGGTCTCTCTAAGGTCTAGATAATTTCTAGTATTGAGTTTGAACAACAAGGAAGACGGTGTAGAGTCTTATAATGTTTACAATATGTCTTTTATGTGAGTTTTTCTGCACCGGTTCATCCTTGAGTTTGCTTCAAATAACCTTGCTAGCCTAAACCTTGTATCGAGAGGGAATACTTCTCATGCATCCAAAATCCTTGAGCCAACTACTATGCCATTTGTGTCCACCATACCTACCTACTACATGGTATTTCTCCGCCATTCCAAAGTAAATTGCTTGAGTGCTACCTTTAAAATTCCATCATTCACCTTTGCAATATATAGCTCATGGGACAAAATAGCCTTAAAAACTATCGTAGTATTGAATATGTACTTATGCACTTTATATTTTATTAAGTTGCTTGTTGTGCGATAACCATGCTTCTGGGGAACGCCATCAACTATTGTTGAATATCATGTGAGTTGCTATGCATGTCCGTCTTGTCTGAAGGATCTATCATTTTAGTGGTTGGAGCATGCAAAATTGTTAGAGAAGAACATTGGGCCGCTAACTAAAGCCATGAATCATGGTGGAAGTTTCAGTTTGGACATATATCCTCAATCTCATATGAGAATAATAATCATTGCTACATGCTTATGCATTTAAGAGGAGTCCATTATCTGTTGTCCATGTTGTCCCGGTATGGATGTCTAAGTTGAGAATAATCAAAAGCGAGAAATCCAAAATGCGAGCATTCTCCTTAGACCTTTGTACAGGCGGCATGGAGGTACCCCTTTGTGACACTTGGTTGAAACATGGCATGCAAAGATCCGGTAGTCCAAGCTAAGTAGGACGAGGTGCGGGCACTATTAGTATACTATGCATGAGGCTTGCAACTTGTAAGATATAATTTACATAACTCATATGCTTTATTACTACCGTTGACAAAATTGTTTCATGTTTTCAAAATAAAAGCTCTAGCACAAATACAGCAATCGATGCTTTCCTCTTTGAAGGACCATTCTTTTACTTTTATTGTTGAGTCAGTTTACCTATCTCCCTCCACCTTAAGAAGCAAACACTTGTGTGAACTGTGCATTGATTCCTACATACTTGCATATTGCACTTGTTATATTACTTTATGTTGACAATATCCATGAGATATACATGTTATAAGTTGAAAGCAACCGCTGAAACTTAATCTTCCTATGTGTTGCTTCAACACCTTTACTTTGATTTATTGCTTTATGAGTTAACTCTTATGCAAGACTTATTGATGCTTGTCTTGAAGTACTATTCATGAAAAGTCTTTGCTTTATGATTCAGTTGTTTACTCATGTCATTACCATTGTTTTGATCGCTGCATTCATTACATATGTTTACAATATGATCAAGGTTATGATGGCATGTCACTTCAGAAATTATCTTTGTTATCGTTTTACCTGCTCGGGACGAGCAGAACTAAGCTTGGGGATGCTGATACGTCTCCAACGTATCGATAATTTCTTATGTTCCATGCTACTTTATTGATGATACCTACATGTTTTATGCACACTTTATGTCATATTCGTGCATTTTCCGGAACTAACCTATTAACAAGATGTCGGTGCGTTCCTGTTTTCTGCTGTTTTTGGTTTCAGAAATCCTAGTAACGAAATATTCTCGGAATTGGACGAAATCAACGCCCAGGTTCCTATTTTGCCCGAAGCATCCGAACACCCGAGAGCCGCCAGGGGGCCTGTGGGCCCAGATGATAGGTGGCGCGGCCAGGGCTGGGCCCGCGCCACCCTATGGTGTGGTCGCCCCTTTGACCCTCCTGCGCCGCCTCTTCGCCTATATAAAGCCTCTGCATCGAAAACCCTTACAGAGAAAGCCACGATACGAGAAAAGTTCCAGAGCCGCCGCCATCGCGAAGCCAAGATCTGGGGACAGGAGTCTCTGTTCCGGCACCCTGCCGGAGCGGGGAAGTGCCCCCGGAAGGCTTCTCCATCGACACCGCTGCCATCTCCACCGCCATCTTCATCACCGCTGCTGCTCCCATGAGGAGGGAGTAGTTCTCCATCGAGGCTCGGGGCTGTACCGGTAGCTATGTGGTTAATCTCTCTCCTATGTACTTCAATACAATGATCTCATGAGCTGCTTTACATGATTGAGATCCATATGATGAGCTTTGTATCGCTACTAGTTGTGTGCTACTCATGTGATGTTATTAAAGTAGTCTATTCCTCCTACTTGGTGTAAAGGTGATTAGTGTGTGCACCGTGTGGTTCTTGTCGTAGGCTATGATCATGATCTCTTGTAGATTGTGGAGTTAATTGTCATTATGATAGTATTGATGTGATCTATTCCTCCTTCATAGTGTAATGTGGACAGTGCGTGCACTATGTTAGTTCTTGGTTTATTTTGCAATGATCTATTATGCTCTAAGGTTACTTAAACATGAATATCGAGTGTTGTGGAGCTTGTTAACTCCGGCATTGAGGGTTCGTGTAATCCTACGCAACGAATGATGTTCATTATCAAACAAGAGTGTATGTAGCACATATGAGAAGAAGTATTTATTATGCGATCAATGTTGAGAGTGTCCACTAGTGAAAGTATGATCCCTAGGCCTTGTTTCCAATACTGCAAACACCGTTTACTTACTGTTCTACTGCATGTTTACTCGCTGCCATATTTTATTCAGATTGCTATTACCACTCATATACATCCATACTACTTGTATTTCACTATCTCTTCGCCGAACTAGTGCACCTATACATCTGACAAGTGTATTTGGTGTGTTGGGGACACAAGAGACTTCTTGCTTTGTGGTTGCAGGGTTGCATGAGAGGGATATCTTTGACCTCTTCCTCCCTGAGTTCGATAAACCTTGGGTAATCCACTTAAGGGAAACTTGTTGCTGTTCTACAAACCTCTGCTCTTGGAGGCCCAACACTGTCTACAAGGGAAGCGGCTGGCGAGGGGCTCCACGGCCAGCGCCGCCGCCGCGGGCTGAACAACCGGCCAGTGCAGAGCGGGCGGGTTATGCCTTGGTGCGCGATGGACGAAGCGAAGGCGGCGCTGATGCTCCGCTTCCTCGTCGGTGGTAGGACTACGCGCGCGGCGACCAGAGCCAAGTCGGAAGGCCATAGATATGTCGATTGGTCACTTAAGCTGGAGAGGTTCTCTTACCATTTCGGAGAAGCGGAGTAAGAGGAAGTTGTTGCTTATACGGGTTCACTGCCACGTTGGGTTAAGAGGGGCAAAGTTGGTCAATGCCTAGGAAGTTGGAATCGTTTTGGCCCCAATTTTTTAATTACCTTGCGGTTCATCTCTCGGTCTCTCCCACCTCTTCACTATCCCTCCCCTTGCCTCCTTTCATGCTTCATCGTAGTGCATCTTGTTTTTCTAGCACCTTCACAAAAATCATACACATTTGGCCGATTCTGTCATTGTGTGCACTAATAAAGTAAAAAATCCATTATATGTGAATAAACGTTTAATACACTAGCTCGCAAAGATGTTTCTCAAGGCGATATGCACAATGCCTGCCAAAAATGGGTCATGATAACTAAATTTCGTGTTAATTTTTGCATGACATGTACTCACTTGTGTATGAAGCCAAGCAAACTCATAATCTATACCAAAAAAATGTGAAAGAGTTCTTTTTAGTATCCTTCATACATGGGGTTCCTATTTTTACTTTCTATTTTTACTAGTTACAAGTACTCATGCATGAAAACTTTTGAAAATATGTGCATTTTGGGCTGTGTGGAGACATGGTACAATAATATATTCAAGTTGATATACAAAGTCTAGACATATTCAAACTAGACAAATAATGTATCTAACCCCCTAACCCTAAACTCTGTCTTATGAAGTCAAGCATGCATGAAGAGAATTGGTTTTGGGTTTCAAACATGGAAATTTCAAAATCATCCCAAAAGCTTCATTTTAGAGCGACTAAGAAGGATCCAGGCTTACCTTTCCATTTTCATGTTTTAAACTTGTTTAAATCTTGGTCAAATCTAGGATTTGACCAAGATTCAAATGGGCATAAAATAAAAAAATGAAAAAATGAAAAACCAAAGCGCACATAGTCTTCTTATATGTCATATAGTAAGCATTAAAGTTGGTAAACAAGGTCTAGACATATTCAAACTAGACAAATCATGTATCTACCCCCTAACCCCTAAACTCTGTCTTATGACGAAGTCAAGCATGAAGATTAAGTGGTTTTGGGTTTCAAACATGGAAATTTCAAAAACCTCCCAAAAACTTCATTTTAGGGTGACTAAGAAGGATACAGGCTTCCCTTTTCATTTTCATGTTCTATACTTGTTTAAATCTTGGTCAAACCTAGGATTTGACCAAGATTCAAATGTGCATCAAAATTCCAAAAAAATCAGAAAAATGAAAAACCAAAGCACATAGTTTTCTTATGTCATATAGTAAGCATTAAAGTTGATAAACAAGGGTCTAGACATATTCAAACAAGAAAAATCATGTATCTACCCCCTAACCCTAAACTTTGTCTTATGTAGTCAAGCATGAAGAGAAGTGGTTTTGGGTTTCAAATATGGAAATTTCAAAAACCTATCAAAAGCTTCACTTTTAGAAGTTGAAGTCGCGCCGTGGTTGCTGGTGTACCATGGCCGACGATTTTGGTCCCTCCGTGGTGCATGTCAAAACTTTTTTTTCTCGTTTTTGAGGCCACCTAGCCCGACGAAAGCGGCCAAAACGTGGCGTATGGTGGCCCGGGACGTGGTGCATCTCGAAATCTCGGGTTCGCCGGCCGAGTCAACGCAAATCCGCACCGCCGAGGGATGTAGGGCCCAGATGGCAGCCTCTCTGGCATTGTTTTTTTTCTACATCGCGCCATCTCGTTCAACGTTCTCCGATCGAGCCGTTTACGATGCAGGATCATGGGTCCCGCATGTCATCCTCTATGAACCAAAATTCTTTCTATTCTTGGATTTTTTTGACCCCCTGATTTCTGGCTACTTCCTTTTTCTTTTGATCCCTTGCCGCCTTGGAAACGTTGAGACCGCTGCTGCTAAATGGGACCCGCATGTCATCCTCTATGTGCAATCAACTTTCTTTTCTTGGAGTTTTTTTGGCACCTCAAATTTGGTCACTTGCCTTTTCTTTCGATCCCCTGCCGCCTCTCAAACGGTGATACCGCTGCTGCTAACTGGGACCCGCATGTCATCCTCTATGTACTATAAAACTTTCTTTTCCTGGATTATTTTTGGCACCTCAAATTTGGTCACTTGCCTTTTCTTTCGATCCCCGCGCCTCTCAAACGGTGATACCGCTGCTGCTAACTGGGACCCGCATGTCATCCTCTATGTACTATAAAACTTTCTTTTCCTGGATTATTTTTGGCACCTCAAATTTGGTCACTTGCCTTTTCTTTCGATCCCCGCCTCTCAAACGGTGATACCGCTGCTGCTAAAGGGACCCGCATGTCATCCTCTATGTACTATAAAACTTTCTTTTCTTGAATTATTTTTGGCACCTCATATTTGGTCACTTACCTTTTTCTTTCGATCCCCTGCCGCCTCTCAAACGGTGATACCGCTGCTGCTAAATGGGACCCGCATGTCATCCTCTATGTACTATAAAACTTTCTTTTCTTGGATTTTTTTACCTCATATTTGGTCACTTGACTTTTTCTTTCGATCACCTGCCTCTCAAACAGTGATACCGCTGCTGCTAAATGGGACCCGCATGTCATCCTCTATGTACTATAAAACTTTCTTTTCTTGAATTATTTTTGGCTCCTGATATTTTTTCACTTGCCTTTTTCTTTCGATCTCATGCCACGTTTGAAACGTTGAGGAACCTGCAGGCTCATGGGACCCGCATGTCATCTCTATGTACTATAAAAGTTCTTTTTCTAGGTTTTTTTTCACCATCTGATTTTTGGCAATTTCTTTTTTTTTTGATCCCCTGCCACCTCTCAAACGCTGATACCGCTGCTGCTAAATGGGACCCGCATGTCATCCTCTATGTACTATAAAACTTTCTTTTCTTGAATTATTTTTGGCTCCTGATATTTTTTCACTTGCCTTTTTCTTTCGATCTCATGCCACGTTTGAAACGTTGAGGAACCTGCAGGCTCATGGGACCCGCATGTCATCCTCTATGTACTATAAAAGTTCTTTTTCTTGGTTTTTTTTCACCATCTGATTTTTGGCAATTTCTTTTTTTCTTTTGATCCCCTGCCACCTCTCAAACGCTGATACCGCTGCTGCTAAATGGGACCCGCATGTCATCCTCTATGTACTATAAAACTTTCTTTTCTTGAATTATTTTTGGCTCCTCATATTTGGGCACTTGCCTTTTTCTTTCGATCTCATGCCACGTTTGAAACGTTGAGGAACCTGCTGGCTCATGGGACCCGCATGTCATCCTCTATGTGCTATAAAAGTTTCCTTTGTTGGATTTTTTTTCCCTCTGATTTTTGGCTTGCCTTTTTCTTTTGATCCCCTGCCCCTTTGAAACGTTGAGTAAGCTGTTGGCTCAAGGGACCCGCATGTCATCCTCTATGTCCATCAACTTTCCTTTCTTGGATTTTTTTTCACCCCCTAATTACTAGCTACTTTCTTTTTCTTTTGATCTCAAGCCGCATTACAAACATTGAGACCGCTGCTGCAAAATGGGACCCACATGTCATCCTCTATGTACAATAAAGTTTCTTTTCTTGGATTATCTTTTGCTCCTGATATTTTGTCACTTGCCTTTTTCTTTCGATCTCATGCCGCCTTTGAAACGTTGAGTAAGCTGCTGGCTCATGGGTCCCGCATGTCATCCTCTACGAACAATAAAAGTTTCCTTTCTTGGAGTTATTTTTGACCCCTAATTTCTGGCTATTTGCCTTTTTCTTTGGATCTCCTGCCCCTTTGAAACGATGAGGACGCTGTTGGCAGGTCGGTCCCACAAGTCATCCTCTATGAACAATAAAAGTTTCCTTTGATGGATTTTTTTGAACCCCTAATTAATTTCTGGATATTTCCTTTTTTTTCTTTGATCCCCTGCCGCCTTGGAATCGTTGAGGATGCTGCTGCCTCATGGGTCCCGCATGTCATCCTCTCAGAACGGTAAATGTTTCTTTTCTTGGATATTGTTTACCAAATGATTTTTGGCTTATTTTTTCTTTCGATATCCTGCCGCCTTTAAAACGTTGAGGACGCTGCTGGCTCACGGGTCCCACATGTCAGCCTCTATGAACAATAAGCGCTGAGGACGCTGCTGCCTCATGGGTCCCGCATGTCATCCTCTCAGAACGAAAATGTTTCTTTTCTTGGATTTTTTACCAACAGATTTTTGGTTTATTTTTTCTTTCCATCCCCTGCCGCCTTTAAAACGACGCTGCTGGCTCATGGGTCCACGATGTCAGCCTCCCCGTACAAGAAACATGTGATATCTTGATTATTTTGCAGACAATAAACAGTGTATTGCGCTCTGAGCTATTGCAAACGGATAAATTAAATCTTTATTTTTACAACATATATCTTGAATCTCCTTGTTTTTTGTTTTGGCGAAGCATAGGACTTTCCTGTTTTTTTTTTGAGAAAAATCCGAACTATCATGTTCTGGAGTGGGCTGAAATTGTACGTGTCCAAAGGCCCAGAAGGATAGTTCGAAGGCCCAGATGTCTAGATGCAGCCCAATTGAAATCTTTCTTTTCTTGGATTTTTTTCACCCCCTGATTTCTGGCTACTTCATTTTTCTTTTGGTCCTGTGCCGCCTTGGAAACGTTCAGACCGCTGCTGCAAAATGGGACCCGCATGTCATCCTCTATGTACAATAAAGTTTCTTTTCTTGGATTATTTTTGGCTCCTGATATTTGGTCACTTGCCTTTTTCTTTCGATCTCATGCCACGTTTGAAACGTTGAGGAATCTGCTGGCTCATGGGACCCGCATGTCATCCTCTATGTACAATAAAAGTTTGATTTCTTGGATTTTTTTCACCCTCTGATTTTTGGCTATTTCCTTTTTCTTTTGATCCCCTGCCGCCTTTGAAACGTTCATAAGCTGCTGGCTCATAGGTCCCACATGTCAGCCTGTATGAACGATAAAGCTTTCCTTTCTTGGAGTTTTTTTACCCCCTAATTTCTGGCTACTTTCTTTTTCTTTTGATCTCAAGCCGCATTTGAAACGTTGGGACCGCTGCTGCAAAATGGGACCCGCATGTCATCCTCTATGTACAATAAAGTTTCTTTTCTTGGATTATTTTTGGCTCCTGATATTTGGTCACTTGCCTTTTTCCTTCGATCCCATGCCACGTTTGAAACGTTGAGGAACCTGCTGGCTCATGGGACCCGCATGTCATCCTCTATGTACTACAAAAGTTTATTTTCTTGGGTTTTTTTTCACTCTCTGATTTTTGGCTATTTCCTTTTTCTTTTGATCCCCTGCCGCCTTGGAAACGTTGAGTAAGCTGCAAACTCGTGGGACCCGCATGTCATCCTCTATGTACAATCAATTTTCTTTTCTTGGAGTTTTTTTACCCCCTAATTTCTGGCTACTTTCTTTTTCTTTTGATCTCAAACCGCATTTGAAACGTTGGGACAGCATGTCATCCTCTATGTACAATAAAAGTTTCTTTTTTTGGATTATTTTTCACCCTCTGATTTTTGGTCACTTGCCTTTTTCTTTCGATCTCATGCCGCCCTTGAAAACGTTGAGGAACCTGCTGGCCCATGGGACCCACATGTCATCCTCTATGTACTATAAAAGTTTCTTTTCTTTGATTTTTTTCACCCTCTGATCTTTGGCTATTTCCTTTTTCTTTTCATCCCCTGCCGCCTTGGAAACGTTAGTAAGCTGCTGACTGGTGGGACCCGCATGTCATCCTCTATGTACAATCAAGTCTCTTTTCTTGGATTTTTTTTACCCCCTTATTTTTGGTCACTTGCCTTTTTCTTTCGATCTCATGCAGCCTCTGAAACGTTGAGAAGCTGCTGGCTCATGGGACCCACATGTCATCCTCGATACTATAAAAGTTTCTTTTCTTGGATTTTTTCACCCTCTTATTTTTGGCTGTTTCCTTTTTCTTTTGATCCCCTGCCGCCTTGGAAACATTGATTAAGCTGCTGACACAAGGGGCCCGCATGTCATCCTCTATGTACAATCAACTTGCAAGATCTTGGGGCGGAAGAGCTTGTATAAGTGGGACCCATATGTCATCCTCTATGTACAATAAAAGTTTCTTTTTCTTGGATTATTTTTTGCTCCTGGTATTTGGTCTCTTTCCTTTTTCTTTCGATCTCATGCCGCCTCTGAAACGTTGAGTAAGGTGCTGGGTCATGGGACCCGCATGCCATCCTCTATGTACAATCAACTTTCTTTTCTGGGAGTTTTTTTACCCCTAATTTCTGGCTACTCTTTTTCTTTTGATCTCAAGCCGCATTTGAAACGTTGACACCGCTGCTGCAAAATGGGACCCGCATGTCATCTTTTATGT
Source organism: Lolium multiflorum (assembly GCA_030979885.1). Lineage (NCBI taxonomy): Eukaryota > Viridiplantae > Streptophyta > Magnoliopsida > Poales > Poaceae > Lolium > Lolium multiflorum. The sequence goes on from CM061747.1 coordinate 205,025,385, forward strand.
ACAATAAAGTTTCTTTTCTTGGATTATTTTTGGCTCCTGATATTTGGTCACTTGTCTTTTTCTTTCGATCTCATGCCCCCTTTGAAACGTTGAGGAAGCTGCTAGCGCATGGGTCCCGCATGTCATACTCTATGAACAATAAAAGTTTCCTTCCTTGGAGTTATTGTTTACCGCTAATTTCTGGCTACTTCCTTTTTTCTTTTGATCCCCTGCCGCCTTGGAAACGTTGAGTAAGATGCTGACACAAGGGGCCCGCATGTCATCCTCTATGTACAATCAACTTGCAAGATCTTGGAGCGAAAGAGCTTGTATAAGTGGGACCCATATGTCATCATCTATGTACAATAAAAGTTTCTTTTCTTGGATTATTTTTTGCTCCTGATATTTGGTCACTTTCCTTTTTCTTTCTATCTCATGCCGCCACTGAAACGTTGAGTAAGGTGCTGGCTCATGGGACTGTACAATAAAGTTTCATTTCTTAGATTTTTTTTACCCACTGATTTTTGCTAACTTGCCTTTTTCTTTTCGATCATATGCCGCCTTTGAAATTGAGGTCGCCGCTGGCTCATGAGTCCCACAAGTCAGCCTCTATGAACAATAAACCTTTCCTTTGTTGTATTTTTTTTACCCCTAATTTCTGGCTATTTGCCTTTTTCTTTTGATCCCCTGCGGCCTTTGAAACGATGAGGACGCTGCTGGCAGGTCGGTCCCACATGTCATCCTCTATGAAGAATATAAGTTTCCTTTTTGGATTTATTTTTGACCCCTAATTTCTGGCTATTTGCCTTTTTCTTCTGATCCCTGCCGACTTCGAAATGATGAGGATGCAGCTGGCAGATCGGTCCCACATGTCAGCCTCTATGAACAATAAATGTTTCCTTTGTAGGATTTATTTTTTACCCCTATTTTCGGGCTACTTGCCTTTTTCTTTGAAACGTTGAGGACGGTACTGTCTCATGGGTCCCACATGGCATCCTCTCTGAACGATAAACCTTCATTTCTTGTTAACGACAGGTTTATCAGTATTATTTTCGCAGACTAATACAAGCTCTTTGGCTCCAAGATCTTGCAAGTTGATAGATTAAATCAAGGAATTATTAGGATATGTTTTAAATTTCAAATCCACTTTATGAATTTTTAAAAATACCGTTATCCATGTGGGTATGGAGCGATCAAGGATTTTCATATTGGGCATGAGCAGTTTCAAAAATTGGAACCCTATAATTCAAAATAAATAAAAACAACTTTTATGTAGAATCTCCGTGTATTTTTTTTTGCCAATCATAGGATCTGTGTTTCATTAGAAAAGGGCCGAAATTGCATGAGCAGAAAGGCCCATTTGTAGTTATTGGGCTTCGACGGCCGGAGCAAGTAGGCCGAGAGCAATTACCATGTAGATGGCCGTTGGCAACCCAAAGTGAAATATTGGGCCCAACAGGGGAATGCTGAACAGTACTATTTTCTAATTGGAAGGTGGTACATGGCGTAATCCTGCCAAAAAAAAAGATGGACACGGGTTGCTGAAATTTGCCCATCTGCGCCTAATATCGCCGCCGCGGCTCCGCTTCCGCCGCCGCCGCCGCCGCCATGCCTCGTCTCGCGTCGAGCTCGCGGTACTGCCGCGTCTCGGGCACGGGGTACCGCGGCGTCCGCGCGCGCCCCAAAGGTACGTATTACGCGGAGATACGTGACGGCGGCGAGCGCATCGGCCTCGGCACCTACGAGACCGCGCACGAGGCCGCGCGCGCGTACGACGCCGTGGCGTGGCGGCTCGGGCGCCCGCGATCGTCGATGAATTTCCATGACGTGTGGACGCGCCAGCAGGCCGAGGATCTCGCGCCGCCGCCGTACATCGTTAGACAGGAGGAACAGCACCGCCGCCGCGAGACGGAGCGCCGTTTGCGCATCGCCGAGCGGGACGAGCGCGCGGCGCGCGAGTGGGCGGCCCGCTTCCCCGAGGACGTTGCCGCCGAGAACGAGCACTTCCGCAGACGGAGGGCGGAGAAGGCGACGAGGCGGGCAGCGAAGAAGGAGGACCGCGCACGACGGAGGGCGGAGAAGGCGACGAAGCGGGCCTTCATCGAAGCGCAGCTCGCCGGGCCGACCACCATTGGCGAGGACGACCCCCGTTGGATTGACCTCTTCTCGTCGGATCCGGTGTCGGGCACGACACCGGACTCGTCAGATGTCGAGTTTTAGTTTAGTTTTATCGCACTACTTTGTACAAATATGAACTACGGAGTATCTATCAAGCTAATTTTATCCTATTTTATGTCTATTTCTAGTCTTTGTTTGATCTTCTGTTTTACTGCACTCTATTTTTCATTATATTCTGTTTTTGGCGCTGCATTTATAGCGCCTCTGAAAATACGCTGTTTCAGCCCTGCATTTGGCCGCCACAGTTTGCAGCTTCCGGTGAAGCTATTGCCGGCTCCATGCGCAGCATCAGCCATTCAGCCCACAGCGCCTAAATATAGAGCCACTGCTGGAGTTGCTGTAATATGTTTGTCAGCAGGAGCTTACCTAATTAGTTAAAAAAAAGATGTTCAGCGTGGGATTCGAAAAAAAGATCTTCATGTTTTTTTCCTAGCTATCCTAGTTCGGACTTTTCATTGTGTTGGCTAGTGCATGAAGCTTGACACCTGTATTATGTGATCCTGATATGAGGATAAGAACACCTTCAGGTTGCATTGCTAATGGTGTCTACTGCAGCAGTGGCGTACCTTCAATGGAGACTGATGCAAGAGAGTTGGTACTGGTGAACCTGCACCTGACATCATCGTGCCACCTGAAGTAGGTTGTGTATTGGGATTAGACTGATAAGCATAGCACCTTGCAAAGAACAAGATGCTGCTAGTGTTGGTTAACGTGATTTTACGACAAAAGTCATGTATGCTCAACAGGTGCCGTACCTAGTTTGGATATTGTGTTGTTACCCTTTTGTGGTTTGGTGTTTGTCCAACAGAGAAAGCTACTCTTTTCCCGTGTAAGTGTTATTATGTGAACAAAAGTTGTATGTACATATATATCGGTCAGAGAACCAAGATTGCATATTCTTGCCTGGTTATAACACATAAGTCATAATAACAATTAAAGAGAAAAGGAACATTTGCCTTTGCAATGTGATTGTGCCAAGTAGATTAGACAACCAACCACAAACATTACAGGTCAACAGCCAAACGCATGCGAAAGTCCTAAGGTAAGCTCCATAATACATGTTGAAACCAAAAGCCTAGAAACCATAAGAAAGGTAGCTCCACATCACAGTTCCACGACAGCAGCATACTGATCATAAAACATATATCAAGTCAGGACAGCTGCACCACTGGGTAAGCATCCATGGGGTCTGGCTCAAGAGCGAAGACTGTGTGAATGCTGCAAAATGTGGCTCTTGCCTCACCCCACCCATACATCTTATCATGGAACCTTACCAAATCAGCATGAATCATCTTGACATAAACATAGCTCCTCTCTCCATGCTGATGGGATTGAACAATGCGCCAGTTGCAGTGCTTCAGCTTGTCAAACAGTATGCAGGAGATGACGAAGCATGCTGGCTGGTCTTTTGTAGTGACAATGGCTTGGAGTAGCTGGTCCTGTGAACCACCCAACTGGATCTTTAGAGCTTGAAGGACAGTCCGTGCTATATAAGCTACCGTTGCTGACTTCAGCTCAGAATCAGGTGAATGACAGCTGACATCTTGTCCTAGAGATGCAGATCCTTCTTGATCATCACCACTACTTACAGGTGCGTCAGGTTCAACAGAAGGCACATCAGGTACATGCTCCGGTTCATAGGAGTCGGTAGCACGGTAGAACCTAAAGGGATAGTAGGACCAGATATGTTCTCGGACAGGACCGCTTGCTGAAATCTCTACAATACCAGCTCCAGGTAGACCACTAGTCTCTACAGAGGGTAAACCACCAATATCCACTTCAGTTAGAGGCTCTACCCTACCAGCTCCAGGTCCACCACCAGTCAGTACTCTGGGCAGGACGGGTTTTAACAATGCAAAACATACTTCAGGTGCAGGATCATCAGTAGCAACTCCAGCATCAGCACCAGTTATATCGGTCTTGACAATAGGTAAACCGTTTTGCTCCAGTTCAGAGAATTCCCGTGGCACGACACCGTTCACTAGAGGCTCTACACTAGCAGCTCCAGCTGCACCACCAGTTTCTACAGCAGGGGGTAAACCCAATCCACAACCTTCTTCATGTGACACGATGATGCCAGGTATAGGCTCATCAGTACCAGGTCCAGCTGCATCAGTCTCCATAGACAGTAAACAAGGTGGCGTCGGAGGTTTAAAAGACTGGCATGCCATTTCACCTTTGTCATCAGACAATATAGAGTTTTCTTCAACTCTATGTTTCTGCAATAATAAGCACATGAACAGAAATTAGACCAGAGCATCTAGCCATCTAACAGGGGCAGCGGCAAAACAAGCGTCGGTCCATATGTTTACCTTGTCATCTGGGATATCAGAACACACAGATTTAGAAGTCATTTCACATAGCATCCGCTTTTTCGTTCCTTCCCCTACGTCCATCTGGAATAAGTAATACTATTGATCACATAAAACTAATTAATCAAATATATGCATATGTTGAGAAGTTTGCACGGCAAATTGTGGATTCTGCTTTTATCACCTACGAATCGTCGTTCTATATATTTACCTTGTTATCTGGGATATCAGAAGTCAAAGAATGAGAAGTCATCTCACTAAGTATCGGTTTTTTCGCTCTTTCCCCTCCATCCATCTGCAATAAGAAGTACTATTGATCACATAAAGCCAATTCATTGAATATATGCATATGTTGAGAAGTTTGCACAACAAATTGTGGATTCTACTTCCAATCACCAAGTAATCTCGTGAGAAATGCATGATCAAGATATGTTTCTCCCTCTTGATCGACATCTGCATCTCCATTAAGACTAATCATCGTGCGATGGTGCTAGCGCATACACTTCCAATCACCAGACAAGCAAAAAATTGTTGATTCTAGTAATGCTTAATCAGCAGTGGCCATGGAACGACCACAGATCGACCAAGCAAAAAAATAAATCATCAGCCTACTGACCACCAGGCAAAACAAACTAGGCCCATACATGGCCTCACAAATCATCATCAAACGTCGATCAAACTAGCAAGTTTGAACATGGATTACTAATTTATTTTCTGATAAAGTGAGTATATTAATATCGAAAGATATTGATTACACTGAGCCTCTGCAACAACGCAATACCTTACTGGTAGTACGGATGCACATGGATTCCTAATACTCCCTCTGTTCGGTTTTAATTAGTCGACGAGAGGGAGAGAAGAAAATGAACTGTCGATGCTTTCAACTAGAGTCAATTAAATACGAACGGAAGAAGTACGTAGTAGTATTGACAAATATCCGGATCTAGTCTAAAAACAAATTGGCATGTAAATCCTAGTAGTCTACTAAACTAGGATCAATACCCTAGATTAGGGTTGCAAGCGGCGTCCGCGAATCGTCCCGCAAAGCAGAAAATTAGAGCAAATAGTGGTTGAGATTAGAGCAGATTTAAAGCACTCGCACTGAAACTAGCTAGCCCGCTACCCACCCCGCTTGACACCCTGCCCTAGATGTGAATCTACACCAAATATTCAAACAAGGATGAGCAACCGCCAATAAAATTTTATCCGCACATCATCATCTCTACCATACAAAAGGGTATGGTGATTTCACATACAGCCATTGTTGCCGCGGGACGAGGATGAGTGATGCGCCGCGGAGAAGGTGCCTCACGCCTCTGTCGCCGCCGCCGTCGAAGAGGAAGTCGAAGCCGCGCGATTGTGGTCCGTCGCCGATATGGAGGTGGAGCTACTAGGGAAGAGATGGAGGTGGAGGTGGAGAGGGAGTGATGGTTTGTACTAGTGGCGGCCGGTGAGATAGTTATAAATACAGCCTCTCTCTCTTTTTTGGCAAGGAATGCAGCTTCTCTTGGAAGGCAACGAGGCAACGCACTCCAGATTATTATAATAATATGGACGGAGAAATTTGGTCGCATCTGTGTTGTCTTGTCAAATGAATCACCAGGATTTGCTTTTAGTACTCCAGATTTGGGCGACCCAAGGAAGTAGAGATAGTAATGTACGCCATCTAGCTGCACGCTATCAAATCAAATAAATGGTCATGCCATTTACTTTTAAGATGGTGCAGCAGTTATTCTGACCAAAGAAACATGCACGTCTGCTGATTATTTCTGATGGGTATACATTTACCGTCCGCTAGCAAAGATTGTTTGGCACATTGTTCTTATGGCTTTCAACATCACACCCCTTAATAATATTATTAATCAATGTTTGGGCAATCAATTGAGTGTGTTAATAAAAAATTAAAACCCACAAATCCAACTGTACTATTTTTAGGACCATATGAAAGACAAGGAATGATTTTAAATGCCATATGGAGTACCTCCAACCATGTGAAATATGGTTCTGTCATGCAGGTGATACCCATGGCTTCGCATTGGATCTGTATGTTGTCCTACATACAGTCAACTATGAAGTACCACGATTTGGTTTTTGGGTGCAACCGGCTAGAGAATGATGCACGGGTTTGTACAGCCAGTACAATTCACATTAAGATTTTCTGATAGGATGTTGATGTGTATATGTAAGAATCATACACTAGAATGTCTTCTATGTTTAGATGGTTGATCTACGTTTATACTTTCTGTGAACCATGAGGTTAAGACCTTTGTACTGTAATAAAGATTGCTAAATAACAGTATATATGTATGCCTCTAGGGACACTGAAACAGCCAAACAACCATGCATGTGTATAGACCGTATTTGATCAAATTAAAAGAAGCGCCTGGGTTCATGCAAATAGCATAAATTTATCACCTAAGTACATTAGCTATAAATAGTTAAATAGGAGTCAAGACCAACTGAGCTAGCTAGTAGTATGATCCTACTATTACATAAATATCCCTAACTCTGATTGTCTTTGTTCCAGTCCAGCGCGTTGGTGTAGCTTGGGATGAACCAAAACCCCGTATGCCAGTTGGCCCCTGGACCGCTGCTTGAGAAAGATATGCTTTGGTGGTCTTCGCCATTTAGACTGAAGCGGAAAATTTCTTGATGTGATGTGTCAAACTGAGAGCCAATGGCCTGAGGCGTGGTGTAGATGCAGTTTCTTCTTGTCAAATATCCTGGGGGAAATGTTGCACCACCCACTGGCATGAAAATCGGATAGTTCAACCCAAGGAACATAGAATAGTCTCCAAGATTAGTAACCCTTTCCCACGGGTTGGCTGGAAGTAACCGACTAGTGTCATTCGAGAATACAATGCAGGTATACCCCGAATAGCTGTGAACAGCGCGACCGCAATGGACAGAAGGGGTACTATCATAATGAGTTGGAGCACCGTCAGCGTCAAAATCCATTACGCCACGTGCATAGACCAGGAGAAGTCTAGAACGATCTTGAGATCTTGCCAGCCACCACGTACGACTATTAGAGTCAAAATCATCATCGTCATCAAATCCAGCCGTCCACGGAATGAATGGAGCAGGGAGCACTATAGGACCTTGAAAAAGGAAAGAACACGTCACATGAAAATATATTTCATGATTTATCTACTAGTGATATTGATTTGATATTGGGATGCCAATACTAGTACTTTATAAAATCATGGTCGAACATAAGATGGTTTGAAATATATTTCGAACATCTTGGTAAAACTTCATATGGATTTAAAACATGTTCCCGAAAATATTGGTCCAAATTTTAGATGGTTTGAATATAGTACTCCTTATTCTCTAGAACCGGGGGAATATAAACAAATGAAAGTTTTTATCAATATTGCATGGCACCTTTATTGATTCTATTTCTACTCTACCTTAAATTTTCTAGGGAGTAATAATAAAGAAACTTAATTACTAGGGGGCCTTTTTCCTAAGGAACAACATGCACATTAGACCATACTAAAATTCCTATAGATGTTAAATTCTATATATGTCCATACCACAAGAGGGTTATGGTGTGCGCCTATGGAATTCCTTTAAGCCAAAAGATGCCAAGACAGTTCAACAAATAAGAGGTGAAATACTATATAAGTTACGTATATAAAAAAGATAGGGAGGAAATGTTACCAAATTGATTAGGATCCCATGCATAAACATTTCCAAGCTCAGTAACGGCGAACACAAGTCCGTTATGTATAATTGCATCGCAGTATATGGCGCCGTACTGAAACTGGTTTTCAAGAAATATCCATGCACGAGGATATTCGCCATGGAGGTAGGCAATTGCAAAGTCGAAGATTGCGACAAGGGAGAAATCTTGATACCCCCTAGCAGCTGTAGGAACTTGGCAAATAGCTATCTTCTGCAGTTGAATAGCAGAACGCTGATACTCGAATATAAGTGGATTGTGTGTGGTTTCCAACTTGTCCCTCAAAGATGGAAGCTTAATCTTGCGATGAGTGTAGACATTGAGGAGGTTCCACTTGCCTTCGGGGCCAACCATGGCGATCCAATCTCCATTGGCGCCTGCCCGCTCCTCATCCTTACCGTGTGGCATTAGGCCATCATAGGAGAACCTGTCCAGCGGCAGTAGTTTGCACTTGCTGTGCACCGGCAAATCCTCCTTGAACACCGCCCATGGTTTATCCGCCGGGTCACAACAGAGAACACACGGAAGGCCAAACGGCTGAGAAGCAGGCAGAGTGGCACTGTATTTGGCTGACTGAAGAATACTTTTGGAGGAACCGACTAGGGACGCGGCGGTGATGGCGTCGCACTGGCTGATGAGCACTTCAAGGGGGCCTTCCGTAAACACCTTGTGAAACAGCCCAGATCCACAGACCCTGCTCGATTTCGCCATCGCAATGAGGCAGGTGGTACAATGGGGTTGGTATTTTCTTGGGCGATCTACTGATTCGAACTTTGGGAGAGAGATGGCGATCAATGGCGGCAGGTGGGGGTTTGAGTTGGAGAACAGAGGCTCTCAAACTGGGCACTGCTGGATAGGATGCGAAAGCGCCATGGCGGAGACGCAGGCGCGTGCTATGGAAGATGGGCGGAGTGGGGATAGACGACGGAGGTGAACCGAGACGCTCATATACTGCCTACTGCAGTTTCGAGGAGAGTGTGAATGTGTTCAAAAAAAGAGGAGAGTGTGAATGTGTTCAAAAAAAGAGGAGAGTGTGAATGTGACCCGACACCCGAGTAGGAGCCGAGCAGACGGACTATAGGAGTAGCCCCATCATTACAGAACATTAATCGTGCTTCCTACAATAAATAAGTGAAACATCCCAGGCTTGTGTTGTCTAATCAAATCGATGGCCATGTCAGTATTATGGTGAACAAATAAAACAAATACACACCAACCTTGTTCTTTTTGCAACGTACACCAACCTAGCAAGGCATCAACCTTCTCGCCATCAACTACGACTCCGTGGCTCCGTCCCACCAAAGTTGTCTCAACTTTGTAAAAAAAATACATCTATCCATCTAAATTTTAACAAAGGTGAGACACTTTTGGTGGGACCGAGGGAGTACAAAAAAACTTCACTACTCCATGCTAGTATCGGCCACTAATTCAAATTTCAACTGAAGGCGTGCTATTTTATGGTCCTGAAAATTGCCAAAAAAAATACAACCCAAAAATGCAACAGATCCATGTTAAGGGGGTACACCCTACGCAATATACATTAAGAAACTTTGAAACTTCAGCGACCTTGTAAGAATGCCCATGACAGTGCAGTTTTGCCAAATTAGGAAGAGACGAAATATGAATTCAACCAAAGAAATCTAAACGAATCCTTAGACAATAGCATAGTTAACACGTTCAGAAAAAAATGATGACTCCAAAAGAACAACATTAGCAAGAAATAGTCCATTTTAGTTTGAATTTGCAGTCACATACATAACTAGTAGTACTGCCAAAATACTATAATACTCCGAGCTGCATTCTAGCACTCCAACTAGCTAGTAATAGTTCTGGAGTAGTAGTACTACTATACAAGTCCAAAATACATCCGAACGAACCCTACTTCGAACTAAACTACTCCCTCCGATCTTCGAGTAACTACATTGCAGTATGACTAAACGAAGATTATTGTATAACCTTCTTGTTGATGCAAACGCAGATAGGCAACACACGCTGCCCTCCATTCTGCTTCGCGTAACGGGGCGGCACCGCCAGGAAAGAAGTGAGCTGCTGCAACATGATCGAGCTAGGCGTCGGGGAGCTCGTCGGCTCGATTACCGCCATCAAGGTGTCCGTCGAGAGGTCACTGGTCCCAGCCGTCGCCGGCGTCGGCGGACCAATCACCAACAGCTGCGCCTTGTACATCGGAAACAAGCACGCGGCCGACCTGATGCACACACAGGACACAATGGTGGTCGGGCCGAGCGCTCCAACGGTGATGGCGAACACGCTACCGTCTTCTTCCCCACTGCCGATGAACAGGTGTCCCCGCGGTTGTACCGGAAGACGAACTATGCACCAGGCGGGTATGCCATACTGGAACGTAAACACTGGGATGGAGTGGGATGCTTGGAGGTGTACCAGGAGCTCCCGCGGCGGGCCGGTGAAGCTGCAGCCGGTATTGATGGCCTCTGTGCAGCCGCACGGACCATGCGGGCACGCGATATAGTGCTTGTAGGACTCCGTGGAGGCGACCAAGCTCTGGCAGCCGACGCACTTGACCATTGCCCCAGATCGATTCGACGGCGGCAATCTTGGCCCAGATCGATTCGACGGCGGCAACCACGCCGGCTGCTCGCACTTCTTGCACGGGTTCGGCGCAAGCTCGCCGACGCAGCGCCGACAGCCCATATGACCGCCCTTGCACTGCACGGAACAACGTACGTGGCATCAGTTGTCATTGACATTTCTCACAGGTGAACCTAAGAATGAAATCGGAAGGGAGCGACCTTGGATATGGGGGGTTTGAAGGGCAGCAGGCAGAGGGGGCACAAGAAGAGGGCCTCCTCCATCTTCAGAGAAGAGTGATCGGGAAAACGAGAACGGGATGGGTTCTTTTTTTTATACATGCCTTGGAGTGGAGTATGGATACTACTACTTATAGGAAGAACTTCCTTGCTAAGAATCGGCGTCGGCCGTACGCAAGCATAGATGCACCAGCGGCTCTGCAGTTTGTCAAAATAAAAGGACAGAGCTGCAGTGACTTGAAGTCTCCAAATCTCATTGTGACTTGGTGCCACCATCTACCAACCATTTGAGATCCAACGTTCCAAACTAATCTCTTATTTCGAACCTAAAAACAAAAATTACGAAAAAAATCCAGTAAAATGTAGATGCCTTGTTCTAAAATCTGTGAATATTTCATCCCACTCGGACGATTAGCTTGTGATTAAAGAGCTTTTTACGTATACGAGCACTAGTTTAAACTAAATACTCCCTCTGATTCATATTAATTGACTTCAATATGGATGTATCTAGAACTAAAATGTGTCTAGTACATCCATATTAGAGTCAATTAATATGAACCGGAGGGAGTATATATTTGCTCACAAACCTTTGATTCAAATCGAATGAAACTTCACCAAAATATAAATCGAAATATGCACGATTAACTGGAAGTTCTTGAAATATTTCTGAGCAATTATAATAATTATTTAGTTTAAATTCTAAGTCGATCGCATACATTGGATCTGAGATGGATGGTGGATGGTGGCACCAAGTCACTGTGAAACTTGGAAGTATCAAGTCAGTGAAGCTCTATCCCAAAATAAAAGCTTCGTGAAGGGGGCAGTTTGGTTCAAAAAAGAAGACAGTGCCAAGCAGTTGTCAAACAATACCCATATAGTCAAATGTACTCCCTCTGATTCAAATGAATTGACTCAACTTTGTCTAGATATATGGATGTATCAAGTCACTGAAGCTAAAATAAAAGCTTCATGAAGGGGGAAGTTTGGTTCGAAAAAAAATACAGTGCCAAGCAGCTGTCAAATAGTACCATAACGTCAAATGTACTCCCTCCGATTCAAACGAAATGACTCAACTTTGTATTTTGCATGTTAAAGGTTTTTCGTAAAACTTGGCCAATCTTAACATAGTTTGCCTTTCTAAAAAAAGATATAAGCCCTAAGGCTCCTTTGATTCATAGGATGGGAAAACCATAGAAATATGGAAAACATAGGATTGAGATTTAATGGCTAGTTGAATCATATAGGAAGATGAGTTGTGTTTGATTGTGCCAAAGGAAATTTTCCATGAGGTATGACCTAATGTTTTATTCTTATAGGATTTGCACTGCAAGATTCCTATAGGATATGTTCCTATGAATCAAACAACTAGTGTGGGGAAAATTCACATGTGATCTAAATCCTACATAATTCCTATACAAATCCTATATATGAATTTTAGTTGTTAGGTCACTTAAAATGACTTCACTTGAAGAGTTACATTTTTGTTTTTTTCTGAATTAGTAGTGATGCCTAACCATATATATACCTAAACCAAGAGAATCAGCATAAACTTATGTATATTAATAGTAAGCGCATATATGAATGTTTTTTATCTACAAACCCAGGGTCATATATATGTACATAGAAACATGCATATATACTAGTTTTTGTACCTTGGTGTGTTCCTCTTTTGGGCTATCTCTTTTTTGTTCACCGATTCACAACCAACGCCCTAGATTAATTTGGCACTTAAAAAATAACATTTTGTTTTTGGCGCACTAACACAAATAGTAGTAGCACGGTCAACACTGTAGAGAAGTACAAAATAAATGTGTGTGGGAAAAAATGACTTAAAGTGACCATTACATTGAGAAAAAGGGTAGAACCAAGCATTGCACAGGGAAAAAGCAGTGTAGTGCCCAGAAGAAAAAAACAAGTTGGGTTATACTCCCTCCATCCTGAAATAATGGGTGTAGAGTTAAAATTTGTCCATAAAAGAGTGTACTTCTCGTTTTGCAATGCACTTCAAAATTTGTCCACAAAAGAGTGGTAGTAAAAAATATTTCTTTCTCATCACGAGGGATATAGTTTCTTCACGACTAGTACGTACTACCTCCATCACAAAGCTTAAGTCTTTTTTTAAGAGTCAAAGCAAGTAAAGGTTGACGAAAATTTAGAACAATCTATCAACTAATATAATATTTTGTAGATACCATACCAAAAAAAATCGTTGTCTATGTATTGATATTAATTTTGTATTTTGCATGATAATGATTTTTGGTAAAATCTTAGTTTACCTTGACATAGTTTGAGCTTCTAAAAATAATATAAGCCTTACGCTTTGGGATGGAGGTAGTAGTATTTAGCATAATATGGTTTTCTTATTTACTACATGCATTTAGATCATTGGAGGTGGAAAAGTTGAAGAGGAAAGTGATGGTCGATGACAGTTTCCCAATGTAATAATAAAATCCTTAATATGCCTTGAAAACCCACACGTACGCTCTTTCTAGGACAGAGGCTATGAGGTAATGCACCCACGCGCTGTCATCTGCCGGTTCGTGCTATGTCTCCCAAATCTTGAAATATCGTCAGTTATCCATTTCACGTCCACACTTCTCCCTCTCTCCACGGACTAGGAAAAAACCCTCTCTTCACTTCCCCTTCCCATTCCACCGATGGAGAGCCCAACCGACGCCGTCAACGCAGCGAAAGCGAAAGCCGCGCGGCTGGCCTTAGCCGCAGAGGAGGCGTGCAGAGCCGCGACCGCAGCACGCATGGCCGCAACGGCGGCGATCATTGCCGCAGCGGATGCCAAAGACGAAGCGGAGGCCATTGCCGAAGGTCGGGCCATCGGTCGCTCATCGGCATCTGATGCTGTTGGTAGATGGGTCCACTCTCTTGGGAAGCATCCCCTAGATGACGAGGACGAGGTTGAACTCATCTTTGAACCGCCGCCGCCGACCTTCGACGAGAATATCGTCGACGAGGGGGAGGAAGTATGTTCCGATTCACCTCTCTCCCTTATTCAACATAGCCCTGTATCGATTTGCGCTATGGTCTCTCCCTCTTTTTTTTGCGCTATAGCGTTTTGAATTAGCGTCAGAATCTTTTTAGATTCATATTCAGTATTAGTTGCAACTGCTACATATTTGCTTCACATCCGATTCACCTCTCTCCCTTATTTAACATAGCCCTGTATCGATTTGCTCTATGGTCTCTCCCTCTTTTTTTTGCGCTATAGGGTTTTGAATTAGCGTCAGAATCTTTTTAGATTCATATTCATTATTAGTTGCAACTGCTACATATTTGCTTCACCTGTTTATTTGGCATGTATCAGGTTGCTACTGATGAGGTTGACAGCGATGTCGAGTCGCGTCATAGGAAGGCCAGGGCCACTCTCAACAAGCTTAAGGCGGGGAAGTTCGACAAGTATTGGAGTGAACCCTGGACTGGTGCCAGGAACAGCTGCCCCTTCTGCACAAAGAGCATAAAGGTTGACTTTCGAAGCGTCCTGCAGCATGCCGAAGCCGGTGGGTCCGGCTGTCTCAAAGTTGGGGAAACTGTTAACCGATCCGGCTTCATAGCCAACCACATGGCATATGGGCTATTCCTAAGGAAGAAATTGAACCAAGCTATCGAGACCGGTCGTGTGCCTCCTCCCAAGCCCAAGCCACCAAAGATTAAAGGTATGGGCAGCAAGAAGCAGAAGAAGCGGGACCAGGAAGAAGATGGTAAATATACTCCGTAACTGTTGTGCATGTTTGTCTCTCCTACTGCTTCAAAAGCAGCATCTTTTGTTGAACTCTGTTTATGTTTGCTGCTCAGCAGCGTTTGTGGTGAACCTATTAGCTTAATTAGGGGTTGTTGAACTATGTCTGTGTTGAACCTTGCTTAATTAGGTTGTGTTGAACTCTGTTTGTGTTGGCGTGGGAAGGGGGGCATGATGCTACCCTGAATTTGCGGGACCCCCAAAAAACTTGCAAATACGAGTGATGCATCCAAAAGGAACAAACTTCTTACATGGTAGACCCCAGTCTGAAAGCAAGAAATGCGATCGGGTCCTTAACAGCCACCGCCCGGATTGATCGGGTATTTTGCCTGCCTACCGCATGTGACTTGTGCTCACTGAAGTTTGGGACCTCACGCATGGGCACCACACGTAAGTGACAGACCTGTTGGTGTAAAAACTCGAGTGATTATTATACTGCATTAGTACAAAGTTTCCTATGGATTCAAGGGTTGGAAAGCCAAGTTAACTCATTTTCATGACTAAGAAGGAGCCAGGCTTACTTTTTCATTTTCATGTTTTAACTTGTTTAAATCTTGGTCAAACAAAGGATCTGACCAGGATTCAAGTGGGCATAAAAATTCAAAAAAGAAATCAAAAAAAAAACCAAAGCACATAAGCTTCTTATGTCATATAGTAAGCATTACAGTTGATCAACGAAGTCTAGACATATTCAAACCAGAAAAATATTGTATATACCCCCTAACCCTAAACTCTGTCTTATGAAGTCAAGCATGAAGAAAAGTGGTTTTGGGTTTCAAACATTGGAAATTGAAAAAACTCCCAAAAGCTTCATTTTGGAGTGACTAAGAAGAATCCAGGCTTTCATTTTCATTTTCATGTTTTAAATTGGTTTAAATCTTGGTCAAACCTAGGATTTGACCAAGATTCAAATGGACATAACAAATTCAAAAAAATCAAAACCAAACACATAGTCTTTTGATGTCATATAGTAAGCATTCAAGTTGATAAACAAAGTCTAGACATATTTAAACAAGAAAAATCATGTATATACTTGGCCCCTAACCCTAAACTCTGTCTTATGAAGTCAAGCATTAAGAGGAGTGGTTTTGGGTTTCAAACATGGAAATTTAAAAAACCTCCCAAAAGCTTCATTTTGGAGGGACTAAGAAGAATCCAGGCTTACTTTTCATTTTCATGTTTTAAACTGGTTTAAATCTTGGTCAAACCTAGGATTTGACCAAGATTCAAATGGGCATAACAAATTCAAAAAAAAACTAAACACATAGTCTTTTGATGTCACATAATAAGCATTCAAGTTGATAAACAAGGTCTAGACATATTCAAACCAGAAAAATCATGTATCTACCCCCTACCCCTAAACTTTGTCTTATGAAGTAAAGCACGGAGAGATATCATTTTGGGTTTCGAACATGGAAAATTTAAAAAAACCTCCCAAAAGCTTCATTTTGGAGTGAATAAGAAGGATCCACACTTACTTTTCATTTTCATGTTTTAAACTTGTTTAAATATTGGTCAAACCTGCAAGGATTTGACCAAGATTCAAATGGGCATAAAAATTCAAAAAAAAAACCACTTCTCTTCGTCCTTGACTTCATTAGACAGAGTTTAGGGTTGGGGTATATACATGATTTGTAATGTTTAAATATGTATAGACTCTCTTGATCAACATGAATGCTTACTATAACTTAAGAAGCTTAATTATGTGCTTTGGTTTTTCATTTTTTGAATTCTTTATTGAATTTTTATGCCTATTTGAATCTTGGTCAAATCCTAGGTTTGACCAAGAATTAAACAAGTCAGTAACATGAAAATGAAAAAGTAAGCCTGGATCCTTCTTATTCACTCAAAAAATGAAGCTTTTGGGAGGGTTTTTGAATTTTCCATGTTTGAAACCCAAAACCATTCCTCTTATATGCTTGACTTCATATATATCACAGAGTTTAGCCTTAGGGGGTATATACATGATTTTTCTAGTTTGAATATGTCTAAACCTTGTTTATCAACTTGAATGCTTACTATAAACCAAAAATTCATGTATCTACACCTAACCCTAAACTATGCATGAAGAGAAGTGGTTTTGGGTTTCAAACCTGGATATCTCAAAAACCCTCCCAAAAGCTTCATTTTGGAGTGAATAAGAAGGATCAAGGCTTAATTTTTCATTTTCATGTTTTAATCTTGTTTAAATCTTGCTCAAACCTAGGATTTGACCAAGATTCAAATGGGCATAATTTAAAAAAATGAAAAATCAAGGCACATAGTCTTCTTATATATGTCATATAGTAAGCATTCAATTAAGTTGATAAACAAGCTATGGACATATTCAACCCAGAAAAATCATGATGAATCTACCCCCTATATATCCCTAAACCCTAACTTATGAAGTCAAGCATGAAGAGAAGTGGTTTTTGGTATAAATCATGGAAATTTCATATTCATGTTTATTAAACTTGTTTAAATCATGGTCAAACCTAGGATTTGACCAAGATTCAAATGGGCATAAATATTCAGAAAAAACAAAAAATGGAAAATCAAGGCACATGTTTTAAACTTGTTTAAATCTTGGTCAAACCAAGGATTTGACCAAGATTCAAATGGGCCTAAAAATTTAGAAAAAAATCAAAAAGAGAATGAAAAACCAAAGCACATAGCATTCTTATGTCATATGTATAGTAAGCATTCAAGTTGATAAACAAGGTCTAGACATATTCAAACCAAAAAATCATGTATATATCTACCCCTAACCCTAAACTGATCTGTCGATCTTATGGAAGTCAATCATGAAGAGAAGTGGTTTTGGGTTTCAAACATGGAAATTTCAAGAACATCCCAAAAGCTTCATTTTAGAGTGACTAAGAAGGATCCATGCTTACTTACTCGTTTGCACGTGTTAAACTTGTCTAAATCTTGGTGAAACCTAGGATTTGACCAAGATATGATTCAAATGCGCAGAAAATTAAAAAAGTCAGAAAAATTAAAAACCAAAGTACATAGTCTTCTTATGTCATATAGTAAGCATATTCAAGTTGATAAACAAGGTTTGGACATATTCAAACCATACAAATCATGTATCTATACCCCCTAACCCTAAACTTTTTCTTATGAAGTCAAGCATGAAGAGAAGTGGTTTTGGGTTTCAAAGATGGAAATTTCAAAAACCTCCAAAAACTTCATTTTAGAGTGACTGAGAAGTTAGCATTAAAGTTGATAAACAAGGTTTAGACATATTCAAACCAGACAAATCATGTATCTACCCCTAACCCTAAACTCGGTCTTATGAAGTCTAGCATGAAGAGAATCGTTTTGAGTTTCAAACGTTTAAGCCAAAAGCCCCATTTCAAATATTTCAAACTTATTCAAAGTTGGTTCAAATTTGAAAGACATACAAGTTATAGCACACATAGTGCATACATTTTCACACATACTGCACTAGATGCTAACCCTATAGTTTGAGGCCACTTGGATGAGGTCGAAAAAGTTCTTGGATTAGAATCGTGTTGTTCGAACCCCGTAGTTGGATTTTTTTGAACCTTGATCTGTAGTACAGGGCAAAACCCTAGTTTAACCTATTTAATTATAGATTCGTATATCGATTTTTCTACCTTTTTATTATTACTATGCTGCAGATGTGCGTTTGCCCGTCGAGTGAAACTCGGAGGAAGAGGGATCACTCGGAAGGAGAGAAAAAAGGCAGAGCATTATGGTGTCTTCCCTTTTTCGGGTGATGATGATGATGTTGACTGTTGTGCAGGGTTTGTCAGTGCGCAGGAGGTGCGAGCGAGCGAGCGAGCGAGTCGAGCGAGGCCGAGAATGAGAGAGATTTGTTTTTTTTGTGAGAGGGACAACCGAAGGATCCAGAAGGACCCACAGACTTCCAATACGCATCCTGATGCGTCTTCTCTTGACAAAGAAGATGGCTGGGAGTTGGCGTACCTATTGCACGTGACTTGTGCTCACTCAAGTGTGGGACCTCACGCGTGGGCACCACACGTAAGTGACAGACCTGTTGGTGTAAAAACTCGGTTGATTATAATAGTGCATTAGAACAAAGTTTCCTATGGATTCAAGGGTAGGAAATCCAAGTTAACTCATTTACATGACATTATTTTTTCCATGAAGCAAAGTTAACACTATCAATTGGTACATTTTGGAGTGACTAAGAAGGATCAATGCTTACTTATTCGTTTAATTTCACGTGTTAAACTTGTCTAAATCTTGTTCAAACCTAGGATTTGACCAAGATTCAAATGGGCAGAAAAATAATTAAAAAACAGAAAAATGAAAAACCAAATCACATAGTCTTCTTATGTCATATAGTAAGCATTCAAGTTGATAAACAAGGTCTAGACATATTCAAACCAGACAAATCATGTATCTATACCCCTAACCCCTAAACTCTGTCTTATGAAGTCAAGCGTGTGAAGAGAAGTGGTTTTGGGTTTCAAACATCGAAATTTCAAAAACCTCCCAAAAGCTTCATTTTAGAGTGACTAAGAAGGATACATGCTTCCCTTTACATTTTCATGTTTTAAACTTGTTTAAATTATCTTGGTCAAACCTAGGATTTGACGAAGATACAAATGGGTGGGCACAAAATTCAAAAAAATCAGAAAAATGAAAAACCAAATCACATAGTCTTCTTATGTCATATCGTAAGCAATCAAGTTGATAAACAAGGTCTAGATATATCCAAACCAGACAAATCATGTATCTACCCCCTGTCGATCTTATGAAGTCTAGCATGAAGGGAAGTCGTTTTGGGTTTCAAACATTGAAATTTAAAGAACATCCCAAAAGCTTCATTTTAGAGTGACTAAGAAGGATACAGACTTCCCTTTTCATTTTCATGTTTTAAATTTGTTTAAATCTTGGTCAAACCAAGGATTTGACCAAGATTCAAATGGCCCTAAAAATTCAGAAAAAAATGAAAAGAATGAAAAACCAAAGCACATAACATTCTTATGTCATATGTATAGTAAGCATTCAAGTTGATATACAAGGTCTAGACATATATATTCAAACCTAGGATTTGACTAGCTAAGATTCAAATGGGCATAACAAATTCAAAAAACAAAAACCAAACACATAGTCTTCTGATGTCATATAGCAAGCATTCAAGTTGATAAACAAACTTGTTTAAATCATGGTCAAACCTAGGATTTGACCAAGATTCAAATGGGCATAATTTTAAAAAAATGTAAAATCAAGGCACATAGTCTTCTTATGTCATATAGTAAGCATTCAATTAAGTTGATAAACAAGGTCTAGACATATCAAACCAGAAAATTCATGTGTCTAGCTACCCCTAACCCTAAACTCTGCACGAAGAGAAGTGGTTTTGGGTTTCAAACATGGATATTTCAAAAACCCTCCCAAAAACCTTCATTTTGGAGTTAATAAGAAGGATCAAGGCTTACTTTTTCATTTTCATGTTTTAATCTTTTTTAAATCTTTGTCAAACCTAGGTTTTGACCAATATTCAAAAGGGCATAATTAAAAAAAATGAAATATCAAGGCACATAGTCTTCTTATGTCATATAGTAAGCATTCAATTAAGTTGATAAACAAGCTCTAGACATATTCAAACCAGAAAAATCATGATGTATCTACCCCCTATATATCCCTAAACCCTAACTTATGAAGTCAAGCACGAAGAGAAGTGGTTTTTGGTTTAAATCATGGAAATTTCAAAAACCCTCCCAAGAGCTTCATTTTGGAGTGACTAATTAAGAAGCATACATGCTTACCTTTTCATATTCATGTTTTAAACTTGTTCAAATCTAGGTCAACAAACCTAGGATTTGACGAAGAATCAAATGGGTATAAAAAATTTAAAAACAAGCTCTAGATAAGCTCAAGTTGAAAAACAAGTTCTAGACATATTCCAACCAGAAAAATCATGCATGTACCCCCTATATATATATCCCTAAACCCTGACTTATGAAGTCAAGCATGAAGAGAAGTGGTTTTTGGTTTCAATCATGGAAATTTCAAAAACCCTCCCAAGAGCTTCATTTTGGAGTGGCTAAGAAGGATAGATACTTAATTTTTCATATTTATGTTTTAAACTAGTTTAAATCATGGTCAAACCTAGGATTTGACCAAGATTCAAATGGGCATAAAAATTCAAAATAAATGAAAATAAATGAAAAACCAAGGCACGTAGTCTTCTTATGTCATATAGTAAGCATTCAATTAAGTTGATAAACAAGGTCTAGACATATTCAAACCAGAAACATCATGTATCTAGCTACCCTAGCCCTAAACTCTGTCTTATGAAGTCAAGCATGCATGAAGAGAAGTCGTGGTTTTTGGTTTCAAACATGGAAATTTTAAAAACCCTACCAAGATCTACATTTTGGAGTGACTAAGAAGGATATATGCTTAATTTTTCCTATTCATGTTTTATTAAACTTGTTTAAATCATGGTCAAACCTAGGATTTGACCAAGATTCAAATGGGCATAAAAATTCAAAAAAACAAAAAAATGGAAAATCAAGGCACATAGTCTTCTTATGTCACATTAGTAAGCATTCAATTAAGTTGATAAACAAGGTCTAGATATATTCAAACCAGAGAAATCATGTATCTACCCCCTAACCCTAAACTCTATCTCATGAAGTCAAGCATGAAGAGAAGTGGTTTTTGGTTTCAAGCATGGAAATTTCAAAAACCTCCCCAAACTTCATTTTAGAGTGACTAAGAAGGATACAAGCTTGCCTTTTCATTTTCATGTTTTAAACTTGTTTAAATTATCTTGGTCAAATCTAGGATTTGACAAGATTCAAATGGGCAAACATATGATAAGTGATGCAAATATCATTTCTAAGTGCGGGCAAACCAGAGATATGTGGTTTTTGGTTTCAAACATATTCAAACGAGA
Organism: Lolium multiflorum; assembly: GCA_030979885.1. Lineage (NCBI taxonomy): Eukaryota > Viridiplantae > Streptophyta > Magnoliopsida > Poales > Poaceae > Lolium > Lolium multiflorum. The sequence continues at coordinate 205,046,965 of CM061747.1, forward strand.
GAAATCATGTATCTACCCCCTAACACTAAACTCTGTCTCATGAAGTCAAGCGCATGCATGAAGATATGTGGTTTTTGGTTTCAAACATGGAAATTTCAAAAACCCTCCCAAGAGCTTCATTTCGAAGTGATTAATTAAGAAGCATACATGCATGCTTACTTTTTCATATTCATGTTTTAAACTTATTCAAATCTTGGTGAAACCTAGGATTTGACCAAGATTCAAATGGGTATAAAAATTTAAAAAATACAAAAAAGGTCTTCTTATGTTATATAGTAGGCATTCAATTAAGTTGATAAACAAGTTCTAGACATATTCAAACAAGAAAAATCATGCATGTATCTACCCATAACCCTAAACTTTGTTTCATGAAGTCAAGCATTGTGGTTTTTGGTTTCGAACATGGAAATTCAAAAACCCTCCCAAGAGCTTCATTTTGAAGTGACTAAGAAGCATACATGCTTACTTTTTCATATTCATGTTTTTAACTTATTCAAATCTTGGTGGAACCAAGGATTTGACAAAGATTCGAATGGGTATAAAAATTCAAAAAAAACAAGGTCTTCTCTTATGTTATATAGTAAGCATTCAATTAATTTGATAAACAAGGTCTAAACATATTCAAACCAGGAAAATCATGTATCTACCACCTAACCCTAAACTCTGTCTTATGAAGTCAAGCATGCATGAAGAGAAGTGGTTTTTGGTTTCAAGCATGGAAATTTCCATGTTTGAAACCCAAAACCACTTCTCTTCATATGCTTGACTTCATATGACAGAGTTTAGCGTTAGGGGGTAGATACATGATTTTTTGGTTTGAATATGTCCAGACCTTGTTTATCAACTTAAATGCTAACTATATGACATCAGAATGGGCATAAAAATTTAAAAAAATTAAAAATGTAAAACCAAAATTTAATTGGGAGGAAAGGGTACATGAATTACAATTAAAAAACAAGGTAACTTAAATACTTGGATGCCCCAAGATGTGTGGAAGCCCAAAACAATGGCAAAACATATCATGTGCGCATGCTGCATCCAATTCAAGTAGAACACATAGTAGGCATCGATAGTTTGACCTAAATTTGAAATCAAAGAGAAGGTGGTTAGAAAAAATCAAAATTGGCAAAGCAAAGCATGAAATCAAAAAATTGTGATGCACTCTAGCTATGAAAATTATCAAACAATGCAAACCAAAATGATTTTTTAGAGGAATACTAGTTCAACTTATTTAATTTTTTATTTGTAGGCCAAAATCAAACCCCGTAGTTGGATTTTTTTTTCAACTTGATCTGTAGTACTGGGGAAAACCCTAGTTTATAACCTATTTAATAATAGATTCGTAGTCGATTCTTTTACTTTTTTATTATTACTATGCAGCACATGTGTGTTTGCCCGTCGAGTGAAACTCGGAGGAAGAGGAATCACTCGGAAGGAGAAGAAGGGAGAGCAGTCACGGGGCCCCTCTTATTGATGGTGTATATTCTTTTTCTGGTGATGTTGACTGTTGTGCAGGGTTTGTCAGTGCGCAGGAGGTGCGAGCGAGCGAGCGAGTCGAGCGAGGCCGAGAATGAGAGAGATTTGTTTTTTTGTGAGAGGGACAACCGAAGGATCCAGAAGGACCCACAGACTTCCAATACGCATCCTGATGCGTCTTCTCTTGACAAAGAAGATGGCTGGGAGTTGGCGTACCTATTGCACGTGACTTGTGCTCACTCAAGTGTGGGACCTCACGCGTGGGCACCACACGTAAGTGACAGACCTGTTGGTGTAAAAACTCGGTTGATTATTATAGTGCATTAGAACAAAGTTTCCTATGGATTCAAGGGTAGGAAATCCAAGTTAACTCATTTACATGACATTATTTTTTCCATGAAGCAAAGTTAACACTATCAATTGGTACATTTTGGAGTGACTAAGAAGGATCAATGCTTACTTATTCGTTTAATTTCACGTGTTAAACTTGTCTAAATCTTGTTCAAACCTAGGATTTGACCAAGATTCAAATGGGCAGAAAAATAATTAAAAAACAGAAAAATGAAAAACCAAATCACATAGTAAGCATTCAAGTTGATAAACAAGGTCTAGACATATTCAAACCAGACAAATCATGTATCTATACCCCTAACCCCTAAACTCTGTCTTATGAAGTCAAGCATGTGAAGAGAAGTGGTTTTGGGTTTGGGGGTATATATACATGATTTTTATTGTTTAAATATATATAGACTTTGTTGATCAACATGAATGCTTAATTACTATATGACATAAGAAGTTTATGTGCTTTGGTGTTTCATTTTTTTGATTTCTTTTTTGAATTTTTATGCCCATTTGAATCTTGGTCAAATCCTAGGTTTGACAAAGATTTAAACAAGTTTGAAACATGAAAATGAAAAAGTAAGCTTGGATCCTTCTTAGTCACTCCAAAATGAAGCTTTTGGGTGGGTTTTTGAAATTTCCATGTTTGAAACCCAAAACCACTTCTTCTCTTCATGCTTGACTTCATAAGACAACGTTTAGGGTTAGGGGGTAGATACATGATTTTTCTGGTTTGAATATGTCTAGACTTCGTTGATCAACTTGAATGCTTAGTATATTACATAAGAAGACTATGTGGTTTGGTTTTTGATTTTCTTGATTTTGTTTGATTTTTTATGACCATTTGAATCTTGGTCAAATCCTAGGTTTGACCAAGATTTAAACAAGTTTAAAACATGAAAATGAAAAAGTAAGCATGGATCCTTCTTAGTCATGACAATGAGTTAACTTGGCTTTACTACCCTTGATGAATCCATAGGAAACTTTTTGTACTAATGCAGTATAATATTCTGGTTTGAATATGTCTAGACCTTGTTTATCAACTTAATTTGAAAGACATACAAGTTATAGCACACATAGTGCATACATTTTCACACATACTGCACTAGATGCTAACCCTATAGTTTGAGGCCATTTGGATGAGGTCGAAAAAATTCTTGGATTAGAATCGTGTTGTTCGAACCCCGTAGTTGGATTTTTTTGAACCCTTGATCTTTAGAACTGGGCAAAACCCAAGTTTAACCATGCAAGATTCAAATGGCCCTAAAAATTCAGAAAAAAATCAAAAGAATGAAAAACCAAAGCACATATATAGCATTCTTATGTCATATGTATAGTAAGCATGCATTCAAGTTGATAAACAAGGTCTAGACATATATATTCAAACCAGAAAAATCATGTATATATCTACCCCTAAAACTCTAATTAAACTATGTCTTATGAAGTCAATCATGTAGAGAAGTGGTTTTGGGTTTCAAATATGGAAATTTCAAGAACCTCCCAAAAGCTTCATTTTAGAGTGACTAAGAAGGATCCAGGCTTATCTTTTCATTTCATGTTTTAAACTTGTTTAAATCCTGGTCAAACCTAGGATTTGACCAAGATTTATGGGCATAAAATTCAAAAAAATCAGAAAAATAAAAAACCAAAGCACATAAGCATATTCAAGTTGATAAACAAGGTTTGGACATATTCAACCCATACACAAATCATGTATCTACCCCTAACCCTAAACTCTGTCTTATGAAGTCAAGCATGAAGAGAAGTGGTTTCGGGTTTCAAACATGGAAATATCAAAAACCTCCCAAAAACTTCATTTTAGAGTGACTGAGAAGGTTGCATGCTTCCCTTTTCATTTTCATGTTTTAAACTTGTTTAAATCTTGGTCAAACCTAGAATTTGACAAGATTCAAATGGGCATCAAAATTCAAAAAAATCAGAAAAAGAAAAACCAAAGCAATAGTTTTCTTATGTCATATAGTAAGCATTAAAGTTGATAAACAAGGTCTAGACATATTCAACCAGACAAATCATGTATCTATACCCCTAACCCCTAAACTCTGTCTTATGAAGTCAAGCATGTGAAGAGAAGTGGTTTTGGGTTTCAAACATCGAAATTTCAAAAACCTCCCAAAAGCTTCATTTTAGAGTGACTAAGAAGGATACATGCTTCCCTTTTCATTTTCATGTTTTAAACTTGTTTAAATTATCTTGGTCAAACCTAGGATTCGACATGATTCAAATGGGCATCAAAATAAAAAAAAACAGAAAAAGGAAAAACCAAAGCAATAGTTTTCTTATATATGTCATATAGTAAGCATTAAAGTTGATAAACAAGGTCTAGATATATCCAAACCAGACAAATCATGTATCTACCCCCGGCCTGTCGATCTTATGAAGCTAGTCTACTAGCATGTGAAGGGAACTCGTTTTCGGTTTCAAACATAGAAATTACAAGAACATCCCAAAAGCTTCTCCATTTTAGAGTGACTACGAAGGATACTGACTTCCCTTTTCATTTTCATGTTTTAAACTTGTTTAAATCTTGGTCAAACCAAGGATTTGACCAAGATTCAAATGGGCCTAAAAATTTAGAAAAAAATCAAAAAGAGAATGAAAAACCAAAGCACATAGCATTCTTATGTCATATGTATAGTAAGCATTCAAGTTGATAAACAAGGTCTAGACATATTCAAACCAAAAAATCATGTATATATCTACCCCTAACCCTAAACTGATCTGTCGATCTTATGGAAGTCAATCATGAAGAGAAGTGGTTTTGGGTTTCAAACATGGAAATTTCAAGAACATCCCAAAAGCTTCATTTTAGAGTGACTAAGAAGGATCCATGCTTACTTACTCGTTTTCACGTGTTAAACTTGTCTAAATCTTGGTGAAACCTAGGATTTGACCAAGATATGATTCAAATGCGCAGAAAATTAAAAAAGTCAGAAAATTTAAAAACCAAAGTACATAGTCTTCTTATGTCATATAGTAAGCATATTCAAGTTGATAAACAAGGTTTGGACATATTCAAACCATACAAATCATGTATCTATACCCCCTAACCCTAAACTTTTTCTTATGAAGTCAAGCATGAAGAGAAGTGGTTTTGGGTTTCAAAGATGGAAATTTCAAAAACCTCCAAAAACTTCATTTTAGAGTGACTGAGAAGTTAGCATTAAAGTTGATAAACAAGGTTTAGACATATTCAAACCAGACAAATCATGTATCTACCCCTAACCCTAAACTCGGTCTTATGAAGTCTAGCATGAAGAGAATCGTTTTGAGTTTCAAACGTTTAAGCCAAAAGCCCCATTTCAAATATTTCAAACTTATTCAAAGTTGGTTCAAATTTGAAAGACATACAAGTTATAGCACACATAGTGCATACATTTTCACACATACTGCACTAGATGCTAACCCTATAGTTTGAGGCCACTTGGATGAGGTCGAAAAAGTTCTTGGATTAGAATCGTGTTGTTCGAACCCCGTAGTTGGATTTTTTTGAACCTTGATCTGTAGTACTGGGCAAAACCCTAGTTTAACCTATTTAATTATAGATTCGTATATCGATTTTTCTACCTTTTTATTATTACTATGCTGCAGATGTGCGTTTGCCCGTCGAGTGAAACTCGGAGGAAGAGGGATCACTCGGAAGGAGAGAAAAAAGGCAGAGCATTATGGTGTCTTCCCTTTTTCGGGTGATGATGATGATGTTGACTGTTGTGCAGGGTTTGTCAGTGCGCAGGAGGTGCGAGCGAGCGAGCGAGTCGAGCGAGGCCGAGAATGAGAGAGATTTGTTTTTTTTTGTGAGAGGGACAACCGAAGGATCCAGAAGGACCCACAGACTTCCAATACGCATCCTGATGCGTCTTCTCTTGACAAAGAAGATGGCTGGGAGTTGGCGTACCTATTGCACGTGACTTGTGCTCACTCAAGTGTGGGACCTCACGCGTGGGCACCACACGTAAGTGACAGACCTGTTGGTGTAAAAACTCGGTTGATTATAATAGTGCATTAGAACAAAGTTTCCTATGGATTCAAGGGTAGGAAATCCAAGTTAACTCATTTACATGACATTATTTTTTCCATGAAGCAAAGTTAACACTATCAATTGGTACATTTTGGAGTGACTAAGAAGGATCAATGCTTACTTATTCGTTTAATTTCACGTGTTAAACTTGTCTAAATCTTGTTCAAACCTAGGATTTGACCAAGATTCAAATGGGCAGAAAAATAATTAAAAAACAGAAAAATGAAAAACCAAATCACATAGTCTTCTTATGTCATATAGTAAGCATTCAAGTTGATAAACAAGGTCTAGACATATTCAAACCAGACAAATCATGTATCTATACCCCTAACCCCTAAACTCTGTCTTATGAAGTCAAGCGTGTGAAGAGAAGTGGTTTTGGGTTTCAAACATCGAAATTTCAAAAACCTCCCAAAAGCTTCATTTTAGAGTGACTAAGAAGGATACATGCTTCCCTTTACATTTTCATGTTTTAAACTTGTTTAAATTATCTTGGTCAAACCTAGGATTTGACGAAGATACAAATGGGTGGGCACAAAATTCAAAAAAATCAGAAAAATGAAAAACCAAATCACATAGTCTTCTTATGTCATATCGTAAGCAATCAAGTTGATAAACAAGGTCTAGATATATCCAAACCAGACAAATCATGTATCTACCCCCTGTCGATCTTATGAAGTCTAGCATGAAGGGAAGTCGTTTTGGGTTTCAAACATTGAAATTTAAAGAACATCCCAAAAGCTTCATTTTAGAGTGACTAAGAAGGATACAGACTTCCCTTTTCATTTTCATGTTTTAAATTTGTTTAAATCTTGGTCAAACCAAGGATTTGACCAAGATTCAAATGGCCCTAAAAATTCAGAAAAAATGAAAAGAATGAAAAACCAAAGCACATAACATTCTTATGTCATATGTATAGTAAGCATTCAAGTTGATATACAAGGTCTAGACATATATATTCAAACCTAGGATTTGACTAAGATTCAAATGGGCATAACAAATTCAAAAAACAAAAACCAAACACATAGTCTTCTGATGTCATATAGCAAGCATTCAAGTTGATAAACAAACTTGTTTAAATCATGGTCAAACCTAGGATTTGACCAAGATTCAAATGGGCATAATTTTAAAAAAATGTAAAATCAAGGCACATAGTCTTCTTATGTCATATAGTAAGCATTCAATTAAGTTGATAAACAAGGTCTAGACATATCAAACCAGAAAATTCATGTGTCTAGCTACCCCTAACCCTAAACTCTGCACGAAGAGAAGTGGTTTTGGGTTTCAAACATGGATATTTCAAAAACCCTCCCAAAAACCTTCATTTTGGAGTTAATAAGAAGGATCAAGGCTTACTTTTTCATTTTCATGTTTTAATCTTTTTTAAATCTTTGTCAAACCTAGGTTTTGACCAATATTCAAAAGGGCATAATTAAAAAAAATGAAATATCAAGGCACATAGTCTTCTTATGTCATATAGTAAGCATTCAATTAAGTTGATAAACAAGCTCTAGACATATTCAAACCAGAAAAATCATGATGTATCTACCCCCTATATATCCCTAAACCCTAACTTATGAAGTCAAGCACGAAGAGAAGTGGTTTTTGGTTTAAATCATGGAAATTTCAAAAACCCTCCCAAGAGCTTCATTTTGGAGTGACTAATTAAGAAGCATACATGCTTACCTTTTCATATTCATGTTTTAAACTTGTTCAAATCTAGGTCAACAAACCTAGGATTTGATGAAGAATCAAATGGGTATAAAAAATTTAAAAACAAGCTCTAGATAAGCTCAAGTTGAAAAACAAGTTCTAGACATATTCCAACCAGAAAAATCATGCATGTACCCCCTATATATATATCCCTAAACCCTGACTTATGAAGTCAAGCATGAAGAGAAGTGGTTTTTGGTTTCAATCATGGAAATTTCAAAAACCCTCCCAAGAGCTTCATTTTGGAGTGGCTAAGAAGGATAGATACTTAATTTTTCATATTTATGTTTTAAACTAGTTTAAATCATGGTCAAACCTAGGATTTGACCAAGATTCAAATGGGCATAAAAATTCAAAATAAATGAAAATAAATGAAAAACCAAGGCACGTAGTCTTCTTATGTCATATAGTAAGCATTCAATTAAGTTGATAAACAAGGTCTAGACATATTCAAACCAGAAACATCATGTATCTAGCTACCCTAGCCCTAAACTCTGTCTTATGAAGTCAAGCATGCATGAAGAGAAGTACGTGGTTTTTTGGTTTCAAACATGGAAATTTCAAAAACCCTCTCAAGAGCTTCATTTTGGAGTGACTACGAAGGATACATGCTTAATTTTCATATTCATGTTTTAAACTTGTTTAAATCATGGTCAAACCTAGGATTTGACCAAGATTCAAATGGGCATAATTTAAAAAAATGTAAAATCAAGGCACATAGTCTTCTTATGTCATATAGTAAGCATTCAATTAAGTTGATAAACAAGGTCTAGACATATCAAACCAGAAAAATCATGTATCTACCCCTATATATCCCCAAAAACTCTGTCTTTATGAAGTCAAGCATGAAGAGAAGTGGTTTTTTGGTTTCAAGCATGGAAATTTCAAAAACCTCCCCAAACTTCATTTTAGAGTGACTAAGAAGGATACAAGCTTGCCTTTTCATTTTCATGTTTTAAACTTGTTTAAATTATCTTGGTCAAATCTAGGATTTGACAAGATTCAAATGGGCAAACATATGATAAGTGATGCAAATATCATTTCTAAGTGCGGGCAAACCAGAGATATGTGGTTTTTGGTTTCAAACATATTCAAACGAGAGAAATCATGTATCTACCCCCTAACACTAAACTCTGTCTCATGAAGTCAAGCGCATGCATGAAGATATGTGGTTTTTGGTTTCAAACATGGAAATTTCAAAAACCCTCCCAAGAGCTTCATTTCGAAGTGATTAATTAAGAAGCATACATGCATGCTTACTTTTTCATATTCATGTTTTAAACTTATTCAAATCTTGGTGAAACCTAGGATTTGACCAAGATTCAAATGGGTATAAAAATTTAAAAAATACAAAAAAGGTCTTCTTATGTTATATAGTAGGCATTCAATTAAGTTGATAAACAAGTTCTAGACATATTCAAACAAGAAAAATCATGCATGTATCTACCCATAACCCTAAACTTTGTTTCATGAAGTCAAGCATTGTGGTTTTTGGTTTCGAACATGGAAATTCAAAAACCCTCCCAAGAGCTTCATTTTGAAGTGACTAAGAAGCATACATGCTTACTTTTTCATATTCATGTTTTTAACTTATTCAAATCTTGGTGGAACCAAGGATTTGACAAAGATTCGAATGGGTATAAAAATTCAAAAAAAACAAGGTCTTCTCTTATGTTATATAGTAAGCATTCAATTAATTTGATAAACAAGGTCTAAACATATTCAAACCAGGAAAATCATGTATCTACCACCTAACCCTAAACTCTGTCTTATGAAGTCAAGCATGCATGAAGAGAAGTGGTTTTTGGTTTCAAGCATGGAAATTTCCATGTTTGAAACCCAAAACCACTTCTCTTCATATGCTTGACTTCATATGACAGAGTTTAGCGTTAGGGGGTAGATACATGATTTTTTGGTTTGAATATGTCCAGACCTTGTTTATCAACTTAAATGCTAACTATATGACATCAGAATGGGCATAAAAATTTAAAAAAATTAAAAATGTAAAACCAAAATTTAATTGGGAGGAAAGGGTACATGAATTACAATTAAAAAACAAGGTAACTTAAATACTTGGATGCCCCAAGATGTGTGGAAGCCCAAAACAATGGCAAAACATATCATGTGCGCATGCTGCATCCAATTCAAGTAGAACACATAGTAGGCACCGATAGTTTGACCTAAATTTGAAATCAAAGAGAAGGTGGTTAGAAAAAATCAAAATTGGCAAAGCAAAGCATGAAATCAAAAAATTGTGATGCACTCTAGCTATGAAAATTATCAAACAATGCAAACCAAAATGATTTTTTAGAGGAATACTAGTTCAACTTATTTAATTTTTTATTTGTAGGCCAAAATCAAACCCCGTAGTTGGATTTTTTTTTCAACTTGATCTGTAGTACTGGGGAAAACCCTAGTTTATAACCTATTTAATAATAGATTCGTAGTCGATTCTTTTACTTTTTTATTATTACTATGCAGCACATGTGTGTTTGCCCGTCGAGTGAAACTCGGAGGAAGAGGAATCACTCGGAAGGAGAAGAAGGGAGAGCAGTCACGGGGCCCCTCTTATTGATGGTGTATATTCTTTTTCTGGTGATGTTGACTGTTGTGCAGGGTTTGTCAGTGCGCAGGAGGTGCGAGCGAGCGAGCGAGCGAGTCGAGCGAGGCCGAGAATGAGAGAGATTTGTTTTTTTGTGAGAGGGACAACCGAAGGATCCAGAAGGACCCACAGACTTCCAATACGCATCCTGATGCGTCTTCTCTTGACAAAGAAGATGGCTGGGAGTTGGCGTACCTATTGCACGTGACTTGTGCTCACTCAAGTGTGGGACCTCACGCGTGGGCACCACACGTAAGTGACAGACCTGTTGGTGTAAAAACTCGGTTGATTATTATAGTGCATTAGAACAAAGTTTCCTATGGATTCAAGGGTAGGAAATCCAAGTTAACTCATTTACATGACATTATTTTTTCCATGAAGCAAAGTTAACACTATCAATTGGTACATTTTGGAGTGACTAAGAAGGATCAATGCTTACTTATTCGTTTAATTTCACGTGTTAAACTTGTCTAAATCTTGTTCAAACCTAGGATTTGACCAAGATTCAAATGGGCAGAAAAATAATTAAAAAACAGAAAAATGAAAAACCAAATCACATAGTCTTCTTATGTCATATAGTAAGCATTCAAGTTGATAAACAAGGTCTAGACATATTCAAACCAGACAAATCATGTATCTATACCCCTAACCCCTAAACTCTGTCTTATGAAGTCAAGCGTGTGAAGAGAAGTGGTTTTGGGTTTCAAACATCGAAATTTCAAAAACCTCCCAAAAGCTTCATTTTAGAGTGACTAAGAAGGATACATGCTTCCCTTTACATTTTCATGTTTTAAACTTGTTTAAATTATCTTGGTCAAACCTAGGATTTGACGAAGATACAAATGGGTGGGCACAAAATTCAAAAAAATCAGAAAAATGAAAAACCAAATCACATAGTCTTCTTATGTCATATCGTAAGCAATCAAGTTGATAAACAAGGTCTAGATATATCCAAACCAGACAAATCATGTATCTACCCCCTGTCGATCTTATGAAGTCTAGCATGAAGGGAAGTCGTTTTGGGTTTCAAACATTGAAATTTAAAGAACATCCCAAAAGCTTCATTTTAGAGTGACTAAGAAGGATACAGACTTCCCTTTTCATTTTCATGTTTTAAATTTGTTTAAATCTTGGTCAAACCAAGGATTTGACCAAGATTCAAATGGCCCTAAAAATTCAGAAAAAATGAAAAGAATGAAAAACCAAAGCACATAACATTCTTATGTCATATGTATAGTAAGCATTCAAGTTGATATACAAGGTCTAGACATATATATTCAAACCTAGGATTTGACTAGCTAAGATTCAAATGGGCATAACAAATTCAAAAAACAAAAACCAAACACATAGTCTTCTGATGTCATATAGCAAGCATTCAAGTTGATAAACAAACTTGTTTAAATCATGGTCAAACCTAGGATTTGACCAAGATTCAAATGGGCATAATTTTAAAAAAATGTAAAATCAAGGCACATAGTCTTCTTATGTCATATAGTAAGCATTCAATTAAGTTGATAAACAAGGTCTAGACATATCAAACCAGAAAATTCAGGTGTCTAGCTACCCCTAACCCTAAACTCTGCACGAAGAGAAGTGGTTTTGGGTTTCAAACATGGATATTTCAAAAACCCTCCCAAAAACCTTCATTTTGGAGTTAATAAGAAGGATCAAGGCTTACTTTTTCATTTTCATGTTTTAATCTTTTTTAAATCTTTGTCAAACCTAGGTTTTGACCAATATTCAAAAGGGCATAATTAAAAAAAATGAAATATCAAGGCACATAGTCTTCTTATGTCATATAGTAAGCATTCAATTAAGTTGATAAACAAGCTCTAGACATATTCAAACCAGAAAAATCATGATGTATCTACCCCCTATATATCCCTAAACCCTAACTTATGAAGTCAAGCACGAAGAGAAGTGGTTTTTGGTTTAAATCATGGAAATTTCAAAAACCCTCCCAAGAGCTTCATTTTGGAGTGACTAATTAAGAAGCATACATGCTTACCTTTTCATATTCATGTTTTAAACTTGTTCAAATCTAGGTCAACAAACCTAGGATTTGATGAAGAATCAAATGGGTATAAAAAATTTAAAAACAAGCTCTAGATAAGCTCAAGTTGAAAAACAAGTTCTAGACATATTCCAACCAGAAAAATCATGCATGTACCCCCTATATATATATCCCTAAACCCTGACTTATGAAGTCAAGCATGAAGAGAAGTGGTTTTTGGTTTCAATCATGGAAATTTCAAAAACCCTCCCAAGAGCTTCATTTTGGAGTGGCTAAGAAGGATAGATACTTAATTTTTCATATTTATGTTTTAAACTAGTTTAAATCATGGTCAAACCTAGGATTTGACCAAGATTCAAATGGGCATAAAAATTCAAAATAAATGAAAATAAATGAAAAACCAAGGCACGTAGTCTTCTTATGTCATATAGTAAGCATTCAATTAAGTTGATAAACAAGGTCTAGACATATTCAAACCAGAAACATCATGTATCTAGCTACCCTAGCCCTCAACTCTGTCTTATGAAGTCAAGCATGCATGAAGAGAAGTCGTGGTTTTTGGTTTCAAACATGGAAATTTTAAAAACCCTACCAAGATCTACATTTTGGAGTGACTAAGAAGGATATATGCTTAATTTTTCCTATTCATGTTTTATTAAACTTGTTTAAATCATGGTCAAACCTAGGATTTGACCAAGATTCAAATGGGCATAAAAATTCAAAAAAACAAAAAAATGGAAAATCAAGGCACATAGTCTTCTTATGTCACATTAGTAAGCATTCAATTAAGTTGATAAACAAGGTCTAGATATATTCAAACCAGAGAAATCATGTATCTACCCCTAACCCTAAACTCTATCTCATGAAGTCAAGCATGAAGATATGTGGTTTTTGGTTTAAAACATGGAAATTTCAAAAACCCTCCCAAGAGCTTCATTTTGGAGTGACTAAGAAGGATATATGCTTAATTTTTCATATTCATGTTTTCAACTTGTTTAAATCATGGTCAAACTTAGGATTTGACCAAGATTCAAATGGGCATAAAATTAAAAAAACAATAAAATGAAAAACCAATGCACATAGTCTTCTTATGTCATATATATAGTAAGCATTCAATTAAGTTGATAACAAGGTCTAGACATATTCAAACGAGAAAAATCATGTATCAAGCTACCCCTAACCCCAAACTCTGTCTTATGAAGTCAAGCATGAAGAGAAGTACGTGGTTTTTTGGTTTCAAACATGGAAATTTCAAAAACCCTCTCAAGAGCTTCATTTTGGAGTGACTACGAAGGATACATGCTTAATTTTCATATTCATGTTTTAAACTTGTTTAAATCATGGTCAAACCTAGGATTTGACCAAGATTCAAATGGGCATATATGAATCTTTAGCAGGTGCGTTTTTTTACTAATCCATATGGAATATTTTGATAAAACCCTTTTAGAAGGCTTTGTTAAGGCCTCAAGGACAATGAGTTGGGAGGAGGCCAGGTAGACTGTAGCTAGGCATTGATTCGGAATTTATGATGCTTGCGACTTGCTTGCGCGGCTTGTTGATTTCCCAGGTGACGCAGCTTTTTTTGACTGCCCAGCCATGGATAGGTCATAGGAGTGCAGAGCTGTAGGCGGTGCGGATAAGTACGCGGGGCATTGATGATGTAGGTGTGTTCGGTTGCCCACGCGAGTGCAGAGCTGTAGGGTTATGCGAGTAGGCCTTTAAACTGGGAGGTGGCACAAGAAGATTTTAGTAAGGAATGGTTCCTTTCCAGAGGAATGGAATGGTTCCATCCCCGCGTTCGGTTTGGACAAAAAGGAGGTACAGAATGGTACTGTTTTTTGTTCGGTTGGAGGAATTGGAGAGCAGAACGGAATGTGGTTAAACTAAACTTTTGTCTAAGAATCGTAATTAACAATGGCAAATAGCCTTTTAAATCTTAAAATCGTAATTAACAACGCCTAATGGCCTTTTTAATCTTAAAATCGTAATTAATGTTATTTTTTGTATGGTCGGGGAATTTGGAGAGTAGAACGGAATGAAGTTAAAGTTTAATCTTTTGTCTAAATATCGTAATTAATAGTGGCCTTTTTAATCTCAAAATCATAATTAACAACAACTAATAATTTTTTTGGTTGGATTAGTGAAGTGCTTTGTAATTAATAGCGGCTAAGTAACAGCCGTTCCACCACATTCCACCGATTCGGTGGAATGGGTGCATTCTGCATATGGGGAGAATATTCCCTTTCGAGGAACCACTCGGTTCCGTTCCATTCCACAACCGAACACAAGAATGGGCTCTAGGTGCGGAACGGTTCCATTCCATTCCACTTGGTTCTGGAACCGAACACACCCTAAATGCGTTGCAATGGAAAATGACAGTGTGTGGTGGCCTGATGGTGAAGAAGAAAGGTCGGGCGAAGAGTTGTTGGCTAGAGTCGGTTTTATACGAATCGACGAGGTGCGGGATAGTTTGATTTTAAGGGCTCCTTTCATTCACAGGATAGGGAAATCATAGGAGTAGGAATGTAGGATTGGGATTTGGGATGACATGTGTAGTTAAATCCTATAATAAGATGAGTTGCGTTTGATTGCGCCAAATGAATTTTTCCATGAGGTAGGACCAAATATTTAATCCTATACTAGGATTTGCACTACTTGATGATTCCTATAGGATTATTTCCTATTGGATATGTTCATATGAATCAAACTACTAGTGTAGGAAATATTCCTATAAGATCTAAATCCTATTATCTTATACCAACCTAATATGAATCAAAGAAGCCCTAAAGGATTTTCGAAGGAATCATGTACGAAGTATGATTTTTCTAAGTCACCCAACATATATACTAGGAATAGAACTAAGTAGTACCATATACTTAGGCCCGCATGCACAAATATTAAGTGTGGATTGAGGAAGTCGATAACTTGGGAAAAAACTTTCGCAACTGCACACCTATGTTACCACCCTTGCGACGCTAATTGTCGTAGAGCTGACCTAGAACGAACTCTTGTCTCGGTTAACATGAGAGAGATAAGGGATAAATACAATTGTGATACACTTTCCTAATATTTTGTTGAATGAGATAATCTTGTGTTTTCCTAATAGGGTTAATTAAGTACACATTTGGCAGCTCGTGTGTTGCATACGTTGGTGAACTTTAGACCCCAACTATATATTATTATTTGAACTCACCTCTAACACTTAATTATGTATAATAAGGTCCCTAACTAACCTCAAACACAATTAGGTATAACAGCGGTCCATAACTAACCTCAAACACTTAATTAGGTCTTACATTGCCCCCTTAGACTACCCCTTACCCTCAGCGACGTACGCAACATGGTGTTTGGGTTGAATGGCCCACCCTATTTTAAAATGTTTTAGTTAATTAATTATGTAAAAAATTATCACATATAAAGTGGAAAAAAGAAAATTAGTAAGGTGTGCCCACCTGGCCTACGGTTGTTTTGTGCGTCCTCCACTGCGTACTCCTCTTGATCTGTGACGATGAACATAGTTCTTTAGAACACATGCAACACTTACAGTTGATAGGCCGTTGCAAAGCTAATCAATGATAAAACCTGCTTTCATAATCCATTGTACTTTGATTTAATTAGTCCCTCTAATGGACCCCAACTATGTGTGCTTGAGATTTAGCAAAATGCTTTGCCGCCGTGCCACATAACAAATAATAAACAGACCAATCAAGTTTTTATCATTGCTAGACCTAACTAAGTGTTCAAGTGCTCAATTTTGACCACATTAGAGTTGAGGGGCCAAACATAATTCTTAAATACGTGAGGGACCGAACATATACTTCTAAACACCCGAGGGACAAGACAAATTTGAGTACTATTGTTATTATTAGACTAGTCACAATGGGGAGTATCATATAATAGTATCATACATATGATACTAATGTACGATATTATTTTCACAGTCCATATTATCATCATGTAGTAGTATAATATGTTACATGTATTTAGGGATTTGTAGAATCTCAATACAAAAGTGTGTACAAGATTTGTTTGGCAGTAATTTTTCTAGTTCTACATGATATGATACGATATCTACCTATGATACCACTATCGTCTCTTTCATCATTAACTGATATGACACATCAACATTTTGCATGCATGTAGTGCATGATACTACTTATGATATTGCCATTGCGAGTAGTCTCCCTTTGTCCTAGAGTACAATGCCAATTTGTTTTCAGAGGCAAACTTAGACTAATACTTGGGCCCGCCAATTATGAGTTGCATGTCATTCAAAACTATATCATCGGATGCTTGTTTCGATGAACTTTCCAATGGTATATTTTGCGGATGTCATAAAATTAGGCTGGTCATACTATTTCTATAGTGGGTAGTATCATGGAGTAGTATCATAGTAATGCTACATTTATTATTTTTTAGAATCTCAATGCAAATTTGTGTACAAGATTTGTTTAGCATTAAGTTTTCTCGTTGTTTGCGCTATGATACAGTATCTACCTATGTTACACTAATCTCCTCTCTCCTACTTAATTAGCTGCCACATCAACATTTTTGTGGGACCAATGTGTATGATACTAGCTATGATACTAGCACTATCATGTGGGTACCTAAATCTCGAGTCAAAGTTTGACACGAAACCGATGTGGACTTTATTCATGGTGGAAGGGAGTAACAATCATAAGCACATTATTATTATTGTTTGAACAACATTTTATTTGATGTGCCATAAGAAGTTTAGAAACTCCTAGCCTGCGGAGGTGGCGTTTTGGCACACGCGTGCATATGCACCAATTATAGAAAATGATTAAAAAAATTATATAAATGTTAATTTTTTTGGTATACATTGTGACATCATATGTTCGTTCACAAGTTTTCGTGGAAAAACGACATTTTGTGTGGCGTGTAAAAAAAGGCAAAAAATATACTGTACGTAGTCGTGTTACAACATCAAAATTTGTCTTTTTTATAGGAGCCACATAATTTTTTTGTGAGAAAACTTGTGTACCAACATAAAATGTCTAGATATACATGTAAAATTTTAGTTTAGAATTTTTTGACACTTTGAAATATGGATTCACATAATGGGAGCATATGCTCCTATGAGGCAAAGTGCATTTCCGCTAGCCCCCGCCATTTCTTATATCTCTATATTGTCTATATATCTATACCTCTACCTCTACCCCCTTGGATTCCTGAACAGACGTACAGTACTAGTAGGGCCTACTATTTATTATTATTACATACTCTAAAAAAAAACCTACTGCAGCCAAAATTTAATATCATCGAGCGGTAAAATTCCCCGCCAACGCCCAAATATCTCGCGCCGCAAAGTTTCAGATCTGCGAATATTTTTTTCCTCAAAAGAAGGACTGCGAAATTCCCTTCTACTCCTCTATCGCCCAGCTTCGCCCTAGTTTCGCCCGCAAGCCCTCAGAGAAACCGCCCCTCTTGCCTACCTCCAGATCTTCCCGGCCGCCGCACTTCGCCGTTCAAGCTGCCACGGCTTCAAACCCCGAGGCTGCCCTATCCGCACCTACTCCGGCGTCCACCGCACCGTATCTCGTTCGCCGACTCTATCGACCACCGCACCTGACCAGCTTCGCCGACACCGACGCCACCGTGCACTGCACATCATCTGCTTCACCGACCTTCTAGTTCGGCCGGCGCGCTGAACACTTCATCGACCGCCCAGCATGTCCTTCTCCGACCCCCCAAGATCTGCTTCCCCGGCACCCACCGCAACAGCAGTCCCCTCGCCGACCTCCACGTCACCCGTAAGAACGCGGAACACGTCTAAACGCCGCCCAGAAATAGGTAACCAGACATCCCTGCGCGTTTTGTTCTGTTAGGAGTATTGCAGCTGACTGTATTTCTGAATTCGTGCTATATTTCTAACTTACAAGTGCTTTCGTTGATAACCACCTCATCCTTTAGGTTTAAACACGACGCATAAGTATGTTTTTCCGTGACCAAACCCACCCATTCGCTGAAACTCTACATGGTATCAGAGCCTAGGTTTCCTTCCTGCTAGCCGCCACAAACAGTACCAAACAAGTTCTTCCTTTGATCACAAAACCCACCGTTGAGATGTAGAAATCCAGGCGGCGGGAGGCCGCATCAGGTGCTCTGCGTCGGTTGCGGCTATCACACACAGCGATGTGAGCTGTGTGAGATCGGCGGCTGCTCGCGCGGGGAGAAAGAAGAGGGTGAAGATCGTTTTGGTTTAGAAAGGAGAGAAGAGGAAGTGAATCCGTGGCAGAGAGATCTGGATCCGTGTGAGGGGCAGAAGTTGGAGGCGTGCGGAGTGGGGCGAGCCTTTGAGCGCAGGGCGGAGCCGGAGGTTGGTGCTGGACGTTGACCAGCGCGAGCCGGTCG